>JACEEZ010016224.1:50000-100489 GCA_016584305.1 Chionoecetes opilio | reverse complement strand
ATTCCCCAAAAACAAATCCCTAAATAAAAATTATTCCCCAAATTGCACGCTTAAAATGTCCCCCCACAAAGCTCCCACATAAGAAAAATTTCCCCCCACAAATTTGTGAAAATTTTCCTACGAAGTGGCAAACGGCCTAGCAGTAACCCAGTACTTTACACAGAATGATACGTAAGAGTCGGAGCAAAATATTTCTACCAACCCGATGGGATCCGGCCAAAAGTAGGCGACTCCGGCGATCCGACGCCGACTCCAAAACCCCTGGATACCACTAGTCGCATACACACGCCCAACAGTGGTATTGTACTGAGGACCCTTGCGGAAAATCACTTACCATAAGTTTTTGGGACAAAAACAAAAAGAAATTTTAAGGCTAAACTAAGCGAAAATTATTGGAATTTACTTTTGATTTAAAGATCAATTAGTAAGATTTAATAAATGTATTATTTTTCAAAGCATGATGTTATATTTCTTTGTTTATGTATTGTAATTAAAATCACTTAATTATATGGTCTTAAATTTTATATTGTGGATACGTGGGGATTTAACTGAATTTGTACGTCGTCGTATATTTTTATATATTTGGCGTAGTATAGTGATGATGTTTAAAAAACGGTGAAGTAGGTAACGCATGCATCTTATTTTTTTTCTTGGGTAGTATTATAAGTTGAAGAAATATGGGAAATGGGCATATACATTATATTAAACCATGATAAAAAAGGGTAATATTATAGTTTTTTATTTTACTCAATTTAGGAAAATTTTGAAAAAAAATTAACGACTTCATGAATTTTTAGTTTTTCTAGATCCCCATTAGAGTTTTACTCAAGGGATCGGGTTATTTACAACTTTTTGGAATAATATGTATTTTAATAGTTATTTAAAAAAGGGTATAAAAAATATCAATTTCACAAAAAAATTTTCCATTCTTTCTTCATTTCCTCTCTCTCCTCTCTCTCTCCTCCTCTCTCCTCTCTCCTCCTCTCCTCTCTCTTCTCTCTCTCCTCTCAGCCCGTCAGGGTGCAAGGTTGGGAGAGACGTGAGTCGCAATTGCAGCTCCCTGTGCATTCGGCAGCGGTTCGGTCCGCCATTTTGTGCTGACGTGGCGGCGCTTTTTATAGTCAAAAACCTTGTAGTTGGTACTTTCAAAGGTCTAGATAGGGTGAAAATTTTCTTCTCTCTCTCTCCCTTTCTCTCTCTCCCCTTCCTCTCCCCCTCTCCCCTCTCTCTCTCTCTCTCCCCCTCCTCTTTCTCTCTCTCTCTCTCCCTTTTTCTTCTCTCTCTTCTCTCCCCCCTCTCTCTCTCTCTCTCTCTCTTCTTCTCCTCTCTTCTCTCTCCTCTCTCTCTCTCTCTCTCTCTCTCTCTCTCTCTCTCTCTCTCTCTCTCTCTCTCTTCTCTCTCTCTCTCTCTCTCCTCTCTCTCTCTCTCTTTTCTCTCTCCTCTCTCTCTCTCTCTCTCTTCTCTCCCTTCTCTCTCTCTCTTTTCTCTCTCAACTTTTTCCTTCCTTTTTCCTCCTTTTACGGATTGATATACGGTTGATGGTTTCGGGTTGACCAGGTAGGTTGATCAGGTCGGAGGGCCAGGTCCGGGTTGACCTAGTACCCCAAATTGCTTGTGTTCCCCATGACTTTGGGGGCCCAAATGTTTTTTTGGGGATATTTGACTTCATTTTCATCGCCGCGTACCAATTGACTTGCACCACCATTACCAGCCCGAAAGGGAGGATAAAAAATGGGGTCGGCTGCCATACCTGCCCTGGCCCCGGTTCGATCCAAGGCCCACAGATTCGTAGCAGGCCTGCTACCACTACATAGGGAGGCGACAAAAAGAATAGGTAAATGAAATTTTGGGAAAATCCTTTCCCCACATAAACAAAACATACACTGTCGTCGCACGACCTTGCCCCCCAAAACCCCCAAAACTCTCAAGTTCCTTTATCTTTTTGCATTCTTTTAATTAGAAAAAAATATGGTTGGAAAACCCGGTTTATTTATTTGTGCAAAAAACTAGATGGGTAAACATACTTTTGGTTTAAACATCCCGAAAAATTTTTTTTACGAGGTTTTTTTTTAAACTTTTTTGATTTTTCCTTTTTAAAAAAAAAAATTTGGGGGGAAATCATTTTTTTCATGAAGGGTGTCCCTCCTAAGCAAGCAGTTTTCTGTGAAGTTGTGATATCCCCAATGATATTTAATCTAAGAAAAAATTTTTCCCAAGGGCGGACGGAACCCCAGAAACCCCTTCTAACGAAACCCCAATATAGCTATTTTTACCATAAAAAAACTTAACCAACCTAATTTGCCCCAGCCTAAAAACCCAAAGCAAACCTAATAAGCTAAACATTTCGGTAAGTATTTTTTTTCTCAAATTTCCCCTTTTTTTTTGTTTTTAATACCCCTTTTTGATATTTTTTGATATCCTTTTACAATGTGTTTTTTGTTGGCTTTTGTTCTACTAATACTTTTTATTAAAAGGGATACAGTACCTAAATATGAAAGGGGAGTCCAGATGGGCTTGCCTTCCCCGTCTCCCCTCCCCTAGGGAGCTAAGAACGGAATCGGTTTGTTGGGAAAAATTTTCAAGCTTTGATGTTTTTTTTCCCCTGCAAAATGCTTTTTAAAGGGGGTTTCCCCAATATATTTTCCCAATAGAAAATTTATCATACATTGTACATATAAAAAACTAATCAAAAAATTAATAATTTCATCAAAAAAAGGGGGGGATGCTGACCACCAAAACATTTCTGAAGATCAATGTGCCAATGGCACAGGATCAAGTGCCAATGGACAGTGATCAATGTGGGCCCAAGGTGCCATGAATGGGTCGTCGAGGTGATTGTCTCTCGCAAGCCCATCCGGGTACGGAAATACTCATTAAGGTCAAAATGCCTTGAAAAATGCGGGGGCCTTTTTAGGGGGGGTTGAGATAATCTGGCTAACCATTTTCTTCAATAACATCGTGTTGAAAAAAATTGGGTGTCCAAGTTAAGTTGAAAAAAAAAGATGACCTTTCAGGGGAATCAGCCCAGTAACTAGTAGACATAGACGAAAGACATCCATCACTGTTTTTTTTTTCTTTTTTGTTTTTGGGGCCCACATTTTATAACACTTTGTCGGGTTTTTTAATAGGGGTGTTTTTTTAACTTTGGCACCAAAAAAAACATACGTATATTTTTCCTTTGTCTGGGACATGTTGAAAAGATTGACAGTCGCTGAACCCATCAAGAGGCGATCACTTGTGAGGTTTAGAGATGGGGTTTTTCGTACGTCAAAAAACAATAATGCAGTCCGCCGTCACGTGATATTTGGCCTCAAAAAAAAAAATTTTTAAAATTTTTCATTCATTATAAAATTTTTTTAAGAAAAACTGATAAAAATACAGTGATATACCCTACTAGCGTCAAAAGCTTCATAATACTCCGCATTTTGGGTTTGATTAAACATGTCCTTTGCTCTCGACGCTCATTCAAAATTAGAACAAAATATAACCCGGGTTCCACAATCAAAATTTGAGATTTTGTGATTTTTTACTAGTTTTAGTTTTGGGTTTGTACTTTAAATTTAGTATGTAAGCAAAAAATATAAATACTTACATCGGGAAATTTTCATAACGTTACCCCTGACGGAAAGGAATAAAAAAGTAATTTTTATTATATATCCCAGGGGTTCAACATTGAGCATTTTTTATCTTTGGTATATTTGCACAGTACAGGTTTACACTCGTTTCCGTAAAAGTATAAGAAAACCCAAAGGGGAATGTTTTGAGTGGCTATCACTTTCTCACACCGTCCACATTTCCACAGGCACAGCTTTTAATATACACTTTCGGATTGCAGGAACGGTAACTACTATATTAAAATATTATATATATTATAAATTATATTATTAATATATATATATATATATATATATATATATAAATTTTTTATATATAATATATATAAATATATATAATTATAACATGAGGGGGTGAATTTCATAAGGTTTTCAAGAAAACTAAACACCTTCTTCAAGGATTTTTAAGGGGAAACTTTTTCGACAACTTTTGGCATTATCGGCAAAAAAAATTTATTAAAATTTATAAATCAATATGAAATATATAACAAACAAAATTATATAAGAAAACTTTTTTTTCCAAAAGAAAAGCACAAGAAAATTAGAAGTTAAAATAAAAAAATAAGAGAGAACAAACCCGGAGAATTGTTGTCGGGTTGGTAAGGACTGAAAAAAGGGACTAGTTAAAAAATTACAAGATACTCTAGACAATCAGAACTTTTCAAAATTTTCTTTTGTTATTCTAATGGGAAAGAGGGACCGGGGTATTAAGGGTCAGGAGACAAGTTTTTGAATACAGAGATTCTAAAATTTTTGTGCAGGGGGAAGTCTTGTTTTATTTAAATATCCTAAATTTAAAAGAAAAGGGTGATCAAAATCAAGGGGTGTGAAGTATGCAGAATGAAAAGGAGATAAAAAGGGGGTAGACTAGTACTGAGGAGCGCCCCATGTTCAAAAACCTAAGTTTTTTAAGCTTTTTGCGGATACAAAATTTGGGTGACCAAAAAAAAAATCCCCCCACGTCGCCCCCTTAATCCCCTTTATCTTTCTGCAATATTTTCAAACTCACTGATTCTGATCCCCGCTTTTTTTTAATGATTTCAGGAATTAACTATAAAAACTTCCCCTGAAAACATTTATTACAATCTCTGTAATCAAACATTTGTCCCCTGCCCTTAAAAAACAAGTCACCTCTTCCAATTAAAATAATCAAATGATACTTCTTAAACTGTTCTGTTTGTCTCAGAAAAATTTTTTAATTCCTTAAACAAGTCATTTTTTAATCGCCCAAAAAAACCCCCAACGATATATACTACCAGGTTCGTTTTCTCTTATCTTATTTTTTTAACTTCAATTGTTTTGTTTTTTTATCTTTAAAAAATTTAAATTTTTATTCTTTTTAAAAATTATTTTTCTAAAATTTTTTTAATTAATGGACAATTGTAATAATTTTTTTAGCCTGAAATGCAATATTTGGCGAAACTTGTCAAAACTACATGTGAAGAAGGGTTTATGTTGCCCCGAAAAAACCCTCAAAGAAAATTCACCCCCTCATTCATATATATATATATATATATATATAATATATATAATAATATATAATATTATATATATATATATATATAAATATATTATATATATATATATATATATATATATATATATATATATAATATATAATATATTTTATATATAATTATATATATTATTTTCTATAATAAATAAGCGAAAGTTGTCTGTCTGTCGCTGCTGTCGCTGTCGCTTCTGTCTGTGTGTTGTGTGTGTGGGGGTGTGTTGTGTGGTAAGGGTTTCCGCCCCCGTGGCGCAATCCCCCTATGGCACATTTTTTGGAAAAGGGGACAGGGAAGGTCATAACCACTTATGAGATGATTCGACACTTTTTTTTTTTTTTTTTTTTTTAGCAGCCATTAGCGATAATTGGAAAAAAAAAGTGGGTTTCGAGAATTTGGGGAAAAATTTTATTAGGGATGGGTAATGGGTGAGTGAAGGGTGGGGTGATGGGTAATGGGGGGGGGGGGGGGGGGGGGGGGGTGATGGGTTGGGGGTTTGGGGGGGTATGGGCGAGGGAATAGGGAGGGGGGAATGGGTAATGGGAAAATAAGCGAAAATGTTCGTCTTCTGTCTGTCTGTCTGTGTGTGGGTGTGTGTGGTGGTGTGGTCTGGTATAGGTTTTCCCCCCCCCGTGGCGAATCACCTAAAATTTGGCACATTTTTGGAAAACCCGGGGTTGACCAGGGGGAAGGTTTAACCCCAATTATGAGATATCCCATCAATTTTTTTTTTTTTTTTTAGCAGCCTATTAGGATAATTGAAAAAAAGGGGGTTTCAAGAATTGGGAAAACCCTTTATGTAGGGGAGGGTAATGGTGAGTGAAGGGGGGGGTGATGGTAATGGGTGTGGGGTGATGGGTGAGTGAATGGGTGGGGGTGATGGGTGGGGGTTGGGGGTGGGTGAGGGAATAGGTGGGGGGTGATGGGTAATGGGAAAAATAAGCGAAAAAGGGTCTGTCGTCTGTCTGTCTGTTGTGTGTGTGTGTGTGTGTGTGGTCGGTTAGGTTCCGCCCCCGTGGCGCAATATATATGGCAATTTTTTGGAACCCGGGGTTACAGGGGAAGGTCATAAACCCACTTAGAGAGATTCGACTTTTTTTTTTTTTTTTTTTTTAGGCCCATTTGCGATAATTTTGAAAAAAAAGGGGGTTGCGAAATTGAGGGAAAGTATGTGGGTGTAGGGTGAGGGTAAGGATTGAGGAAGTAGGGTGATGGGAATGGGGGAGTGAATGGGGGGGGGTGATGGGGAATGGGTGTGGGTGATGGTGAGTGAAGGGGGGGGGTGATGGGTTTTGGGGGGATGGGGGAGGGAATAGGGGGGGGGGGTGTGGTAATGGGGGATGAATGGGGGGGGTGGGATGGGGAATGGGTGGGGAATGGGTGGGGGGGGGATGGGTAAGGGTGAGTGAATCGGTGGGGGGTGATGGGTAAGGGTAGGAATGGGGGGGAATACATACATTTACTTCCAATTTCAGGAAAGTTAGAAGGGGGCTATCGGGAGAGCCCGTTTTTGGGTGGGCAAAGGGCCCCACCCCCCAATAGCCCCCCCCGGGGGAGCTAGCAAAAAGTCCCCCCGGAGGGGGGCTTTCGGTAGTATAATATTATTGGGGACGCCGTATAAAAAAAAATTCTTTTTCTCAACTTGGATGCCAATTCCTATTAAAATGAAATTCTAAGACGATTTATCCCCTTTTTTTTTGCATTTGAGAAATTCTTACAGCAAAAATGCACTTTTATATTCACCTTATCGAATATCTTAAATAGTACGCGGTCCGGTGGTCCCGTGTATTGCAATGCCCCAAATATGAGTTCCAAATGACTAGGTGGTAAGCTCTTCTGATCAGATGTTCACAGGCACACATCACATGCACGCCTCACGTTGGCCCTAAAACGTGCCATCTGTCCTTTTTAGCCCTGAAGAGTCAGGGCAGGTCTCCCGCTGGTGGGGCCCGGGGCCCGGGAGAACCCGTCTCTGCCTCTGCCCCACCACTGCTCCCGCCCCTTTTTCCCTCTTCAGACTCTTTGGGTGCCGAGTGGGATAGAGAACCCCGGGAACCTCGTAGGGTTTGCCAGGATCTCCGGGACTGATCCCGGACAGTAAACGGGTAATGCGGCTGTAAAAATTGGCCGGGCGCCGCTGACATGTCGCAAGCTGGGGGGCTGACAATTTCAGCTTGGGTTGATGAAAGGTTTTAAAATGGGTCCCCATACCCCTCCCCAGCCTCATTAAAAGCGGGGTCACGGCGAACCGCGATCGTCCTCACTCGATCCCATCAGGCGAGAGGAAACCATTGATGTGCGAACCATGCTCCTGTCCGCACTAGAAAGTCACACTTTTTGGGCCCTTTTTGGGCGCGCCCTCATCATTTGGCTGCATGGGGATGGCGGGGGCCCGTCCTCTAGCGTGGGAACCTTGAGTCTAGGAGAGTTGAAGACCCCGCAGGAAATACTTGAAGGATTTCCAGGGTGTTCATTTTTTTCCCATCAGTCCATGTTTTCTGGTCCACAGTCACGACGATGGGTTTGGGTGAGCCATCTGGGGGGGACCCCTTGCAACTTGATCTCCTGAGCTGGGAGGGAGAACCCCCCGCTCACAGCCTGGACCCGGTGGGAGACTGCTGGTCAGTGGACATGTTGACCAGGAAAACTCCTTTATCTCCTGAGATCTTCAGCCTGGCACCCTCTGAACCTTGCGTTGTACTGCATCTCTTCACAGGGACAGCAGACGCACGCGGCCCCGTGAAGCCAGGCAGATGAGGTAGGCCCGCGATGTGGTGATAAAGGGCGCGGGGCAATCGTTTTGTGTGAAATGCATATACTCCAGAAGAGTTTGCGTTCCAGCATCTTCCCCAAATGGGCGTGGTACCACCCTTCCCCCCCGTGTTGCCCTATTTTATTCCCTTGCAGTACGACAGTGAGTCGGGGAGTCGTTGTCACCAGCAGATCATAAAAGGCCTGAACCCCCTTTGAACGCGGCTTTCGGGTGGCACGGGCCCTCGGAAAAAGTCAAGGGTCCCTTCCAAGGCTCCTCTGTCACTGACACATTGGGACCTTTTTCAAAAACAATTTTTCCTATTTTATCCCCCCCTGAAAGGTGTCCCATGCTTGTTGCCCGGGAAAACCCGAAAATTACAACATTTTGAGCTAAATTCGGGAAACCCTTTTGCCTCATTGGCCTAAAGATTTTAAGCCCGGACAGTAGAAAACGCCAATTTTGCCTTCCGCCAAAAATTTTTTTTCACTGAGACTTTTTTTAAAATTTGGGGGATAGAAAAAACAAATGGGTATAAAATTTAAAGCATTTTTAATATTTTTTCTGAAAAACAACCAAATAAACTTTCAAAAAAAAAAGAATCATATCCAGAAAAAAAGAAAAATTTTCTGAAATTTCATATAAATTTCAAAAATTAAATCTTACATCAAAAAATGTGTGACAAAGATTTAAAAAACTATTTTCAAGTGGCAGAAAACTTATTGTCATGTAAAGGGACACTTCACAGTCATTTTTCAAGTTTGCTTCTGAAGTTTCAAATCGCCAGGGTTTTTTATTCCACATTTTGAAAAGGTACTGTTTTGCGAAATCGTGTAATGATGTTTGCGAAATCATATACTTGACCCCCCGCTCAGCAATGTCTTTAACTACTTTTACTTTGCTGCATTTTCCGGGGCCTTGCTGTAGTCTCACCCCTTGGCCCATGGCCACGGGTTTTTGCAGAAGCCGTCATACTCAATCCCAAAGGGTTCAAGAAAAGAGACTCTCTGGCCAACTGATCAGCCAGAGTCGTTTTGGCTGTAACCCTGGGGGAACATGGGTTTTCCTCTTTGAAGCTATCTGGCTTCTCAGGGGTGCGCTGGCAGAAAATGCCCCTGCTTCTCTTTGTCATGAGTCTGCTACCAAAGAGAGCGAACGGCAAAACCTCCTGGGTCGGGGACCATTTTGGGGTTTCAATTTTTTGTAGCACTCCCTGAGAAATCCTGGATTTTTTTCTTGAATTTATCTGCCCTTAGACGAATCATTTGCAGGAGCATCCAGCAAGTGTAGAACATCCAAAGGGTGTATGAACAGCCTAGGAAGGGGTGAGGCGTTCCAGCTTCAAAACAGTTCTTCACGTACTCCAGCGCTCAGCAAACAGAACATCTTCTAGAATACGGGTTTCTGGCCATCCCCCGGCCCTGATGAATGGCCCCCAGGGACTCCATGGTTTCCGCGGGGGGCGGTCTAAAGGACGATCAGTGTAAGTCAGCCATCTCAGGGTAGTCAGCTCTGAGGCTTCCCCGACCTCAGGATTTCCGTAGTTTTTTTTCCTTGCACTTTTCTTTTTTTTATTAAACCATTTTGTCTGATGGACAGGGTTTTGGGGTTTTGTCTGTGGTAAGATCTGTGCCTTTAAAGGTTGAACCAAAGGGTTCCTGGGGCCCTTTACCCTTTCCAAAAAGTTCTCCCTAAGCACCAACCAGCACTTCTGAATTTGGGGTCTGCAGGCCGGTGAACACCTTTCCCGTCAAAACTGTTGCTCCAAAGCTTTGGGAGCCCCCATGTACTCCATGTTGTGGCGTTGTGTCAAAAACAAGGGCAGTGATCACTCCCTAAACCCCCAGCCCCCAAACAAAACGGATCCTCTGCCAGCCGTTCCTGTTGATGTCTATCACTGGGAATCCCAGTAGCTTATTCAGGATATGCAGGTGGTCCGAGACAACACAGCCCGATCTCTGACGTGGTCCCAGGATCACTTCCCAGACATCTCTAGCATCTTGCCACCCGGGGAGCAATATTGGGGGGGGTCCTCGCTAAAGCTGCCATGACTTGGTGATGGGTACCTTGTCAGCATCCCGTTCCCTCTCGTTGTTTAGGTTGAATGACAAACTTGTCCAGGGCAGCTCCACCAGCCTTTAAGTGCAGAGATAAAGGGTGTCACTTGTTTGTCAGAAATCCCCGACGATCGCGGGACTGCGAGTCAAAACACTCCATGACCCTCCGGGAAATGGAGAGTACAGTGTCTTTTGGGGAGGAAATCCTGGGGCGAGGTTTTTGGTAAACCATGTCCTCTGCATTTCCCTTTACTGCGGTTGGGGCAGCCCAGGTAGACACTCAGCAGCAGTCCTTCGCTGTGTGGAGCTGAAAAATTTAGAAATTTTGTGACAAAAATTATATTTGTTCCCCTCTTGCTGCAGTCTTACACCCCTCTGCTTGTGCTGGGGCCGTGACTAAATATTTGTCATACCCCACATGGGGCCTTTTTCTCGTCTCTGATCCGGGAAACCTGATGTCCTTTTTCCTTCTTCTCCCTTTTAGCAGTCGGTTTCTCTTTTCCTGGATGGCATCTGAAGCCCCATGTCGAACAGGCTATCTAATTCCAGGCAAAGGCACTCCTTTTTTCCTCCAGGGCACCTTTCTACCTTTTTTCCTTTTAGATCCTGTGCTTTTTGTGAAAGGGCATGAAATGCTGCGCGCATTTTACTTGGGCATGGTCTTGACTACCTCGCCAGAATGGGGTGATAGCCCCCACTTTTCATTGGGGAGGGTTTTTGCTGGATCCCTGTATTTTTGGCAAACTCTGGAGAGGAGGAAGTACGGAGGGCCTGTCGTTGGGGGTAACTGGGAGCCCCTGATGTGGGGGATGGGGAGCCCTCAGGAGGTTTTTGTAGAGATCTAAGCAGGGCGGCGTGACGCTTTTCTTGGGCTGCAGGTGGAGGTTCTGAGATGTAACTTTGCGTCCCCGGAGCTCCTTTCTTATGCCTAGTGAATATCTTTTGAAGTATCTCTGGATTTGTTAGCAGGTTTAAAGACTCAAAAAACATAACAACCCTTTGTGTCAGCTAAAAAAACCCTTGTGAGTTTGTGACTAGAGGAAATAAATTAATTTAGTTTAATTTTTTTGAAAAATTTTTCTGTAAATTCACATGAATATTTCCATAAATGTTTTTTGCATTTTGATGTTCAGTCAGCATCTAATTTCTTGCTTTAACCTGTTATGCCCATTATTTGGGAAAAAATAGGCGAAAAAAAAACCAAAAAAGCTCCGAAACGGGGTTTTAAAAAAAGTATATAAAAAGAAAATTTATGCTTAGAGGCAATAGTTTTGACATTTTGGCATAAGGTTTTAATTTTTGACTTTTTTAAGTCAAAAAGATTGGAAAAAGTCCAGGGGGTATAAAAAAAAGGAAAAAAAAATTTTTTCTGAACATCTACGTGACACATGCTCCTCCCTGATCAAAATTGGGTGCAGTTTCCCCTAGCTGTCGGGCACCCTCCCCTGGTTTTTTTCCTTCCTCCCATCTAACCCCAAACCAACTATTTTGGGACCCTGGGTTAGGGTACCCGATAACAACAAAAAAAAAATTCAAAATTTTCCATCCAAAATTTCCATGTAAAATGGAAATTTTAAGACGTTTTTCTAATGCCATTTTGCTTTGAGCAATTTTTACTATGGAAAATCGCACTTAAGCTATGTTTTTCACATAAATAAAAAAGTCCCTTTTTTCATAGCAAGAAGTGCCAAAAAAAAAAAGAGAACGGGGCAAACCACCCCTTAAAATTCAATTTTACATAAGAAACACCCTGCCAGATTCGAAAAAAACTATTTCACTTTTATTGGGGCCTAGGCGTACCCTAAAAATATATATATATATACATAATATTATTATTAATATTAAAATATATATATATATATATATATATTTTATATATTATTATAATAATAATATTGTACATTAATTAAAATATATATTATATATAATAAAATATATATTAAATTTTTAAAAATATATAAATTTTTAAAATGACGAGTTAACCCTTTACGTACTCCTCTTTTAAGGGTAAGAGTAACCCGGGAGGGCCCGGGGGCGAGATAAATCACCCGCCCATTTCCCGGGGATCACCGTAAGGGTCATCAGTGGGCATCCCAAACTCCCCCATAGGAGATAAAGTCCAACCCTGGGGGAAGGGGCGTACGTGAGTCACCTGCCTCTTTTAGGCTTCACTGGGGTACTGCGCACCCCTCTGCTCTAGAGTTGGCGGATATTGTGTTTTATTCGCATCTTTTTCGGATGCCCGCTACAATCTATAAATCTTGTACTTTAAATATATAAGATAAAAAAGTACTCTATTTTTAGGAAATTTAAAATAATAGAAGTTAGATAGGTACAGTTTTGAAATCCCGTTTTAATTTAATAGACTAAAACCCTCATAAATGCAAATGTTGGGTTTGAAAAGATAAACTAAATGGGCACGGATTTTTTAAAAATTATTCACGTGATCCTTATTATGGCATTAAAATCAGACATACAGATATCAGATAGTGCGTAAAAATGACAAGGAATTATTAAACCCCGCAGTTTTTAACATTTTCAGTCATCTAAGCTTTACGCCACGTGAAGCTAGTAAAAAAGTAATATTTAATTCCTAACCCCCCCCTTGTTTTAAAATTTCTCGTCTTTTAGCTTCACACCACGTGAACTAAAAAGAGCTATATGTATTCCCAACTAGCCCGTGTCTTAACAGCCAGTCAGTTTTTACAAAGATACACAAACAAATTTTTCTGATTTTCATTGGTGGCTTGTGAGAGTAAAAACTCCCCAAAGGCCCCAAAAAGTGTCAGGTCATTAGTTTGTTGCTCTAATGTTTAAAAAGGGGAAACCAATTTCAAAGTTTTTCAACATAGCACACACCACCACCCCACAACCCCACACTACACACACACACACACACACACACACACACACATACACGACACACACACACACCAAAAACACCACACAAACCCCAAAAACACACACACACACATACAAACACACACACTTTTGAAAAGCCAGTTTGGGTTTGAGCGCCGGCACCATTATGTGGGCCAGGTTTTTCCTTTACCCTCTATTCCCCGGGGATTTTCAACCGATAAATTCGGGCGGTACTGTCCCCTTGAGCAAGGAGTGGGGGGGGTGGTTTGGAGGTCCCAACATTTCCCAATGATCGGTAATAATAGCACCCAAACTCGCAACGGGTGGGAAACTGGTGATCGCGAGCCAGCTCGCGTGGACAAACCTGGGGGAAGAATCACAAACAAACACCCAAAAACACAACACACACCACACACAAACACACACACCACCCACACACACACACACAGACCACACACAACATTTATAAAAATATTTTTTAAAAAAAAATATATATATATATATATAAAAATTTTAATTATATTAATATTTAAAAATTTATTAAATTTAAAATTTAAAAAAATAAATTAATAAAATTTTTAAAAAAATTTTAAAATTTAAATTTTTTTTAAAAAATATTAATAAAAATTAATTATTTTAAATTATATTTTTAAAATTTTAATAAATTTTTTAAAAAAAATTATTATATTTTAAAAAATTTAAATAAATTTTTAAAAAATTTATTAATTATATTTTTTTAATTTAAAATTAATTTATAATAAAAAAAAAAAAATAAATAAAAAAAAAAAAAAAAATAAAAAAAAAAAAAAAAAAAAAAAAAAAAAAAAAAATTAAAAAAATTTAAATATTTTAAAATTAATTTTAATTTTAAAATTTTTTTTTAAAATTTTAAAAATAATTTTTTATTTTTACAAAATTTTTTTTAAATAAATTAATAAATTAATATAATTTAAAATTTTTTTAAAAAATTTTAATTATAAAATTAAAAATTAATTTTAAAAAAAAAAAAAAAAAAAAAAAAAAAAAAAAAAAAAAAAAATTTATTAATATTATATATATAAAATATTTTATAATTATATAATATATATATATATATATTATATTATATATTATATATATATATATATATATAATTTATATATATAATATTATATATATTATAATTATATAATAATATATATTTTAAAATATTTTATATATATATATATATTATATATATATATATATATATATTTTAATATAAATTATATAATATAATATTTTATATATATAATATATATATATATATAAATATAATAAAATTTATAATTATAATTAAATGTTGTGTGGTGTCTGTGTGTGTGTGGGGGTGTGTGGTGTGTGTGTGTGTGTGTTGTGGTGTGGTGTTTGTGTGTGTGTTGTTTTTGATTCATTCACCAGGGTCTTGCCACGAGCGGCCGGATCACATTTTTCACCCCCGTTCGAGCTTGGTGCTCATTATTACCGATCATTGGGTAATGTTGGGACCTCACACACCAAAAACCCATCTCCTTGCTCAAGGGGGACAGTACCGCCCGAATTTATGGGTTTGAAAAATCTCCGGGAATGGGGAGGGGTCAAGAAAAACGCTGGACCACATAATGGTGCCGGGCGCCTAACCAACTGAGCTGTTCGGACAGTGTGTGTGTGTGTATTGGGGTGTGTGTGGTGTGTGTGTGTGTGTGTGTGTGTGGTGTGTGTGTGTGTCTGTGTATGTGTGTGTGTGTGGTGTGTGTGTGTGGGGTGTGTATGTGTGGGGGTTTGTGTGGGTGTGTGTGTGTTGTGTGCTATGTTGATTAAACATTGAAATTGGCTTCTTTTAACACTTAGAGAAACCCAAACTAATGTACACATGACACATGTTGGGGCCTTTTGGGGAGATTTTTTTTACTCTCACAAGGCTCAGCCAATGTAAAATCATGAATAATTTGTTTGTGTATCTATTGTATTAACTGACTGGCTGTTAAGACACTGGCTAGTTAGGAATACATATATGCGTCTTTATTAGCTTCACGTGGGTGTGAAGCATAGAAGACTGAGCAATGTTAGAACAAGGGGTGGTTAGGAATTGATATATACATCTTTACTAGCTTCACGTGGACGTAGTAAAGCTTAGATGACTGAGCAATGTTAGGAAACTGGCTGGTTAATAATTCCTTGTCATTATTACGCACTTATCTGCATATCTGTATGTCTGTATGTATATGCCATGAATAAGGATCACGTGAATAAATTATTGAAAATCCGTGCCCATGTAGTTTATCTATTCAAACTCAACACTTGCATTGTATGATGGTATGTAGTCATATTAATTAAAACAGGCTATTTCAAAACTGTACCTATCAGTAACTTCTATTATCTTAATTTCCTGAAAATAGAGTACTTCTTATCTCATATATAGTTATAAAGTACATAGAGTTATAGATTGTAGCTGGCATCTCGATAAAGATGCTGAATCAACACAATATCCAGCCACACTCTAGATGCAGAGCGGCTGCGGCAGTACACCAGTGAGAGCCTACAAGATGGGCAGGTGACTCACGTCACGCACCTTGCCCCAGGGTTGGACTTATATCTCCTATAGGGGAGATTGGATAGTCCACTGATGATCCTTACGGTGATCACCGGTAATGGGCGGGTGATTTACGTCTCGCACCCGGCCTCCCGGGTTACTCATTACTCCTTAAAGAGGAGTACAGTATAATGGTTATACTCGTCATATTATAGATATATATCTATATAAATATATAGATGATATATATATTATATATATATATATATATATATATATATGGACAATATTATATAATATATATATATATTATATATATATATATATAGATATGATATATATATATATATATATATATATATATATATATATGTATATATATATTATAATAGTAGGGTAGCCGTTAGGTCCAATAAAAGTGAACAGAGATTATTCGAATCTGGCAGGGTGTTTTTATTTGTAAAACTGAATTTTACGGGTGTTGTCGCTCATCTTTTGGGTTTGAGCATATTCTGCATAGCAAAATGGACTTTATATTAGTGCAAAAAAAACATAGCTAAAATGTGCGATTTTCCATAGTAAGAATGCTCAAAACAAAAATGGCATTAGATAAAAATGGATTAGAATTCCATTTTACATAGGAAATTGGCATGGCAAAAGTGAATTTTTTTTGTTTGTTAATACGCGTACCCTAACCAGGGTACCAAATAGTTGGATGGGTTTACGATGGGAGGAAGACAAAACCAGGCGATGGTGCCCGACAGCTATAGGAAAACTCACCCAAGGTTGATCAGGAGAGCATGTGTCACGTAGACCTGTTCAGAAAACAATTTTTTCAGAATTTATACCTCCTGCACGGTTCCAATGCTTTTTTGACTTGAAAAGTCGAAATATTACAACCATTATAAGCCAAAATGTCAAAGAATATTGCCTATGAAGCATGAACGTTCTATTCTATACAACAGTTTTCTGGAAAAACGCCAGTTTCGGAGCATGTTTGATGTTTGTTTGCTATTTTTTCACCAATAAATGGGGCATAAGCAGGTGAAAGCAAGTAATTAGATGCGACGAAACATCCAAAATGCACATAGAAACATTTATGGAAATATTACATGTGATAT
The DNA here is from genome assembly GCA_016584305.1 of Chionoecetes opilio. NCBI lineage: Eukaryota > Metazoa > Arthropoda > Malacostraca > Decapoda > Majidae > Chionoecetes > Chionoecetes opilio. The sequence continues at coordinate 84,042 of JACEEZ010016224.1, read as the reverse complement.
TTTACAGACAAAATTTCAAAAAAAAATTAAACTAATATAAATTTATTCACTCTAGTCAAAAACTCACAATGGTTTTAGCATGACATGCTAATGGTCTGTTATGTTGTTGCAGATCTGTTGAAACCTGCTAACAAATCCAGAGATACTTCACAGATAACTTCACTATGGCATTAAGCAAAGGAGCTCCGAGGACGCAAAGTGACATCTCAGAACCCTCCACTGCAGTCCAGAGATAAGGCGCACGCCGACTGCTAATAGACTCGCTACAGAAACATTCCTGACGGCTACCCACATCCAGGCATCAGTGGCTTCCCAGGTACACACCAACAGACAGCCCTCCAGTACTTCCTCTCATCTCCAGAGTTTGCAGAAAAAATACAGGGAATCCGAAGCATCAACGACCTGCCAATGAAAAGTGCGAGGCTATCATCCCATTCTGCAAGATGGCTAGGATCAAGACCATGACCAGTTACAAATGCAGCGCAGCATTTTCATGACATCTCACAAAAAAAGCAAAGCGAGCTAGCAAGGAATAAAGGTAGCACAGGTGACCCTGGAGGAAAAAGGCGGGCCTTTGTCCTGGATTAGATAGGCCTGTTCGGACATAGGAGCTCAGATGCCATCCGGGAAATAGAGAGAACGACCTGCTATCAAGGGAGAAGAAGGACAAGGACATCAGGTTATACCAGGATCAGAAGACAGAGAGAAAGGCCACATGTTGGTCATGACAAGATATTGAGCACGTCCAGCAGGCAAGCAGAGAGGGCGTAAGACTGCAGCAGAGAGAGGAAACAAGATATGAATTTGTCACAAAATTTCTACAATTTTCAGCTGCCACCACAGCGAAGGGACTGCTGATCGATGTGTTACCTGGGCTGACCCCAACGACAGTGAAGGGAAGCAGATGGACATGGATTACCAACAACCTCGTCCAGGATGCTTCACATCACCAAGACACTGTGACTCTCACATTTCCCAGGAGGGTCCATGGAGTGTGTTGACATCTCAGTACCGCTGATCGTCTGGATTGTCTGACAATCAAAGTGACAGCCTTAGTCTCTGCTACATTGAGGTAGGTGGAGGACCTGGAAAAGTTTGTCATCTCAACTCAACAACGAGAGGAACAGGATGCTGATCAAGGTACCACATCAGCCAGGAGACATGCAGCATTTAGCGCGGAACCTCCCAAGTATGATGCTCTCCACTGGGATGGCAAGATGCTGAGAGATGTAACTGGGAAGTGATCCGGGGACCAAAGTCAGAGGACTCCTGGGCTGTGCTTGTCTCAGGACAACTGCATATCGAAGGCCAAGCTACGGGTGAGTACCAGTGATAGACAGCTCAACAGGAACGGCTCAGGCAGAGGCATCCAGGATTTGCTGGAGGCATGGGGGTGTACTGGAGTGAACTCACTGCCATGTGTTTGACACAACGAGCCAGCACAACAGTGGAGTTACATCGGGGAGCTGCAAGCTTCTGGAGCAACAGCTTGGACAGGAAGGGTGTTCCTTACCTGGCCTTGCAGGACACCACATTCTAGGAAGTGCTGGCTTGGTTGCTGCTATGGGAGAATCTGTTTGGCAAGGTTAAGAGCCCAGAGAATCTTGGTTCAAGCACTTCAAGGAGTTTGGACAGATCTTACCACAGAACAACCCTACAACCCTGTCCATCAGGACAAAAATGTTTGATAAAAAGAAGAAAGGAGTGCAAGGAAATACTACAGGAAATCCTGAGTCGGAGAAGCCTCTAGAGCTGACTTAACGTGAGATGGCTGAGCTTACACTGATCGGTACTTGGAAGACCACGCCTCCCCGCGGAATCCACTGGAGTCGTCCTGGAGCCATTCATAAGGCAAGGTGGATGGCCAGGAACTGTATTCTAGGAAGTATGTTCATGTTTGCTGAGCAAGCTGCGTACGATGAAGAAACTGTGTGAAACTGGAACGCCTCAACCTCTTCATAGGACTGTTCTATACACCCATGGGGATGTCATCTACATTGACTGCAGATGCTCCTGAAATGATCTGAAGTTCATGAAGGACATGGATTGAAGGTCACGAGAACAGATCAACGAGATTGGCTCAGGCGTGCTACATAAAACTTGAAAACCACAAGTGGTACCTGAAACAGGAGGTTGTGCCCGTTCGCTTCTCTTCGGTAGCAGACTCAGTGAACAAAAGAGAAGCAGGACATTGCTGCCAAAGCTGCAGCCACTGAGAAGCCAGCAGCTTCAGACGAGGGAAACTAGTTCCCTCAGGTTACAGCCCAAGACGACCTCTGGCTGATCTAGTGGGCCAGAGGTCATCTTCTGCTTGACACCTTGGCATTGAGTATATGGAATTGCTTCTGCAACCTGGGCGACATGGCCAAGGAGTGAGACTACCAGCAAAGGCCTCTGGAATATGTCCGCAACTGTAAAAGTAGTGATGACATTGCGAGCGGGGATTCAGATGATGATGATTCGCAAAACATAATATACCACAGATTATCAGCACAAACAAGTACCTTCTTCAAATGTGAATACAACGTGAGCGATTTGATAGCGTTTCCAATCAAGCAAAACTCTGAAAAAAAAGACTGTGAAAGTGTCCTTCGACATAGACATATAGAGTTCCGCCACTTGAAATAGTTTTAGAGTCTTTGTCACACATTTTTTGAGTCAAGATTGAATATTTATGGAAATTTATCTGAAATTTCAGAAATTCTTGTTTTTGCTGGATATGATGGTCTTTTTCTTGAATGTTTACTGGATGTTTTTCAGAAATAATATTAAAATGCTTCAATTTGAATACCCAAGTTGTTGTTCTATCCCAATTGCTAACAAAAGTCTCAGGTGAAAAAAATTCCTGCGGAAGGCAAAAACTAGGCGCTTTTCTACTGTCTCGGGCTTAATATCTGTGAGGTCCAATGAGGCAAAGGTTCTGACATTTTACGCTAAAAATGGTTGTAAGTTTCGGCTTTTCCAGGTCAACAAGCATGGACACCTTGCAGGGGGGATAAAAATAGGAAAAAATGTTTTTTGAACAGGTCTAATGTGTCAGTGACAGAGGAGGCCATCTGGAAGGTACACCTTGGCACTTTGTTACAGAGGACCCCAGGTGCCACTGAGAAGCCTGCGTTCAAGGGGTCAGGTCTCTATGATCTGGCTGGTGGACATACGACTCCACCGACTCACTGATCGTACGCAAGGTGACTCAACTAGGGACAACACGGGGTGGAAGGGTGGTACTCACGCCCCATTTGGAGAAGATGCTGAAACGCAGCTAGTCGGAGTATATGATGTTGCACAAAACGAGTTGCCCCTGGCCACTTTATCAACCATCATCGACGGGCATACCCTCAATCTGACCAAGGCTTCAGGGTCCAGCGTTTTTCAGTTTCTGTGTCCAGTTGAATGAGAGCAGGTACAACGCAGAGTTCAGAGGAGTGCCAGGCGGTGAAGATCTCACGGAGATACCGGAGTATATCCTGGTCAACATGTCCACTGACCAGCAGGGCTCTACCAGCGAGTCAGCTGTCGAAGCGGGGCGTTACTCCGTCCCTAGCTGAGGAGAACAAGTGTGGCAAGGTGTTCCACTCCAGTGGCTCACCACAGCCCAGTCGCTCGTGTACATGTGGACCAGAAAGCATGGATCTGACGGCAACAGAACGAAACACCCTGGAAATCCTAGTCAAGTATGCCGCAGGTTACTTAAAACTCTCCTACGACTCAAGGTTCACCACAGACTAGAGGACTGGCCCAGCACATCCTCATGCAGCTCAGAGTGATGAGGTCGCAGCTAAGAAAGTCCCCAACACGCTGGTGGCAATTTCTACGTGAGGACAGGGCATAGGTTGGCAACACTCAAATGTGTTCTTCTCTCGCTGATCGGCGAGTCAGAGTGAGGACGATCGCAGGTTCGCGTTGACCCCGCTTTTTGAAGCTGAGGGCTGGCGAGGAGTAGGGGACACCAGGTAAGAACCTTGGCATCACACCAAGCTGAACTGTCAGCAACCAGCTTGCAGACACTGATCAGCTGGCAGCCTGGCCAAGGCACGAGCCGGCATTCACCTGTTCACTTGTCCGGGGATAGATACAGGAGATCCGGTCAAGCCTTACGAGGTTCCGGATGTTCTCATCCACACTCAGAGCACGTAAAGAGTCGTGAGCAGGGACAGAGCGGCTGCGGCAGCAGTGGTGGGGCAGCAGGCCAGAGACGGGTTCACAGGCCCTCGGGCCACCAGCGGAGACCATGCCCTGACCTGCTTCAGGTCTAAAGGAACATGAGGAGACACGTCTAGGCCAACGTAGAGCTGTGACACTGTGAGTAGTGGCCTGATGAACATCGGATCAAGAAAGAGCTTACGAGCTAGGTCATTGGAACTCACATGGAGTGCATGATGCAATACACAGGAGCCCAACGGACCACTGCGTACTCCATTTAAGCATTATTCGATAAGGGGGCATATAAAAGTGCGATTTGCATAGTAAGAATTGTCAATGCAAAAATAGAAGAGATAAAATCGTCTTATAGAAATTCATTTTACATAGGAAAATGGCATGAGCAAAGTGAGAAAAGAATTGTTGTTATAAGGCGTCCCCTAATATATAATACTAGCCGCACAAAGCGCCTCCGGGCGGACTGTTGGCTAGCTCCTGCTGAGGAGGGCTATGGGGTTGGGCCTTCGGCCCCACCAAACACGGCTCTCAGATTAGCCCTTCTAACTTTCGAAATCACGGATGAGAAATGTATGTATTCCCCCCACCCATTCACTCACCCATTACCCATCACCCCCCACCGATTCACTCACCCATTACCCATCACCCCCCACCCATTCACTCACCCATTACCCATCACCACACACCCATTCACTCACCCATTACCCATCACCCCCCCCTATTCCCTCACCCATCACCCCAACCCATCACCCCCCACCCATTCACTCACCCATCACCCTCACCCATTACCCATCACCCCACCCATTCACTCACCCATTACCCATCACCCTACATCCTCAATCCATTACCCATCACCCTACACCCTACATACTTTCCTCAATTCTCGCAACCCACTTTTTTTTCACAATTATCGCTAATAGGCTGCTAAAAAAAAAAAAAAAAAAAAAGATCGAATCATCTCATAAGTGGGCTTATGACCTTCCCCTGGTCAACCCGGTTCCAAAAATGTGCCATATGAGGTGATTGCGCCACGGGGGGCGGAACCTATACCAGACACACACACACACACACACACACACAGACAGACAGACAGACAGACAGACACACTTTCGCTTATATTTACCATTACCCATCACCCCCCACCTATTCCCTCACCCATCACCCATCACCCCCAACCCATCACCCCCACCCATTCACTCACCCATCACCCCACACCCATTACCCATCACCCCACCCATTCACTCACCATTACCCATCACCCTACATCAAGGTTTCCTCAATTCTTGCAACCCACTTTTTTTTCACAATTATCGCTAATAGGCTGCTAAAAAAAAAGAAAAAAAATTGATCGGATCATCTCATAATTGGGCTTAAAACCTTCCCCTGGTCAACCCGGTTCCAAAAATGTGCCATATGAGGTGATTGCGCCACGGGGGGCGGAACCTATACCAGACACACACACACACACACACACACACACACACAGACAGACAGACAGACAGACAGACACACTTTCGCTTATATTTACCATTACCCATTACCCCCTACCTATTCCCTCGCCCATCACCCATCACCCCCAACCCATCACCCCCCACCCATTCACTCACCCATCACCCCACACCCATTACCCATCACCCCACCCATTCACTCACCCATTACCCATCACCCTACATCAAGGTTTCCTCAATTCTCGCAACCCACTTTTTTTTTCACAATTATCGCTAATAGGCTGCTAAAAAAAAGAAAAAAAAAAAAGTGATCGAATCATCTCATAAGTGGGCTTATGACCTTCCCCTGGTCAACCCGGTTCCAAAAATGTGCCATATGAGGTGATTGCGCCACGGGGGGCGGAACCTATACCACACACACACACACACACACACACACACACAGACAGACAGACAGACAGACAGACAGACAGACAGACAGACAGACACACTTTCGCTTATATTATTATAGATATATATATATATATATATATATTATATATATATATATTTATATATATATATATATATATATATTATAATATATATATATATATTATATATATTATATATATATATATATATATATATATTATATATATATATATATATATATATATGACATGAGGTGGTGAATTTCATTGATGGTTTTCAGGGCAACATAAACACCCTTCTTCACATGTGAGGTTTAATGAGCAACGTTTCGCCAAACTATTGGCATTATCAGGCTAAAAACATTATTACAATTAGTCACATCTAATATAAAAATTATAGAAAACTAATTATATAAGAATAAAATTAGATTTTCTTAAAGATAAAACACAAGACAATTGGAAGTTAAAATAATAAGATAAGAGAAAACGAACCTGGTAGTATATATGCTGTCGGGGTTGGTAGAGGACTGATTAAAGTGACTTAGTTAAGGAATTACAAAGACTACTCTGAGACAATCAGAACAGTTTAAGAAGTATCATTTGATTATTTCTAATTGGCAAGAGGTGACTTGTTTATTAAGGTCAGGAGACAAGTGTTTGATATACAGAGATTGTAATAAATTGGTGTCAGGGGAATGTCTTGTTATAGTTAATATCCTGAAATCATTAATAGAAAAGCGGTGATCAGAATCATGTGAGTTTGAATGTATTGCAGAATGATAAGGAGATGTAAGGGGTCGACGATGGGGGATTATTTTTTGGTCACCTAAATTTTGTTATCCGCAAAAAGCTTAATACATACTTAGGTTCCCTGAACATAGGGGCGTCTCCTCACGTACTAGTCTACCCCCTTTCATCTCCTTTTCATTCTGCAATACGTTCACACTCACTTGATTTTGATCACCCCTTTTCTTTTAATGATTTCAGGATATTAACTAAAACAAGACATTCCCGTGACACAAAATTATTAGAATCTCTGTATATCAAACACTTGTCTCCTGACCTTAATAAACAGGTCACCTCTTGCCAATTAGAAATAATCAAATGATACTTCTGAAACTGTTCTGATTGTCTCAGAGTAGTCGTTGTAATTTCTTAACTAAGTCACTTTATTCAGTCCTCTACCAACCCCGACAACATATTCTACCAGGTTCGTTCTCTCTTATTTTATTATTTTAACTTCTAATTGTCTTGTGCTTTATCTTTAGGAAAATAAAATGTTATTCTTATATAATTAGTTTGTTATATATTTCATATTAGATTTTACTAATTGTAATAATGTTTTTAGCCTGATAATGCCAATAGTTTGTCGAAACGTTCCTCATTAAACCTCACATGTGAAGAAGAGTGTTTATGTTGTCTTGAAAACCTTCAATGAAATTCACCACCTCATGTTATATATATATATATATATATATATATATATATATATATATATATATATATATATATATATATATATATATATATATATATATATATATATATATATATATATATATATATATATATATATATATATATGTAGTTGACCGTTCCTGCAAATCCCGCAAGTGTATATTGAAAAAGCTGTGCCTGTGGTAATGTGTGGACGGTGTGAGAACACGTGATAGACACTCGAAGACATTCACCTACGGGTTTTCTTATACGTTACGGAAAACGAGTGATAAACCTGTACTGTGCAAATATATACACTAAAGATAATAAATGCTCAATGTTGAACCCCTGGGTATATATAATAGAAAATTACATTATATTGCCTTTCCGCTCAGGGCTAACGTTATGAACATTCCAGATGTAAGTATTTATATTATTCTGCTTACATAGCTAAATTAACGTACAAACCTAAATCTAAAATCTAGTAAAAACATCACAAAATCATCAAATGTCTGCATTGTGGAGACCGGATTATATTTTAGTATCTACATTTATGAATGGAGCGTCGATGAGCAATGGACATGTTTAATCAAACCTAAAATGCGGAGTATTATGAAGCTTTAGACGCTATGTAGGCTACATATCACTGTATTCTTATCAGTTTTGCTTAAATATATATAATGAATGAAAATTTAATATATGTAGTTTTTTTGAGGCCAAAATATCACGTGACGGCGGACTCGCAGTTATTGTTTGTGACGTACGAAACCAACAGTCTCATAATCCTCGCCAAGCTGATCGCCTCTTGATGGCTTCAGCAGACTGTCAGTATCTTTTCAACATGTCCCAGACAAGGAAACATACTACGTATGTTTGTTTGGTGCCAATGTTAAAAAAACACCACTATTAAAACACCAGACAAAGTGTTCATAACTGTGCCCAAAGACAAGAAAAGAAAAGAAAACAGTGATGGATGTCTATTCGTCTACTCGTCTACTACGTCTACTCGGCGTGACTTACCCTGCAAGGATCATCTTTTTAGTTTCAACATTAACATTGGACAGTCCAGACTTTTTTCAACACGGATGTTATTGAAGTAAATGGTTACGCAGCACTGATTATCTCAAGCCCCCCTACAAAAGCACCCGCATGTTTACAAGGCATTCTTGACACTTGACATCGAGTATTTCCGTACACCGGATAGGCTTGCGAGAGACAATCACCTCGCACGAGCCATATCATGGCACCTTAGGCACATTGATCACTGTGCCATTGGCACATTGATCACTGTGCCATTGGCACATTGATCTTCAGGAAATGTTTTGGTGTGTCAGCATCCCCCTTATTTTCGATGAAATTATTATATTTTCGATTAGTTTTGATATGTATTCAATGATATGATAATTGTCTATTGGCAAAATTATGATTAGGGGGAACACCCTTAACAAGCAATTTTGCAGAGGAAAACAAAACATCAATGCTATGAATATTGTTTCCAACTAAACCGTATTCCGTATCTTAGCTCCCTATGGGGGAGGGGAGACGGGGAAGGCAAGCCCATCCTGGACTCCCCATTGCATATTTGAGGTACTGTATCCCTTTGAATAAAATGTATTATGTAGAACAATAGCCAACAAAGAACACATTGCTAAAAGGAATATCAAAATATATCAGAAAGGAGTATTAAAGACAAAAAAATAGGAGATTATGAGAAACAAATACTTACCGAAATGTCTTAGCTTATTAGGTTTGCTTTGGTTGTTAGGCTGGGTCAAGTTAGGTTGGTTAAGTTAGTTTATGGATAACTAACATATGCTACTATTGGGTTACGTTAGAAGGGTTTGACTGGGGAGTTCCGTCACAGCCATTGGAAAAATTTTGCTCCTAGAGTTACACATATCATTGGGTATATCACAACTTCACTATTGTAAAACTGCTTGCTTTAGGCAGGGACACCCTTCATGAAAAAAATGATTTCCCACCCAAATTTTTTTTAAAAGGAACATCAAAAATGTTTAAAAATAAAACCTCGTAAAAAATATTTGCGGGATGCTTTAAACCAAAATGTATTGTTTACCTACTCTAGTTTTAGCACAAGTAAATATAACAAGGTATTAGCCAACCAGTATTTTTTTCTTAATTAATAAGATATGCAAAATGATAAAGGAAACTTGACTGAGTTGGAGTGTTGTGGGAGACAAGTGTCAGTGCGACGACAGGTGTATGTTTTGTTTATGTGGGGAAAGGATTCCATATATTTCATTCTACCTATTCTTGTTGTCGCCTCCATAGTGTAGTGGCTAGCAGGCCTAGCTACGAATCTGTGGGCCTTGGATCGAATCCGGGCCAGGGCAGGTATGGCAGCCAGACCACCCAGTTGTTTATCCTCCCTTTCGGGGCTGGTAAATGGTGGGTGCAAGTCAATTGGTACTGCGGCGATTGAAAATGAAGTCAAATGATCCCCCAAAAACATTTCGGTCCCAAGTCATAGGAGACACAAGCCAATTGGGTACTAGGTCAACCCGGACACTGGCCACTCCGGACACTGATCAACCCGTATCCTGGTCAACCCGTAACCTGATCAATCCGTAACCTAGTCAATCCGTAACCAAGCGATTGCGACACAAACCGCGTTTATGGATCTAAATATCGTCTGAGAGAGAGAGAGAGAGAGAGAGAGAGGAGAGAGAGAGAGAGAGAGAGAGAGAGAGAGAGAGAGAGAGAGAGAGAGAGAGAGAGAGAGAGAGAGAGAGAGAGAGAAGAGGGGAGAGAGAGAGAGAGAGAGAGAGAGAGAGAGAGAGAGAGAGAGAGAGGAGGAGGAGAGAGAGGAGAGAGAGAGAGAGAGAGAGAGGAAGAGAGAGAGAGAGAAGGAAGAGAGAGAGAGAGAGAGAGAGAGAGAGAGAGGAGAGAGAGAGAGAGAGAGAGAGAAGAGAAGATTTTCATCCTATCTAGACACTTTGCAAGTACCAACTACAAGGCTATTGACTATACAAAGCGCCGCCACGTCAGCACGAACTAGGCGGACTCGAACCGCTGACCGAATGCACAGGGACGCTGCACATTGCGAGCTCACGTCTCTACCAACCTTGCCACCCTGACGGGCTGAGAGAGAGAGAGAGAGAGAGAGAGAGAGAGAGAGAGAGAGAGAGAGAGAGAGAGAGAGAGAGAGAGAGAGAGAGAGAGAGAATGAGAGAAAGAATGAGATAATTTTTGTGAAATTGATATTTATTAATAGCCTTTTTATATACATATTACAATACTGATATTATTTCCAACAAGTTGTAATATAAGGCCAGATCCCTTGAGTAGAAGCTCTAATGGGGATCTAGAATAACTAAAAATGTCATAGAAGTCGTATAATTGTTTTCAAAATTTACCTAATATATGAGTAATATAACAAACTATATGATATTATCCTTCATTTATCATGGTATACGCATATATATGTATATGCCCATATATACCCATATATTCTTCAACATGTATAAATACATACCTAAGAAAAAAACATACAGATGCATGCAGTTACCTACATTCACACGTTTTATAAACATCATACACTATACATACGCCAAATGAGTATATATAAATATACGACGACGTACAAATTCAGTTAAATCCGCACGTATCCCACACATATAAACTTAAGACACATATAATTAAGTGATTACATTTATACAAGTACATACCAACAAAGTAAATATAACATCATGCTTTGAAGAAATAGATACATTTATTTAAATCTTACTAATTGATCTTATAAATCAAAAGTAACTTTCCAATAATTTTCGCTTTAGTTTAGCCTTAAATTTGCTTTTTGTATTTTGATCCCTAATATCTTATGGTAAGTGATTCCAGCAACGGGCTCCTCAGTACAATACACACTGTTGGGCGTGTGTAGTGCGACATAGTGGTATCCAGGGGTGTGGAGTCGGCGTCGGAGTCGCCGGAGTCGCCTACTTTTGGCCGGAGTCCGAGTCGGAGTTGGTAGAAATATATTTGACTCCGACTCCTTTACGTGATCAATTCTCGTGTAAAGTACTCGGGTGTACTGCTAGGCCAGTGTTGCCACTTCGTAGGAAATTGTCACAAATTTGTGGGAGAAATTTGCTTATGTGGGAGCTCTTGTGGGAGGACATTTCAAGCGTGCAATTTGTGGGAATATTGATTTAACGTGGATTTGTTTTGTGGGAATGTTATATTTCGTGTTGTTTCGCATGAATTAATCTGTAGAGCATTGAGCTAAATTATGAGACGATGTTTTAGAAGACGTACCCAACGACACGTGATACGTCCTGTACCGGACGAGTCTGATTCCTGTAGTAGCTACCCGTACGCGGCTTCACTGGGCTAGGCTGCTCAGGAGTTGACAAGGAACGCGCATCAGAGATAGACCACACCACAGTCACCGTCTATGCCAGTATGTTATCACTTTATATAGGCAAGATCATTAAACATCATGTGATTAGCTGATGAAAATGTTAGCTGATGTTTCATCAGTTAGCTAATGAAAATGATATGATGTAAGCAATTACATACATACATACATACATACATACATACATACATATATATATTCGCATGTTTTTTCAATATTCGCATTCGCATTTGCATTCGCACTCCCACTCGTAGTTGTTTGCGAATATGCGAATATTTTGCCAAAATCAATAAACTTAAAAGAAAAAAAGAAAAAATAACAAGTGAACACAATATTACACGAGCAAACATATATATAAATGTAATGTTTAGCCGAGCATTAGTTACAAGAATGGGGTGAGGAGGCGTAGTGGTAGCCAAGGCCATGGTTCTTTGAACACTAACTCCATTATCCACCGTTCAGCAGAGTATAGCAGCCGCTTCTCTCAAGGTCACTGTTACTGAACTCAACTCATTGCCTCGTGCGCCATACTGCAGTAATTAAGCATCTTCTCTGTCATCCACGAGCACAATCAACTTGCTTTGAAAGAGAACAGTGTTGCAGCAACCTACTGCGTTATAACGTCCAGTCACAGCAGTGTGGTTTGGGATTATTTCGAGATTATCTCTAGCTATATTGCACAGTGTAAACTTTGCAATAATAATTATTCATGCAAGATATTATCATGTAAGTATTCGTGTAATCATCGACTACCTCTCCTATCGGGCGAGCTCAGTAGGCTGAGGGTGGATATAGTGGGACTCTCTGAGACGAGGAGGCCTGGCAGTGGCGAGACTAGCAGTGGGGGTTACACCTACTACTGGTCCGGCACGAGCAATGGTCACCGTGTACGGGGAGTAGCTATAGGTATCTTCAGCAAACTGCAGCCGTCAGTTGTTGAGGTTACTCCGGTTGATGAGCGTATAATGCGGGTGAGGATGAAACACACTCTGGGTTTCATGTCTCTTGTTGCAGTGTACGCTCCTACCGAGATGCGTAAAACTGAAGAGAAGGAGATGTTCTACGCCAAACTCGACTCTGTTTTAGACCAGTGTCCTCCTCGGGACACACTCATTGTCTTGGGCGACTTCAATGCTACTACTGGCACTGTAAGAGATGGCTACGAATTATGTGTTGGTCCCCATGGCTCCGGTACCAGAAACACCAACAGCTCTCTGCTTCTGAACTTTGCATGATCCAGAAAGTTGAGAATTGCAGGTTCTTGGTATCAGAGGCCAGAGCTGCACCGCTGGACATGGTATAGTAATGCCGGAGGGGTAGCTAAGGAGATCGACCACAACCTCGTTAGTACTCGTTGGAGGATCCTCCAGAACTGCAGGGTTTACCGGAGTGCTGAGTTCTTTGGAACAGATTACAGACTTGTTGTTGCTACACTTAAGCTTCATGTCAAGTCCAGAAGAATCTCAAGAAGTAACCATACTGTGTTTCATCTTGAGAAAATCTGAAGGACTTGACATGTGCTCATGAGTATGCGGTAGGGTAAAGGTAAAGATGGGAGCATACGCTAAGCTGCGCGTGGCATGCGGTGCTCATCTCCTGGCATTAGCCGTTAGAGCCTGTGGTGGGTGAGGACCCGTTACCCCGGGACACAGGGCTAGTGTGACTCCAGGGTTACCACAGTTACCTTCCCCAGGTTACCCCAGGTACCCATTTATCAACCCCGAAAGGAAGGAAGACCAGCTGGGTAGGCTGGTCACCGGCTTGCCCTGGCCCGGGATCGAACCAGGGCCCGCAGATTCGTACCCAGGCACGCTAGCCACTGCACCACGGAGGCGACAGCCACTGCACCACGGATGCGACCTCCGTAAGTATGCGGTGGCAGTCTCAAATCGGTTTGATGTGCTCGGTGCTCTCGGGGACCCTGTAGAACTGTGGGATACCTTCAAACGTGAAACTCTACAGGCTGCCAAGGAGTGTATTGGGGAGCGCCCGAGGTCAAGGCGTGGTTTTGTCTCGACGGAGACGCTGGAGAAAATCGAAGAGAGTCGCGCTGCCAGGCTGGCTGGGAACCGGGACCAGCACAGGGCCCTGTCACGCCGGACTAGAACCCTCCTGAGGAGAGACAAGGAGAGGTATGTCAGGAGTCTCGCTGAGGATGTCGAGGGTCATTTGAACGCTAATGACCTCCGACCCGCCTACCGAGCCCTGAAGAAGCTCCGTTCCAAGTCTCCTTCTCGGGCGAGTGCTATTTGAACAGCAGATGGGCGCCTCGTGTCGGACATGGATGGGCAGATGGCTCGTTGGGATGAGTACTTTGGGCAGTTGTTCACGGTGGACCCTCCAACTGAGCAGCTTCACACCACTGGGTTACAGGCAGTGGATGCCGATCCTCCCATTGACGAAACCGCACCCTCTCATGACGAAATCAGAGAGGCTGTAGCAAAGTTGCGGGGTGGAAAGGCAGCTGGTGTTTGTAATATCAGTGCGGAGCTCCTCAAAGCTGGGGGTGAGGCCATGATCCGCGGGTTGCATGCTGTCCTGACTGCCGTGTGGCAATCAGGTACCATTCCTCCTGACTGGAAAAGGGGGCTGGTCGTCCCTATCTGGAAAGGGAAAGGGGACCGTCAGGACTGCAACAATTACCGCGGTATTACACTGCTCAGCGTACCAGGCAAGGTGCTTGCCCATCTATTGTTGACACGGATTCGCAGTCATCTGGTGAAGCATCAGAGACCTCAGCAGTCTGGGTTCACGCCTGGTAAGTCAACAACGGACCGTATCCTAGCGCTTCGTGTCCTGGTGGAACGCCGACGTGAGTTTCGACAGGGGATGCTTGCAGCCTATGTTGATCTCAAGAAGGCGTTTGACTCAGTGCATCGTGAGTCACTCTGGGATCTTCTGCTACTTCGAGGGATTCCTGCAAAGACTATTGGTTTGATAACTGGTCTGTATTCTGGGACTGAGAGTGCTGTGAAGTGTGGGGCAGGTGTATCCAGCTTCTTTCCTGTGAATACAGGAGTGAGGCAAGGGTGCGTCCTTGCCCCATCACTTTTCAACGCTTGTATGGACTGGGTATTGGACAAGGTTGTAGATCAAAGTGATTGTGGAGCATCCGTCGGCAACACCAAGATCACTGATCTTGTTTTTGCCGATGATGCAATAATCTTTGCTGAGTCGCTGGAGGTCCTGGTGATGGCTCTCGAGGCGCTGCACGAGGAGGCAAAGCCTTTGGGACTTGAGGTCTCCTGGCTCAAGACCAAGGTCCAGGTGTTTGGAGACTTACTAGATGAAGCAGTACAGTCTGTTCATGCGTGTGGCGAGGACATTAAGATCTTGGAAAGTTTTACATACCTTGGTAGCGCAGTCCATAATGACGGCGGGTCACGTCAAGAAGTCTTACGGCGGATTGGCATAGCCCACGGTGTTATGGACTCGCTCAGTGGGAGTATTTGGCGTTGTCGGTAACTGTGCAGAAGGACAAATATCCGAATCTTCAAGTCGCTTGTGATCCCTGTCTTACTCCATGGTTGTGAGACATGGACACTAAATAGTGACTTGAAGAGACGAATCAATGCCTTTGGTAATAAGTGTCTTCGCAGAATCATGGGGTATCGCTGGGATGAGTACGTGCCAAATCAGCGATTGCACCGTGAGACTGAATCGAGGCCTATTACCTACATAGTCCGTCAGCGCCAACTTCGGCTATATGGGCATGTGGCACGCTACCCTGAAACCGATCCCTTCCATCGGGTTGTATCTGTAAGAGACAATCCGGCGTGGAGGAGGCCAAGGGGGTGCCCACAAGGCTCTTGGCTGGGGCAAGTTGATGTTTCTTGTCGAGAGCTGCTTGGTATGGGAAAGGAGCCTGCATGGGAACTCGCGCGTGGTGACACCCGGCAGTGGCGTCGTAGGGTGGGCGAGGCGACGCGCCCCCCGGCGTATGCCCCCAATGATTGATTGATTGATTCGTGTAAGAGTGGGTCCTCGTCCTGCAAACTGGCAACATAGAAAACTGAATGGGATTTACATTAGACATTCAGTTTTTCTTAGCTGAACTCTTACAATACAAACAAAATATTTCAGTTACCTGTATAATATAACAAATTGTGTATTAAATTAAATGTTATGTAATATTCGCAATTCGCATTCGCATTTGCGAATATCAAAACCAAATATTCGCATTTGCATTCGCGAATACGGAAAATAGACCTTCGGTCAATCACTAATACCAATGATATTATATATATATATATATATATATATATATATATATATATATAGAGAAGAGAGAGAGAGAGAGAGAGAGAGAGAGAGGAGAGAGAGAGAGAGAGAGAGGAGAGAGAGAGAGAGAGAGAGAGAGAGAGGAGAGAGAGGAGAGAGAGAGAAGAGAGAGAGAGAGAGAGAGAGAGAGAGAAGAGAGAGAGAGAGAGAGAGAGAGAGAGAGAGAGAGAAGAGAGAGAGAGAAATATATATATAGTATATATATATTATATATAGTATATATATATATATAGTATATACATTATATATATATATATATATGTATATGGTATATATATATATATATATATATATATATATATATATATATATATATATATATATATATATAATATATATATATATATATATATATATATATATATATATATATATATATATATATATATATATATATATATATATATATATATATATATATATATATTATATATAAAATATATATATATTTTATACGATACCTATATAATAATGCTCGTCAAAAGTTTTTACCTGTCGACATCCTTACGCACGCAACTGCATTCAACATCAATTAAAAACAACAGACTGATAAGTTAATATAATTCACTGATCAGTTCTACTCATTTACGAATATATATATATATATATATATATATATATATATATATATATATATATATATAATATATATATATATATATATATATATATATATATATATATATATATATAAAAATTTATATAGAAGCCTATAACGCCAGTAGGCTATTTATCTTATGGAGGGATGTGATGGTTGGCCCTCCGCCCGTTGGTTGGCGCAGGCTGGATGTTTATAGTGACACCTGTGATTGTATAGGTGAAGGTCCGTTGTCTATGATAGTCTACCCTCAGTTTGTAAGCACACGCTGGTTGTACCTGTTGTCCCATCGCCACACTTGAAGTCGCAGTCGACGGAACAGGAATGCAGCATGCGGGTTGCTTCGGCCACTCGACGATGGATTTACAGTTGCTCCTTGGAGGGATTTGAACTCGGGACCATATGCTCACCTCCCAGGCTCTCGTCGATCATGTTAAAGATGGCCGAAAGAGTTGTGTCCCCGGCAGGATTCGAGCTCGATACATCGAGCTCACCACTCCAAGACGCTAACCACTCTCTGGTTAGGAGAGGCTAACCGCCTCTGGCCGACAGAGGCTAACCGCCTCTGCCCGACACAAATAATATGGATGAACTTGAAAATATCCAGAAATTATCCAGTAGGTATACTAGTACTGCTGAAGAGAGGGAGGGGAAGGGGGGGGGGGGCGGAGTCGGAGTCGGAGTCGGAGTCGCAACCTTAAAATTTCCTGGAGTTGGATTCAGAGTCCACACCCCTGGTGTTATCTTCAGATCACCTGCTCCTCGGGTATTAAGATTATGAGTTACTAATTCAAAATAACTATTCTGATAAATGTTTATAGAGCTGTACACAAAAAGACTGGTCTGTAAATGTATAATATCATTTAGTTATAACTGCTGATGGTCCCTGAAAAGTGGATGTGTGTGATCATATCTTTTACATTGGAACATGGTGCGTAACAATTTTTTTGCATAATTTAAAAACTATCAATATGATTTTTAAATGCCCCACCCCACACAGAAGAACAATACAGCAAGTGTGGATATGCTTTTGATAAATATACACGTTTTAATGAATCTAAACACAGACAATCCCTTGTTCTATATAATATTCCTATTACTTTAGATAATTTTGCTTTTATTTCTTCTATTTGTGGTACCAATTTCATGTTACAATCAATAACTGCACCTAAAAAAATTGCTACTCTAACTACAGTGAGTGTGACATCGTCAAGTTTTATAACAACATTGGTTGGCTGCTTCATGGTTGAACAGGATATTATGTAGTGAGCTTTATCGGTAATGGGAGTTAGTTTGTTATTTTTAATCCAGTTTGAGACATGTGTTAATTCAGAATTCAATGTGGCAGCTATTTCATTCAAATTTCTCCCCTGAATGAAAATATTAGGTCATCTGCATACATTGAAAAGTTCAGTAAGTTGCTTATGCGTGTAATATCATTGATATATATCAAAAACAAGATTGGATCTAACACAGATCCCTGAGGCACTCCGGAATTTACTTGTCTGTGTGATGATGATGCATTATTGCAAACTGTATTGCTTTAAACTTATTGCTTTCTATGGCTAAGGTAGCTTTTAAACCATACATGAGCCGGGCCACGTATTTCATATGTAGATCATTTATATAATAGAATGTCGTCAGGGATAGTGTCAAATGCCTTTGATAAATCACCAAAAAACTGTTATATGATACATTTTAAAGCCAATAGCCTGATAAATGTGACGACAGGTTTTGTACAGCTAGTTTAGTTGAAAATTTCGGCCTAATTTCATACTGACAGTCCGTTAATAATTGCCACTGAGAAAGATAATTTAGTAATCTAACTCTCATTATTTTCTCGAAAATTTTACTAAAAACAGGTAATATTGACACTGGCCTTTAATTTAGTGATGCATTTTTGTCACCTCTTTTAAAGATAGGTACAACCCTAGCAATCTGAAGACTTTTTGGGAAAAGGCCATTTTTAAAAGGTTTATTCATCATATACGGTAAAAAAGGAGCAATTTCATCGCAGCATTCCTTGACAATCTGTATATCAATGCAGTCATACCCTGGAGATGTTTTTTTCATTACTCTGGTAACTTTTATAATTTCTGGTGTTGAAGTTAGTTGTAGGTTAAATGAAAAAAGGTAATGGGTCAGGCATAAGACTTTAGAAAGATACTGGTGTGTTGGGAATATTTTCTGCAAGACTACTTGCAACCGTACACAAATAACAATGAAACTGCTCTGCTATTTTGCTATTTTCTGATATGGTCTCGTCCTGAAATATAATTGTAGAGTGTATTTGCGAATTGTCTTTATTTGCTAATATATCACTGATAATTTCCCAGGTATTCTTGGGTTGCCTTTTTGCTCTTGTAATTTGTATTACAAATATCTTAGTTTTGAAGTTTTAATTATAGATGTAAGAGTGTTTCTACATTTTCTAAAAGTTTCTCCATATGTTAAAGGCTATTTGGCGTACAATTTTTGGAGTTTATTCCTCTGCTTAATAAACTATTTTTATCGCTGGGGTAATATAAGGTTTTCCCATATTTTGAGCTTTCACTTTAAATTCTCTTTCAGTAAAATATTTATCATAAAAGTAATGAAAAGTTTTAATGTATTTGTCATAACTATCATTAACATTTAGATTATGTAAATCTGGTTCCCACCTGTAACCTGATCAATCGGTTTTGAAGTTATTGATAGCTTCATTACTAAATATTCCGCTCTTTATAGGAACCATATCGCTATTTTTATTCTTACCTGGAAAACAGAATGAACCAATGACTAGAAAATGGTCACTAATGGATGTGTAGAGTATACCGCTAGTTTGGTAGTTCTCCATGTTATTTTTCCATATGTGATCGATGAGAGTTGCTGATGTCTGTAGGTAGGTTTGGTAGGTTTAGTTATCATTGGAAAAAATAAATAAGAATAAATAAAGATATTAACTCTTGTACATTGCTATCATTCTTTCTAAGCAAATAAATATTGAAGTCACCAAATATGTAAGCTGGTAATTTACTAGTGGCCATTACTTTTTCTAAAATATATTCCAAAGTTAAGTGAAATTCATTGATACTTGCGTTGGGAGGTCTATATATCATTCCTACTATAAATGTATAATTTCCTGTTGTAATCTTTAAGAACAACGTTTCTATGTGAGGTAACTGTAAGGAGATATTCTCTAGTAAAGCGCTATCAAATTATTTGCACAAATACCTCATATAGCTACCCCACCCCCTCTTGTGTTTTTGTTTTTCAAGTAAGAATTATGATCATTACGTTGGTAAAATTTGCCAATTGTATCATTCAATCGTGTTTCACACAAACATATATGAAATTTTACATTAGTTATATCTAAACACTGGGAAAAAAAATCTAAATGAAATGGTACACTACTAATGTTGCAAGATATTATATTTAACATAGGAGCTGTGAATTTGAACCTTGAATTTAAATAATAAACATTGACACAAAATTTCACGTGAAATGAATTTATAAAAATTGTCATTAACATTAACTGCATCATCATTAGTATGAACAAAAGGATCAAATTTAATATTACCTAGAACATTCAATGGAAAATTATGATTATATTTAATGTGCTTGCAAAATCATTATCATTCACATTAGAAAAAGATAGTACGTTATGAAAAGGCAGTGAATTACAATGAGCCATCATAATATAGGTAAGTAAGTACTATCAATCAATCATTGGGGGCATACGCCGGGGGGCGCGTCGCCTCGCCCACCCTACGACGCCACTCCCGGGTGTCACCACGCGCAAGTCCCCATGCAGGCTAACTTCCCATACCAAGCAGCTCTCGACAAGAAACATCAACTTGCCCCAGCCACGAGCCTTGTGGGCGCCCCCTTGGCCTCCTCCACGCCGGATTGTCTCTTACAGATACAACCCGATGGGAAGGATCGGCTTCAGGGTAGCGTGCCACATGCCCATATAGCCGAAGTTGGCGCTGACGGACTATGCAGATAATAGGCTTCGATTCAGTCTCACGGTGCAAGCGATACCCCATGATTCTGCGAAGACACTTATTACTAAAGGCATCGATTCGTCTCTTCA
Source organism: Chionoecetes opilio (assembly GCA_016584305.1). Classification (NCBI taxonomy): domain Eukaryota; kingdom Metazoa; phylum Arthropoda; class Malacostraca; order Decapoda; family Majidae; genus Chionoecetes; species Chionoecetes opilio. The sequence goes on along the minus strand of JACEEZ010016224.1, from coordinate 63,254 downwards.
AGTCACTATTTAGTGTCCATGTCTCACAACCATAGAGTAAGACAAGGATCACAAGCGACATGAAGATCCGGATCTTTGTCCTCCTGCACAGGTACCGACATCGCCAAATAGTCCCGCTGAGCGAGTCCATAACACCGTGGGCTATGCCAATCCGCCGTAAGACTTCTTTGACGTGACCCGCCGTCATTATGGACTGCGCTACCAATGTATGTAAAACTTTCCAAGATTTCAATGTCCTCGCCGCACGCATGAACAGACTGTACTATTTAATCTAGTAAACCTCCAAACACCTAGACCTTGGTCTTAAGCCAGGAGACCTCAAATCCCAAAGGATTTGCCTCCTCGTGCAGCGCCTCGAGAGCCATCACCAAGACCTCCAGTGGCTCAGCAAATATTACTGCATCATTGGGAAAAACAAGATCAGTGATCTTGGTGTTGCCAAGGGATGCTCCACAATCACTTTGATCTACAACTTTGTCCAATACCCAGTCCATACAAGTGTTGAATAATGATGGGGCAAGGACGCACCCTTGCCTCACTCCTGTATTAACAGGAAATAAGCTGGAGACACCTGCCCCACACTTCACAGCACTCTCAGTCCCAGAATACAGACCAGTTATCAAACCAATAGTCCTTGCAGGAATCCCGCGAAGTCGCAGAAGATCCCAGAGTGACTCACGATGCACTGAGTTAAACGCCTTCTTGAGATCAACATAGGCTGAAAGCATCCCCTGTCGAAACTCACGTCGGCGTTCCACCAGGACACGAAGCGCTAGGATACGGTCCGTTGTTGACTTACCAGGCGTGAACCCAGACTGCTGAGGTCTCTGATGCTTCAGCAGATGACTGCGGATCCGTGTTAGCAATAGATGGGCAAGCACCTTGCCTGGCACGCTGAGCAGTGTAATACCGCGGTAATTGTTGCAGTCCTGACAGTCCCCTTTCCTTTTCCAGATAGGGACGACCAGCCCCCTTTTCCAGTCCGGAGGAACGGAACCTGATTGCCACACGGCAGTCAGGACAGCATGCAACCCGCGGATCATGGCCTCACCCCCAGTTTTGAGGAGCTCCGCACTGATATTACAAACACCAGCTGCCCTTCCACCCTTCAACTTTGTAACAGCCTCTCTGACTAAGAGTACTATGTGAACAGTAAATGTATATTTACTCACATCGTCAATCACTTTTTGGATCCTCGCGTTGTCCTTTTCTTAGTACTTTGTGCTTTGACCGTCTCAAAGGGATAGGCGGTAGCAGAGTGGTTAGGGTCTCCGAGTGGCGTTGTTGCTGACCCGAGCTCGATCCTCGATGAGAACCAAAATCCACTTTTGATGGTGGCCCTATGGTGTAGTGGTAACACGGCTGCTCAGGAAAGCAGACCGATCCGGCATTCCCCGCGTGACCGACTCCAGCAGGATGGGCCTCCCCTCCCACGGCACCTTCATCACCGATAACTAGGATGCCACCTACCGCAGCAGCAGTATCACGGGGCCTGCCCGCACCTACGTCGGCAGCAGCACTGGTGGCACCACCGTCGCCATCTCCAAGGTTATGGCTAGCATCAGCACCATCCCCAGCACCAGCTGGACAGGTATTTATAAAACTTCTTAGCTACTCAGAGCAACTCCTAACGTTAAGATTTTCTAGGAGTCGCTTGAAGTTGCTGTGAATTGCTGTGAATAGCTAAGAATTCTTAAGAAAAACTGTTGTGCGCCTAAAATGGTAAGAGTGGTGGGACCGTCCCATAGCGACTCATAAGACACATATGAGTAGCTATGAGTAAGGAAAAAATACGTTTTTTTAGCCTATTAGGCGTATATATAGCCTTACTGAGTATCTAATTATGTGTTTGCTGCTCCGATAAAGCCGCGGAAACATAAACATAGGCGAGACATGGAGGAGGGAGGACGTGGTGAGAGAGTGATAAGGCGAGGAAGGATTTTTCCGTGCACGTCGCGATGTGCTGGCAGAATACAGTGATAGACAATTGTTGGAGAGGTAGGCTACAGCCTGGTTCGACCCAGCAGAGATAAAATTCATCACGGACCTTGTAAAAAATACGACTGCAAGTGTCACCAGGGAGGAATCATGCCATCTCTCCACTGTTGAAAGTTGTGGTTACCCTACGTTACCTAGCCACTGGATGGATGCAGTTATGTGGAGGTGATGACTTGGGTGATGATTGTGATGTACCGCCTGATTGATGTGGCACAGTGGCCTGGGTCTACCCATGACAGCCGCAACCTCAATGAAAGCGGCCTCAAACAACTCTTTGGGCGTGGGATAGTGCCAGGAGGGTGCCATCTTCTTGATGAATCCGGCTGTCCTTGCATGCCGTGGCTCTTAACACCATATTTCCCACCTAGGAGGCAACAGCCGCCGTTGGAAGAGTATTAAATCAACTATAACAGGTGAGTTTGGCATGTTAAATTTGTTGTCTCTGCAACTTTGCAAGTCGAAGGGGTAAAAATGTAACTAATTAGAAGTTGATTAGGTTAATATTCCGCAGGAGTTGGTGGGATCTGCAGGATTTACAGCTTACTTTTTGGGAAATTTTCACACTGGGACCAGAATTGTCTTCACAACTGGGAGCATGGTTTCTGTTTACTTTAATGTATTATAAGAAACTTTATCAATCTGAGTTTCCGTCGCAAATCAGTACTTTCGGAGATATAAAATATTTTTAGTAGGGAGTGTATAGGATATATGAAAATTAAGTAACCTAACCCCGCCTTTAGACTATGTAACCTAACCTAATCTAACCTAACCCCACTTTTTAACCTCCTAACTAAAGCCAAATCCTCATTAAAAAGTGTCTGCGGCAAGGGAAGAACAGAGGCAATACAGGTCACAAGAGGAAGAAGAGTGAGGCGCACGTAAACACTTGTCTCTCTCCTCCCTATAAACAACACTTCATATCTCCAAATGTAATGATTTGCGACGGAACCTTAGTGAAATAATGTTTCTTAGAATCCAATGAGGCAAACAGAAACCGTACCCCCTATTGTTTAGGAAATTCTGGTCCTAGTGTAAAATAATACCTACTTTTTCTGTAGTATTTTAGGCTCAGTATAATGTGCAGTAGTTACCCTTCTCCGGAAACTAATATATAGCACTTATTTTTAAATAGTTAATAATAGGTAGGTTAAGTTGAGTTTAGTTTTTTGTTTGCTTATGTTACATTTTGGTTTGGTTTAGGTTAGGTTAGGTTTAGGATAAGTTTGGGATAGGTTTTGCACCTATTTGTACCTTTATAATACCTATTTTGTGAGTTATTTAGGTCAACTAAAGACCGTGTCACACGGTGATATTTTCCGGCATCTTTTGGTATCTTGCTACCATTGTGCCCGTAGTAACGGCAAAAAATGCGCGTGTCGGCACACGGCGTTTCGGCTACGAGCATCTTCTGCTAGCATCTTCCGGGACCCGCAACAGAAACAAACAGAAGAAGACTTCGTCTGGCTGCTATAGTGTTTATCTTGGTTGCGTGTCCCGGAAGATGCTCGTAGCCGAAACGCCGTGTGACGACGCGCATTTTTTGTCGCCACTACGGGCATCAAATGGTAGCAAAATACAAAAAAATGCCGGAAAATATCCCCGTGTGACACGGCCTTAAACTAACGTGATGGTGCGCGATTGCCCGGCTGCCGCGGCTGGTTGGCAACGCCAACTCCTGCGAATTATTTACCAAATGGGCATTTAAAATTATTTTTTAGTAAATAATATTTTTTTAATTTGTTTTTCCGGAAGTTGATTATACCCACTACATCCTAGAACATAAATTATAAAGAAAATATGTGTATAAAGGCCAGCAGAGAGAGCCCATCTTTCATGAGTACAAAATAAACCATTGAATTCCCTCTGTGGTCTTTAAATTCAGTCAAGGCATTATCACTATGAAAATTCATGCATCTGCGACTAGGACTTTAAGGAATATATTCATATAAAATGAACACTTTAATATAGTTTGGTCATTCCAGGCTAAATATCTACCAAAGTCCTTCTGATGTAGACTAGGGTTAGATTGCAGATAATCTAAGCCTTTTTGACTTACATATATTTATAATATTTCTCTGATTATTGTTTATACCTGCAGGGCACACAAGCCAACACGGATCATCGTTAAAAGAACAATTGGTCCACTTAAACGGCGCCTTCATGTATTGCATGGGGAAGTTCGTCTTTCTCCGGCAAGACATGCACTGTCATCATGGTATGTGCAGTTCTATACAACATCTCTAAGATGAGAAATGTTGCAGTGCCACCAGCAGGTAATTTTTGTATTTCTGGTATTGTATTTATATTATCTTTAATTTATTGTGCAAAAGAAAATCTATGTATTTATCTTTAGTTAAGCAGTAAAAGATTTGTAGGAATTTTCATCCATCTGCTAATTTGCATTTCTCTTTTGAACAGTTAAGTTATATTACTACGTAATATATTGTAGCAAATTTTGTCCCTTATAATAATTTATTCACACTTCATTGATGTATATACTCACGTAGTTTACTATATACTAAGCACGTATACCGTCCACATTTTCTTTTGACTTCCCCGTATACACACTTGCATAACTTGTATGGCAATGAAAATATTCATCCTTAGACAATATCCCTTATTGTTTGCTCTTCATCAGAGGATGATGATGATGATGATGATGATGATGATGATGGTGGTAGTGGTAGTGATCATGAAGACGACATCATCGAAGAAGACCGTGCAAACGTTCCACAAGGACGTAGACGCAGGACGCCGGGTCTACAGCACAGGGATGAATTTGCCAGAGGGCATTTCTCATAAGGTAACTGCAGTGTTTGAAAATATTATACTTGCAATGCAGTACAAATTAATATTGTATTAACTCAGTACTGATGATGATAACTACGAGGCTTTAAAATTTAACTTCAGTATGCACACAACATTATTGAAATTAACATCATAATGTGCACCATCATTTTTACTAAGGTGTTTATCGTAAAAAAACAAAGACATGTAGCAAAATAATGATCAGTACTAAAGTATGTATGTATCAGTGATTATAGTATCAGTTTTTTTTTTATCAGTATCCACCTCTGTCAGTTGAATGGTTGTGTGACTATAGTGCTGATGGGATTTGTTATGTAACATAGCCCACCACCACTACATACAACAGTAATCGCTGTAAGTCAAGAATAAGTACGTATTGTAGCCAGTATAAAAAAAATATATATGTAGACGATGTTGTCTTGTCTTACGTGCTTAATTGAGTAATAAGCAAAAGTTCATGTGCCTTAATAATTTGCTTTATGAATACATTCAGTTCAGTACAAAACTGATTAATCCATTTTTGTGCCCCGCATCTCAACATATTTGAAGTCTATCTCAATCTTTTAAATAAAGACTAAGAAAAATCTGCGTTTTTGCAATGTTTTTTCTGCCCTTGGTTAGTATCCTATGATGTAGGAAAAATGATGATTATCTTGATAATATTACACCAACCTATGTACTTCCACAGCTGCTGGTGGCGACAGCGGTTATGCTCCCATACCCGGAGCCAACCATGGATACTTACAGCGCGTTTTCGCAAGGTTTGCCAGGAACGTCTAGGCTGGCCCAGGCTGGACTGATGCTCGCGAAAACACATCCAGACTGGCCCCGTTGTTACCCTTTTCTAATCTTGTTATTTACAGGTAACGGGATCACTCATGTAAGATTCAGTGTCAATGACGTGTAGGGGTGATTGCCAGTGAATGCCCTCCTGATAGGCAGGTAGCTTGGTTTGCTGCCTAGAGGTATACATCAATATGGTAGTAATTGCAAGTGGTCGAGCGGTTTAAGTAAGGCTTGCTGATTTAAGTAACGTATAAATATTGTAAGTAAGTAGAGTAAGTGCCAAGGAATCGAGTGAGACAATACTATTATTATAAATATATATTGTATTATATCTATCTATCTATCTATCTCTCTCTCTCTCTCCTCTCTCTCTCTCTCTCCTCTCTCTCTTCTCCTCTCTTCTCTCTCTCTCTCTCTCTCTCTCTCTCTCTCTCTCTCTCTCTCTCTCTCTCTCTCTCTCTCTCTCTCTCTCTCTCTCTCTCTCTCTCTCTCTCTCTCTCGCTCGCTCCCTCTCTCTCTCTCTCTCTCTCTCTCTCTCTCTCCTCTCTCTCTCTCTCTCTCTCTCTTCTCTCTCTCTCTCTCTCTCTCTCTCTCTCTCTCTCTCTTCTCTCTCTCTCTCTCTCTCTCTCTCTCTCTCTCTCTCTTCTTCATTTTATATATATATATATATATATTATATATATATATATATAATATATATATATATATATAATATATTATATATATTATTATGCACACTATAAGGTTATGTTTACAATACAAGTCACGGGTTCTTTACAAACAGCCAAGGAAGCTTAAGTCTTAATAGACAGGCCAGAGCAATTAATATCATGACAAGTACTCACTCACTCACAGGTGAGTGAGCACACACTCAGACTCACATGGAGTCTTAGCTTAGGAGCGCCTGATGTCGCGTTTCCCCCTCTTCTGCTTTTCCGGCCCCTCGGCCGCGTCTTATAAAGGAAGGTTTCTTTCTTGAACAGTTGTTTATACAGGAACTGCTGAGTGCGTGGAATGAGAAGGTCCGCTCGCTGTTCACACGGCGATGACGCAAACACACCCAACGTTAGTTGTGTCTGTCCATGTGTACATTTGCTTATCAACTAAGATAAGTGACTTTTAATTCACAGGCACACACAAAACACTGATTATGCATTCTCAAGAATTCAAGCAGCAGCGGAACAACACAATTATATCAATGTCAACATTATCGAGGGAGGATGATAGTGTTTGTCCGAACAACACAATAACGGCTGTGTTGCTGAAAGAGGCAGACACACGTACATACACCTCCAACATGAATACATGCTGATAACATATATGTTTCATCATACATATACATATAATATATCCAGTGCCATAACACCGTCCCATTCGTGGTTCCTATTGGCTGGGGGATCGAGTGGGCGGTCCTACCGTCCTGCAAGTTTAACCTCCCCCCTTCCCCCCAAGACACACCAAAGGGTTATTAATTTGACCAGCTCGAAAGGCCTGTACAGTCCCGGCCCGTTCCAGCCGTCTAGCCCTCCTCGCGAAAACAGCGCCTGGCCCGGCCTGAGCCAGTCTAGAACGGTCTAGAAGTGTCGCGAAAACGCGCCTTTATTCACCTGTCAACATCACAAGAACATCGGAACAAGAACATTGCTGCTAATTAGCTATTATTATTTTGTTTATTGTTAAGGACACGTTCTTTTTGTTCAGTCATTCTCTTACCACATTTAGTTATTATTTGTATGTCAGTCTTTATTTGCCGCAAACTTTATATAGGTATTTTTCTTCTCTTTACAGCTTTATGATATAAGTATACTAATTGCCAAAACTCTTTGGATCCCATCCTTGAATCCTTCATAACACACACATTGCAAATATACAGCAAAAAAAAAAAGTAAATGGGCACTCACTTTTATGCTTCATGTTCCCCTTGTTATATGATTACAACCGGTCAGGGTGGCATGGTTGGTAGAGCTGTGGGCTCGCGTGCAGCGTCCCTGCATTCGTTCAGCGGTTCGAGCCCACCAGGTTCGTCCTGGCGTGGTGGCGCTTTTTATAGTCAATAACCTTGTAGTTGGTACTTGCAAAGTGTCTAGATAGGATCAAAGTATCTTATCTTATATCTTATATGACTACATATTGCTGTACTGTTTTGTTTAGAATGTCACCTGATTTGTGAAAGTCAGGTCGGTGCAGGCTGTGTTTATATACAGTCCCATCTGGCAGGGAAAAAAGTTTGCAGAATCTCCAAATGTTAAGTTTTTGCTGGGAGCCTACATACTTGATCAGTGATCACATTGTTGCACGGGTATGCCCTTGTGAGGCACATATATTCCTTGCCATATATATAACACTGTTGATTGTGTAATATGTCTATTTATTTTTGCTATTTTAATATACTTGAAATCCATTTGATTTTGGAATTTCAGTTTCATGCTCGCGTATAAAAGTTAGCGAGGAATTTATTGAAGGAACCAATCGTTTAAAGACAAGAACTTTATTTGCTAATCTCCTTAAAATACCATAATTATATGAGACGAATGTATCATGAAAGTAATGAGATTGTATGAGGTATGGTTATAAAATATGATATGATTGGTATGATTAGTAATGGATTGAACAGTGATGTGATGGGGGTAATTTTTGTGTGCACAGCACACAAACAAATATTGGGGCACCACAGCTGAAAAGGATGGGTGAGTGATTTGATGAGATGCATTTACAATAATAGGTGCTAGAATGGATGGGTATGAATGGCTTGATACAGATAGATATATGACAACAGAATAACTACTGGAAGTGTGAGAGGACAAACCCTAGTAAAAGGAGAGACAGTGTTGGATTGTGTGGATGTAAGCGGAAATATAAGAGTGAGAGGACTAGAAGACAAGAAGGAGATGCATGGTCGGGTACTGATGGAAACACTTCCGCCATGTCCACCCTCTTGAGGGGTTTCAAGGAACAGGCAAAAAAAAGGCATGAAAGTGTGTCCCTTAAGCTTAACCTACCCCTACATCACATCTAGGTAGATATAATAAATAAATAAACACTCATGTAAGGTAGATACATCATTTTGCATCAATGTTATAATTATTCCTAGCATAGGCATTTGATAAATAATTGAGTTTAATATGCTGTATATTATATGAGTATTATCTTCTATCTCTTCTCTTCTTATATATATATGTAAAGGCGAACCACCACTTACAGACGTTCGAGCGACAGTTCCTACTTCTTCCACTCCTACATTTTTACCTGTTCGTTACTTTAATCAAAACAGTTTCGGTCTCCCACAACGTCATCACTACATCCCAACCTCTGCTTCCTCATGAAGCCTCGACACCCTCTGGTTTGGAGCAGAGGTTATGAGGCGCTTGGTATCGACTGTCCCAGGAGAAGAGATCCCGACGCAACACGGGGAGTTGCTCTCTCTCTCCACCTCTGTTGTGTACACTTCATCGTCCCCTGCTGCCCAGGTCAACTACCCTTCCCGTCTGCCGTCGTCCCTGAGTCCAGTGCTCAACGACCTATGGTTGAAGGAAGGCTGTTGCGAACCAGGTAGCAGGGGCGGGAGTCTGATGGTGGTGTTCTTTGTATATACTTGTTCTTTGTAAATATTTGGTTGTATATACTTATTGTTTGAGCGAGACATAGTAAAATCTCCTCAATTTTTAGACAGTGCTTACATCACCCTTACGGCCCTTCCCCTATCTCAGCTTCATCGTATCCTGGAATCCTTGGGCTAACGAGTTGTGATTAAATCGCGCTCGTTTTCCCAAACAGTGGCGACCTTGCCAGGATACCGAAGCTGAATAGTGTGCCATAAGGTGGTGTTGTAGTGAAGTGGAAGGTGGTGGAAGGTGGAAGGTGGTGGAAGCGCTGTCAGTGTGTACAGTATTTCGCTCGTCTCATTCGAGCGTGGGTTAGGTGCGGGCTAATGAGCCTTCTAACCCCCCGTGCTCCAGGCTGTGGGCAAGCAGCCGCTAAGCTCAAGGCTTTCGGCTGGTTTACCGAGTCTTTCGGTATGGTGCCAGCTTAGGGTGGTCAGGACGCTAAGTCCTTCCCCTCTGCCAGACGGTGGTTCCCTAAGTATGGACCACTTGTAAATAGTGGGACGCCAAGTCCTGTAGTCTCTCAAACGAGCAGTGATGCATAAAATTTGCACTCGTTTTCCCATATGTATGTATATATACATCTCTACAACAGGTGGTGTTCTCAAGTCTACCGTAGGTAGACTCTTGATGGGGGAGCTGTGTAAGGGTGAACCACCACTTACAAGCGTTCGAGCGACAGTTCCTACTTCTTCCACCCCTCAATGTTTACCTGTTCGTGGCTTCAATCAAAACAGTTTCGGTCTCTTACAACGTCATCACTACATCCCGACCTCTGCTTCCTCATGAAGCCTCGACACCCTCTTATTTGGAGCAGAGGTTATGAGGAGCATGGTACCGACTGTCCCAGGAGAAGAGATCCCGACGCAACACGGGGAGTTGCTCTCTCTCTCCACCTCTGTTGTGTACACTTCATACTACCCTTCCCGTCTGGACGTCGTCCCTGAGTCCAGTGATCAGCGACCTATGGTTGACGGGAAGGCTGTTGCGAACCAGGTAGCAGGGGCGGGGAGGTGGTGTTCTTTGTATATACTTGTTCTTTGTAAATATTTGTTTGTATATACTTGTTACTTGAGCGAGACATAGTAAAATCTCCTCAATTTTTAGACAGTGTTTACATCACCCTTACGGCTCTCCCCCTATCTCAGCTTCATCGTATTCTGGAATCCTTGGGCTAACGAGTTGTGATTAAATCGCGCTCGTTCTCCCTCACTATATTATATTATATATATTTTAAATATAAAATTTTAAATTTTATATATAATGAAAAGTTTTATATTATGTATATATGTTATTATTATTATTTATATATGTAAAATATATATATTTTTTTATATATTTATATTGTTTATTTTTTATTTATTTGTAAAATTTATATAAAAATTTTTTTTAAATATATTTTAATTTTTGTTTTATTGTATTATTTTTTATTGTTATATGTATTTTTTCTTGTTTATTATTTTAATATTTAAAATTTTTTTTTTTATTTTATTTTTTATTATATATATTTTGATTATATGTTTCTATATATATATCATATATTTTATATATGTATTTTAGTATTATATATAGTATTTTATATATTATATATATATGTATCCTTTTATATATTATATATCTCCTATAATATATGTATATCTTTTATTATATATATATTACTATATTATATTTTATATTATCTCATGTCCTACTGATTTTATCACCTTTTCTTTATATATTTATTTATATATGTATATTATGATCTTATATTATTATGAAAATTCATGATTTTATCTTATAGTAGTTTTAATCAATATATATAGATTATGTATTCCCACTCTTCTATGCCCCCTATTTAATTCCATCAATAATATTATTAACTATATGATATACAATCTATTTTGTAAACATATATTATATTAGGTATGTATTTATTTTTATAATATAATTATGTTCTTAATATTCAAAGATACCTATTATTTAATATATTTATTAGATATTTATATGATCAATTTCTGCAATATGTAAAGTTATAGTGTTCTTGAAATAAATTTTAATTAAATTTATTGGGAAATTTGAAAGGTAAAGAACATAAATGGGTTAGAATTAAATATTATTTGAATTAATTATATGGGGGGGAAATTTTAAATATATTATATATATAAATATATGTTTTAATTTAAAAAATATATAAAGTTTTTAAAATTTATATATATAAATAAAATATATTTTATTTTATAATATATATATAATATTTTAAAATTAGTATATATATTATAAATATTATATTTTTGATAAATATAATATTAATATTAAAAAATATTATTTAATTTTATTTTTTTAAAATTTATAAATATTTTAATTTTGTTTATTATAAAATTTATTATATTATATAAAAAAATAAAAATTTTGTTTCTTATTAAAAATTTTTTTTATTTTTATTAAAATTATATTATATATATATATTTTTATTTTTGTAAAAATTTAATATATATTTTATTTATTTTTATTATTATTATATATATTATATATTAATTGTATTTTTTTTAATATTATATATGATTTTAAATTATATAAAAATTTTATTTATATCTATATTTTTATTGTTTTTTAATTTTATTTTAATTATAATTAGTTATTTAAAAATTTGTTTGTATTTTTTATTTTATATTTTTATTGTATATTATAATTATTTATATATATATTTTTAATTATATATATAATTTTTATTATTTATTATTATATTAAAAGATTTTTAATTTAATATTATATATTTAAATTTTTAATTATATTTTGTTAATTTTATTATTATTATAATTTATTTATTTTTTTTAAAATTTTTTATTTTTTTTTTTAAAATATATAAAATTTTTTTAAAATATTTTTAAAAAAAAAAAAAATTATATATATTATATATATAATTATATTATATAAAAAATTATATATTAAAATATATTTTAAAAAAATTTTATATATTATATTTAATATTAAAATTATTATTTATTTTATAATTTTTTTTATATAAAATTTATGAAAATATAATATATTTTTTATTTTTAAAAATTTATAAAATATATATTTTTTTTTTAAAAATATATTTATTTATATAATATATTTTTAATTTTTTTTAATTTTTTTTTAAAAAAATATTTTTAAAATATTTTTTTTTATATATTTATATTATATAATAAAATTTAATATTTTAATTTTTTTTAATAATATATATAATTATATTTAAAAAAATATTATATATATTTTTTTATATTTTTAAATATTTATATTTAAAAAATTTTTTATATAATTTATTTTTTTTTATAATTTTTTTTAATTTTTTAAAATTTATTTTTTTATTTTATATTATTTTTTATATTTTATTATTTTTTTTTTAAATTTTTTAAAATTATTTTTATTAATTATATATATTTTTTTTTTTTTTTTTTTTTATTTTTTTTTTTTTTTTTTTTTTTTTATTATTTTATTTTTTTTTTTTTTTGTTTTTTTATTTTAATTTTTGGGGGGTTTTTTTTTTTTTTTTTTTTTTTTTTTTATATTTTTATTTTTTTTTTTTTTATTTATTTTTTTTATTTTATTTTTTTTTATTTTAATTTTTTTTTTATTTTTTTTTTTTATTGTTATATTATTTTTTTTTATTTTTTTTTTTTTTTTTTTTTTTGGGTTTTTTTTTTATGGTTTTTAAATTTTTTTTTTTTTTTTTATTTATTTGTTTTTTTTTTTTTGTGGGTTTTTTTTTTTTTTTTTTTAATTTTTAATTTTTTTTTTTAAAATTTTTTTTTTTTGGGTTTTTTTTTTTAAAATAAAATTTTATTATTATTTTTATTTTTTGTATTATTTAATTTTTTTTTTTTTTTTTTAAATTAAAATTATTTATTATTTTTTTTATATTTATGTTTTTATTAGTTTTAATATAAATTTTTTGATTTTTATTTATTTTTTTTTAATATTATTTATTTAATATATTATGTTTATTTTATTTTTTATTTTTTTTTTTTAAAATTATTTTTTAAAAATTTTTATTATATGTAGAATATAATATTATTATTATATATTTTATATAAATTTT
>JACEEZ010016224.1:0-42500 GCA_016584305.1 Chionoecetes opilio | reverse complement strand
TTCCTGAAATCATGGATGTAGAAATGTATGTATTAACGCCAACCCATTCACATCACCCCCAACCCATTCACTCACCCATTACCCATCACCCCCCACCCATTTTACTCACCATTACCCATCACCCCCCCCCATTCACTCACCCATTACCCATCACACACACTCATTCACTCACCCATTACCCATCACCCCCCCTCTATTCCCTCACCCATCACCATCACCCCCCATTTACTCAACCATCCCCCCCCACCCTTACCCATCACCCACCCATTCACTCACCCATTACCCATCACCCTACATCAAGGTTTCCTCAATTCTCGCAACCCAATTTTTTTTCACAATTATCGCTAATAGGCTGCTAAAAAAAAAGAAAAAAGTAATCGGATCATACATAAGTGGGCTTAAAACCTTCCCCTGGTCAACCTGGTTCCAAAACTATGCCATATGATGGGATTCCGCCACGGGGAACCTATAGCCAATACACAGACAGACAGACACACACACTTTCGCTTATATTATTATAGATTTATAAAGTGCGCGCGGGCGGGCGTGTGTGTGTATTTTTGTGTGTGTGCGAGCGTATGACTGTGCGTATTTGTGTGTGTGCATGCGTGTGTATGTGTGTGCGTGTGTGCGTGTGTGTGTGTGTGTGTGTATTCATCTAGTTGTATTCATCTAGTTGTATTTTACAGGGCCTGAGCAACGCTCGTGTGGCCCCGTCTCCATATCAACATATTTTATCATTCATCCTTAGTGCTTAGTGTTGGCCGAAGCCAGCACCCCGGGAGGCGGGTCACAAACCCCCGGCTAACACCCGGTACCCATTCACTGCTGGGTGGACAGGGGCTCAGGATTTAAGAAAGACCGCCCGTCTGTCTTCGCTCCGCCCGGGGATCGAACCCGGGACTTCTCGGTTGTGAGCCGAGCGTGCTAGCCCTTACACTACGGAGTTCCCCCTAACACAACGGAGTTCCCATGTGTGTGTGTGTGTGTGCGTGCGTGCGTGCGTGCGTGCGTGCGTGCGTGCGTGCGTGTGTGTGTGTATGTGTGTGTGTTTGTGTGTGTGTGCGTGCGTGCGTGTGCGTGTGTGTATTATTGTTTTGTGAGTGTGTGTGTGTGTGTGTATTTATGTGTGCATGTGTGTGTGCGTGCGTGCGTGCGTGCGTTCGTGTTAGTGTGTATTTGTGTGTGTGAATGCGTGTGCCTGTATTTGTGTGTGTGTGTGCGTGCGTGCGTCCGTGTGCGTGTTTTTTGTGTGTGTGAGCGTGCGTGCGCTCGTGTGCGTGCGTGTGCGTGTGTGTATTTGTGTGTGCATGTGCGCGTGTGTGAGTGTGTACGGTTGTGTGCGCGTGTGTGTGTGTGTACAATTGTGTGCGCGTGTATGTGCATTTGTGGTAAAAAAAGAGGATATATATATACATTGTTATATTTATATTTAAATATTATATATATATATATATATATATATTATATATATATATATATATATATATATATATATATATATATATATATATATATATATATATATAATAATAATGGTGTGGTGTTATATATTATAGTTTGTGTTCTTTTTGGAGATCAGTAAGAATGGGGTGGGAGGGGAGACTGCTGCAAATCTCCTACTCTCTCTTCTCTCTCTCTCTCTCTCTCTCTCTCTCTCTCTCTCTCTCTCTCTCTCCTCTCTCTCTCTCTCTCTCTCTCCTCGATCATCTTCGGCCGCAACAACCTCGCCTCTCATCTCACCAGCACCTGTTGTCCTCAACAACGACCTGTTTTCTAACCTCAATGTTGTAAACGTTATTCTTTGTCTGTTATGAAAATATGGCTTCTTTCATATTCCCAAATTTTTCTTTATCCCTGCTCACCTGTCAATAAAGTGGCACCAACCCTCTTACGTACTGGCGTAACATAACACACACAGACACACACACACACACACACACACATACACACACATACACACACACACACACACACACACATACACACATACACACAAACACACGCACACACATTCAGGAGAGGAAAGAGGAGAAAGACGAGGAGGAGGAGGATGAAGGGTTTGATTTGAATGTCAAAGTCAAGTCACTAACTCCTCACACGGTCAACTGCGTTCGACGATTCAGTTTGACACGGACTTTGGATTGAATTAACCCCTACGCGGCAGGTGACGTACTCATACGTCCCGAGTAGGGTGGACGACCTAGGCGGGTGTCGTACTGGTACATCGTTAAGATTTTGGCCCAATTTTGGTATCTACAACAACCTTTTGTTGTGTAGATATCAAGCATCAATCATTTAGGGCATACGCCGGGGGGCGCGTCACCTCGCCCACCATACGACGCCACTCCCGGGGGTCACCACGCGCGAGTCCCCATGCAGGCTCCTTTTTCATACCAAGCAGCTCTCGACAAGAAACATCAACTTGCCCCAGCCACGAGCCTTGGGGCTCGTGGCCTCTCCGGCACCACACCGGATTGTCTCTTACAGATACAACCAGATGGGAAAGATCGGTTTCAGGGTAGCGTGCCACATGCCTATATAGCCGAAGTTGGCGCTGACGGACTATGCAGGTAATAGGCCTCGATTCAGTCTCACGGTGCAATCGCTGATTTGACACTTAATCATCCCAGCGATACCCCATGATTCTGCGAAGACACTTATTACCAAAGGCATCGATTCGTCTCTTCAAGTCGCTATTTAGTGTCCATGTCTCACAACCATAGGGTAAGATAAGGATCACATGCGACATGAAGATCCAGATCTTTGTCCTCCTGTACAGGTACCGACAACGCCAAATACTCCTGCTGAGCGAGTCCATTACACCGTGGGCTATGCCAATCCGCCGTAAAACTTCTTGACGTGACCCGCCGTCATTATGGACTGCACTACCAAGGTATGTAAAACTTTCCAAGATCTCAATGTCCTCACCGCACGCATGAACAGATGGTAGGCTACTGTTTCATATAATAAGCCTCCAAACACCTGGACATTGGTCTTAAGCCAGGAGACCTCAAGTCCCAAAGGCTTTGCCTCCTCGTGCAGCGCCTCGAGAACCATCACCATGACCTCTAGCGACTCAGCAAAGATTACTGCATCATCGGCAAAAACAAGATCAGTGATCTTGGTGTTGCCGAGGGATGTTCCACAATCACTTTGATCTACAACTTTGCCCAATACCCATTCCATACAAGTTTTGAAAAGTGATGGGGCAAGGACGCACCTTTGCCTCACTCCTGTATTAACTGGAAAGAAGCTGGATACACCTCCCACACACTTCACAGCGCTCTCAGTCCCAGGGTACAGACCAGTCATCAAACCAATAGTCCTTGCAGGAATCCTGCGAAGTTGCAGAAGATCCCAGAGTGACTCATGATGCACTGAATCAAAAGCCTTCTTAAGATCAACATAGGCTGTAAGCATCCCCTATCGAAAACTCACGTCGGTGTTCCACCAGGACACGAAGGATACGGTCCGTTGTTGACTTATCAGGCGTGAACCCAGACTGCTGAGGTATGTGATGCTTCAGCCGATGACTGCGGATCCGTGTCAGCAATAGATGAGCAAGCACTTTGCCTCGCACGCTGAGCAGTGTAATACCGCGGTAATTGTTGCAGTCCTGACGGTCCCCTTTCCCTGTCCAGATAGAGACGACCAGACCACTTTTCCAGTCAGGAGGAATGGTACCTGATTGCCACACGACAGTCAGGACAGCATGAAACCCGCGGATCATGGCCTCACCCCTAGCTTTGAGGAGCTCCGCACTGATATTAAAAACACCAGTTGCCTTTCTACCCCTCAACTTTGCTACAGCCTCTCTGACTTCGTCAAGAGAGGGTGCGGTTTCGTCAATGGGAGGAGCGGCATTCACTGCCTGTAACCCAGTGGTGTGAAGCTGCTCAGTTGGAGGGTCCACCGTGAACAACTGCCCAAAGTACTCAGCCCAACGAGCCATCTGCCCATCCATGTCCGACACGAGGCGCCCATCTGCTGCTCGAATAGCACTCGCCCGAGATGGAGACTTGGAACGGAGCTTCTTCAGGGCTCTGTAGACGGGTCGGAGGTCATTAGCGTTTAAATAGCCCCAAACATTCTCAGCGAGACTCCTGACATACCTCTCCTTGTCTCTCCCCAGGAGGGTTCTAGTCCGGCGTGACAGAGCCCTGTGCTGATCCTGGTTCTCAACCAGCCTGGCAGCGCGACTCTCCTCGATTTTCTCCAGCGTCTCCGTCGAGACAAAACCACGGCTTGACCTCGGACGCTCCACAATACACTCTTTGGCAGCCTGTAGAGTTTCATGTTTGAAGGTATCCCACAGTTATACAGGGTCCTCGAGGGCACCGAGCACATCAAACCGATTTGAGACTGCCACTGCATACTCATGGGCACATGTCAAGTCGTTCAGTTTCTCAAGCTGAAACACAGTATGTTTACCTCTTGAGATTCTTCTGGACTTGACATGAAGCTAATGTGTAGCAGCAACAAATCTGTGATCTGTTCCAAAGAACTCAGGACTCTGGTAAACTCAGCACTATTGTGTAGATATGGATCACACTAAATGGAAGTACGTAGATTCCGCCGCACATAATGGTGTCTTATGTTAAATATGTGACACTAGCCGCAAAGCCGCCCTCCGGGCGGACTTTTTGGCTAGCTCCTGCGGAGGGCTATTGGTGGGCCTTTGGCCCACCACCTGTGTTTGGTAAAACCAAACACAGCTATCTGGAGAGTGTGTAACACAGACTCTCCAGAAAGCCCCTTCTAACTTTCCTGAAATCATAGATGAAGAAATGAATGTATTTACGCCTTACCCATCACCCCCCACCCTTTCACTCACCCATTACCCATCACCCCCCACCCATTCACTCACCCATTACCCATCACCACACACCCATTCACTCACCCATTACCCATCACCCCCTACCTATTCCCTCACCCATCACCCATCACCCCTCACCCATCACCCCCCACCCATTCACTCACCCATTACCCATTACCCCACCCATTCACTCACCCATTACCCATCACCGTACAGCAAGGTTTCCTCAATTCTCGCAACCCACATTTTTTTTCTCACAATTCTCGCTAATAGGCTGCTAAAAAAAAGAAAAAAAAGTGATCGGATCATCTTATAAGTGGGCTTAAAAGTTGCCCCTGGTCGGGCTGGTTCCAAAACTGTGCCATATGATGGGATTTGGGCACGGGGGGTGGCACCTATCGTGGACACACACACACACACACACACACACACACACACACACACACAACACACACACACACACACTTTCGCTTATATTATTATAGATTACTCCTCCCGACACGTGCATCATAGCGCAGTCTTCGGGCAACCCGAAAGCTGGCGTGAGGAGAGGGTATTATGTTTTCGCGACATGGAATTGATACGCCTTCTTAATTTTCGCCTGATTTTGACATCTACAGTACCCTCCAGCTGTGTAAAAGGATACCATACTCTCTGCACGATAAGCCTCAGTTTGTTGTGAGGAGCCAACATCTATGGACGCAGAATGTCGTCTTCTGACAGTCTCTCTACTGAGCAGTCTCCACCATCCAAGCGACGCCTAATTTCTACGCCTTTGAAAGCATTAAGTGAAAGTGCTATTGGGAGACTATTATATTTATTTGAATCGTCATTCGAGTCTGGCTGCACTAAAAGCGACAGCGTTGTGAGCATTATTGGCTTTGAAGACCCACTGTGCATCATAATGAACTACATATATCTATATATATTAGCTTTACTGATGTTTGTTTTCCTACATACCGTAAATAGGGGAAACGAGAGGAAATAGGAAACTGATAAACAGAGTGGAAAGGAAACGAAGGAAAGATTGGTGATGAGTAACACGCGTGAAAGGGGAAGAGTGATAAATGGCGAGATAAGACGATAAGGAAGAAGGGGAACATACTATCCACGTCACGAGCTGCAACTACTACTACAACTACCACTACTACTACTACTAGGACTACCACTACTAAAAATAATAACGGAAATAACATATGATAATGATGGCAATAATGATATGAATAAAAATAATAATCGTAATAATAAAAAAAAAAAAAAAACTAAATAATAATAATAATAACGAAAATAATAATATAATTTATAATCATAATGATAATAATAATAACAAAAATAATAATAATAATTATTATAATGATAATAAGAATGATAGGAGTATGAATGAGATTATCAGTTACTAAATCATAATAGTGTATTATATATAGCAACAATTACTACTACTAGTCTACTACAACTATTAATACTATTACTACAACAATCACCAGCACTACTACGTAGTCGTACTACTACTACAGATTCTACTACTACTACTAATTGTAATAATAATGGTGATAATAATGATAATGATAATACAATGAACAGTTACTAGAATCAATGCAATTTATATGGCTAGAAAGAAAAGCCAAAGTCTTGCACGTACGTAAACGTTCGAACGGAGGTAAGCTCAGACAGCCTCGAGAGACGCAAGAAATACTTTACTTCATCACCTCACTTAAAGACCAGAGACTAGAAAGTTAATTTTTTCTTGCATAACGTAGATGAAATATAACCCAAAACGATGTTTATTTTTGTTTTTGGATAGCTTTAGTTGTTATTTAAAATTTTGGGTCGTTAAAAAGAGACGTTTTAGAGCAAAATATCCCCAGTGGTGTGCACAGCGAGGAAAAAGGCAGCCCCCATGTAATAGGGGAGCGGCGAGGCCAAAAAAGGCCTTATTTAAGGAGTTCCCCCTCCACATTTTAGAACCGGCAATGAGGTATTGTTGGTTTCGTTAGGATGTCTACTTTATAAAATAATGATGTTTTTACAGTCGATTTTTTTTAAAAAATATTGCCTTTTAAAACCATTAACCCATTCAACCCATAAAAAAAATGAGAATTTTGAATATTTTAAAAAAATTGTTATTTTGGCATTTAAAAAAGAGATTACTACATATTGGTGTCACTTTGAAAAATGATGTTTACAGTCAGATTCTAATTAAAACAGGCCATTTAACCCTTTAAACCCATAACAAATGAGGAATTTTGGAATTTTTTAAAAAAAATTATTTTGGCACTTACAAAGTTTATTACAGTATTTACACCATCATGTGCAAACCCCATCCCCGTTTTCATTCCTTTTGCCACCTCATTTATCCCCGGCCGATTCGGCTTTCTCCCACGGGAACAAAGTCAATGCACTCAAGTCCAGAAATGAACACGGGCTTTTTTGTCCGCGACAACCTTTGTCAGTGCAGTAAAAAATAGGGGGGGGGGGGGGGGGCACTCAGTAGAGCGCATACCCCCCGCCAGAAAAAAAAAAAAAAAAGTAAAAAAAAAGGAAAAAAAAAAATATATATATATATATATATAAATAAATAAATAAATAAATAAATAAAAATAAATAAAAATAAAAAATAAAAAAAATAAAAAATAAATAAATAAATAAATAAAAAAAAATAAAAAAATAAATAAATAAAAAAATAAATAAATAAAAAAAATAAATTATTATAATAAAATTTTATATATATTATATATTTTATATATATTATATATATATATAATATATATATAATATAATTTTAATATAATATATATATATATAAATATTTTTAAAATATATAATATATATTAAAATTATATAATATAATATATTATATTTTATTATATATATATATATTTTAAAAAATTTTATATTAAAAAATATAATATATTTATATATAATGCACTCAGATGAGGCATACCTCCGGCCGAATTTTTCATAAATTTGGGTTTCCCATGCCAACACTTATCAAAGGTTTCATCCATTTTAAAATCAGTCTTCCTTATCCCAAAATAGATTTGGTATACCGAGTTTGGTCCACATCTTCGTAACTTTTGAGAAATCCGTACACTAACAGACAGACAGACAGACAGACAGACAGACAGACAGAAAGATCGGGATGAAAAAAAACCCTCTCCAACTTCTTTGGCGGAGGTAAGAGTTAGGTCTCTAACCCTGCTGGTCCCCGATTCATTCTTGTACATTGTTGGACCCCAGTTCATCCTTTTGCTTTCATCCCAACCCATGGCCAAAGTTCATGTTCTCAGGTTTTGCGAGGACTCTGACACCCACTTACTTGGTTTTGGGCCCGAAATACATGTTGTTCGAAGGCATCATTTGTTGGTGGCTTTAAAGGATGCGGTATCAGTTGTGGTGGCAATACGAACGAACCCATCAGTGCTGAGATTTTAGTTTGTTTCCCATGCATGTGAAGGAAAAATCGCCTTGGGGGATCTGGGAAGTAGGCACACCCTGGAATGTTCCCCAGGCCCTGAAAGGGCATCTGAATTTTTGGTGAGAGCTGAATATGTGTTCGTTTTTCCAAGCTGTATAGAGCACTTGTGTGTCACATCCTGACAGAGCTACAGGCGGGTAAGATTTGCATGCTGCTTTCCCGAGTTTGGTACGATATGGTGAACAGGTAGAATCTTTCCCTTTTGGACGAATTCCCTGAGTCCCCAGCTGAATATGTCATATATGACATTTGGGGCCAGTGCTCCCCTGCTCCAGAATATACCAAAAAGACGGGACATCCGTGCGTCCCCCGAATGATTCACTGGGGGAACACCCAAAAAAAATGTCCAGGGGTTTTTTCCGGATTTAGACTAATTTAGGTGTTCGAGCCCCGAATATCACATTGATTTTGCTCATAGGAACTTTTTAAATTTACACCCATACCCTACCTGACGAGCATACAAGCAATATAGGGGTTTTGAGTTCAATCAATTTTTCTTGAAAAAATATATCAAAATTTACAATGCACAGAAGAATAAAGGAAATTTTCCACAATATGCAATCAAATCAATACCTGTCTCACATTACTCCTTTAAAATTTTCAAAAATTCTAAAATTCAAAATTTATGTCTGACACTAAGCTGCATTCTTTCTTTCTCTTTCAGTTTATTGTGTTTGGTTTCGGCGCGACGGTCATGCAGGAATAACCCTGCGTTTTCTGCTACTTTCTGCGGACAATACACGCTGTCAGGGACGGGAAAAAGAACATAAACAGGTTTTGTGAAGCGCGCCACGGGGACTTAAAGTCAAGTGCGGTGACCAGATAAGTCCGGGCACGCACACGGGTGCAAGACGTGCGTGGAATCCCTCCGGCGTGGAGAAGGCGCGAAACTTCATGAAGTTGGGATTCGATGGTTTGGGGAGCCGTTTAAACCATGCATCGGATTTTTTTATTCTGCGCCATCAATATAATGGCATCAACCGGAAGAATCGGCAAAAGCCCCCAGTACCCCGACCTTCCATCTGCCGCCGTCCATGGCTCACTCCCGAAGAAATCCGGTACAGCGTTCACAGAGCTTCCACAGCGACGACGGGGCCCACAAAGACGAGCGAGGATATACAGAAGAAGGAGTATGAAGCAAAAGATAGTCCGCAGCCTTTTCACAATGTGAGCTTAATGATCTGGTTGGGATTAGCTTGTCGAAGACTCCTCGAGCTGTGGCTCAGATCAAAGAGAAAAACTATTGGGCAAGGACGCGCGTATCACTTTCTTTCGTAGAAGGAAATGAGGCCTACATGGGCTATTTGCCAGGAGGAAGACCTCGTTTAAACGCCGAGATGTCGGGGTTCTTGAAACCCGGCGCTCCCCAATACGATCGAAGAGATTGGGGGACTTTCTTTGACACCCTGTAGCGCCTCTTGAAGTGTTGCCTCCCCCAACCCGGGAACCATTTGCCTCAATCCTTTTGCGCACTCCACAATTTCCAAAGAGAAATATGAAGCAGTGAAGTACGTGTCGAAAAAATCATGAGCAGCACCAATGGATCACCCTGCGTCGACTTGAAGATGGTGAATTTTATTTGGTCAGCGGGTCCGGGTTCACGAAAGAAACCCATGCTTTTTATGCATGTGGGACAGTCGAGACAGAGCCCAGCACTATGTAAAGAAAGAGTGGCCGGCCGAAGATGAAAAATTAGTCCTGGGGCGAGAAACATCATAAAGAAACTCTTGTTGACGGTGAAAAGATATTATCCACCGCTACACTTGAAGCTGGGTTAATAAAAACAGTTCACGCCGCGCTTGGAAAGGATGGAGGTGCTTCAAATTACCTGTGCGAGCCTTTCCTTTATGAACGAACTTTGAGAAGCTGAGGCCGGCATTTTCGATGGCCCACAGATGGGCCCAGTCATAAGACACAGATTTCCCCAAACTCCATGAACACGTAGAGTGCGCGCGTGGAAATCGTTTGTCCCAGGTGGTGAACAAATTCCTGGGAACACGAAGGAGCAAACCACGCCAGATCGTCAGCAGCAGAAGAGGTTCCCAAAAAACTGGGGGTGTTGAAAAGTATAAGATGCACTTGTTCTCACACATGGAGAAGTTCCTGAAAACCTTGGGGCGATAGCGACGAGCGGGAAAAAGGGTTCCATCAGACTTTGCGCCAAATGGAGGAAAAGGTTACCAGGGGAGGTGGACGCCAGCATGATGGCGGCTATGGGTCGCGAAGAGAGCAACCAGCAGCTGCTCACACACGGGGATGAAGAAACGCCCCGATTTATGCCGTGAAACTGAACTTTTGTGTCACGTAACGCTCATTCTTATACTAATATTATGAAATTAGCTTATAAAATTTTGATGACTAAAAAACTGAATGAATTGGATACGCTACTTTATTTCTTGGGGGAAAACGGAAAAAATCATCAGGGTTCTCAGCGGAGATCCGCAGAATTTTTTTTTACGAAAAATCGTTTTTTTTTAAATTTCTGTAGAAAAACACCTGACCTGATTGAGCAAACCAAGGTTCTTTTCGGACTCAGGCATCAAAATTAGTTAATTCAGCGGGAAAACCCTGGACGATTTCAAAAACATATGTTTTTGTTACCCAGTGTTTACCCTTTGGATGGTCTCTCGATAACATGATTGCATGCAATACCAGACGAGTGTCCGCCTCCTCTTGTGTGCTGAAAAAAACCCCCTCAAGACTGGACACACCCACTTCATTCAGAAAATTTGACCCCTTCCCCATCTTTAAATCCACCTGCCAGTATACCGATTTTTCTGCAGGCAGGAGATCTTGTCCATTGTCGCAGAGTACTGACAGATGAATAAACTAGCCTTGTTGGTACTGGTTTGGAGGAAGTTCCTGCAGTTCGGGACGTCCCTGTTCCCTTGTATCTGGTAGTTGAATCCGGAATCCATCATTCCTCGTCTGTGTCGTTCAGTCGACTTAATTGATGTTCTCTGTCGTACCGGTCAAAGACCAACGTCACAACGTCAATGGAAGGACGATGGCAATGTTCTTCAGAAGACGCACAATTTTGGTCCAGAACCACCTTTCCAAGATCATTTAAAGTCTTTAAATGATTTCGTCAGGGGCCTGACACATTGCCATACCATCAATGAGGTATGCAGCAGACTGCGATGACGTCGGGGGAATTCCCGGGCTAGGAAGGACAAGAATTTCATCTGTATTTGCTTCCAGCTTTTTGGCAAGATCTGCTTTGTTGGTCTTCCTCATCGAACCATCGTCGTGGAACATTGAAGGCGGAACAGCTGCCAATTCGTAGGAGAGGACCTTAAGCATATCCACATCACGGTTCTTTGACACTGCAAGCAGTCTTCTGAAGAGTTTCCTCCGTTTTCGATCATTATCTTCCCTTCCTTATCACTGGAAAGGAACTTCCTCATAGCAGAAAACATTTGACTTTCTGTCGTGGGGATTGGATCCCAGAAATTTCCCCTTCTTTTCGTCCCCAAGCCTTTCTTTCGTGAACTGATTGAACATTTCCCGACCCTTTTGTGGGGACTCCCTTCATCGACTCTTCGACTTTTCTGATTTCCACTTGACACTAGTTATATTAACTAGGGAGGTTGCCACACTTTCCAGGTCAAAGGATCTTGGCATTTTTCCTTGAAAGTATTCCTTGATGACTTTAACATCATTCTGGTCCTGGTCACTCGAGCCCTGTCCAAGTTCTTCATGTGTATTTTTGGACTTGGTAGGTGGGACACATTTCTTTTTAAACGTTCTGCGTATTCCCCGGTTATGTGGCGGGTCAGCAGCCAGCGAACTAAAGGGGTCCTTTCCTCAGTGTGTAACCCATGACAACACCTTGGCTTTTAGCCTCCGATGATACTCTGTTCGAGAGCCTGATCCGTAGGAACGCAGTTGAAAGTCCTTTTGAGCGTTTCACAACGAAAACCCACCTTCCGACATGTGCTGAAAAAATTCGTGGAGCTGACACCTCCAAGTGACGCATTTCCGCAACATAGACTGGGGTGTATCGTGCATAGTTGCTGCGGCCTGCCAGGAAGACGTACGTTATGACTTCAAGGACGGCGGTAAGGGGCATTTCAAAATCAGCCTCACGGTCTGCCCGAAGTAACTTCAAGAGGGTGTCACCAGCATTTCCCGGGAAAACTAATCCAGTAACGGAATGTTGCTGATTGTTTCTTCCTGTGTCTTTGAACTTCTCATTGTACTGAGAAGAGAGGATGACAAGCGCATTTCAATCTCCGACACACAGCAGTGCAGGCTTTCCCGGGGATTGCATTTTGAAGGTATTCTTTAGATCTGCAATTAAGTGCGTGGTCTCATCATCCAACCAGGGCAACTTGTTTTTCATTGCAAGGGTTTCGGCAGCTGATAGAAACAAGTGAAACAGTGTTTCGTGCACCAGTCTGATTCCTCTTAGACCTCTGGCATACTGCTTTCCCCTTTCAACATCAAACTCACGGACGCATGAGCATACACATCAGGTACGTCAGCATGTTGTGGAGACCACCATTACTAAACAGCTTCCCTATACTGGCTATGAAAGCCATAGTGAGATGCATCCCACCCAAGCTTCATCGTCACTCGACCAGCCAAGGGATCTGGCTCAGTCCAGAGAATCTGGTCAGCCTTGCTATATATTGCCAGGGTCAGAAGTGACCAGAAAAATGTTCTTGTCCCACTGCATTTGCAATTCAACAATTTCAGCAAAGTCGTGTAGATCGTTAGAGAAGTCAGAGGGTGGCGCATTTAAAGAATGGTAGATACCATATTCGAGTCAGTGGAATTTCTCTCTCACTAACTAGAGAATTCAACCACCCCAAGCCGGAATACGTGAGGTTTCAGGGGGACTTGCACGGGCCATTTCCCAAATCAAGTCTTTTTAGTACCACATCAATAGCAGACTTATCCAGTTCTTTGACTTCCCATTTCACACATGGTTCTGGTTTAGTATGGGGTTTGTTGTAGCGTTTGATTTCCTCCTCATCAACAGCTCTGTGCATCTAGGGTTTTTAGGTTTGATCTTGGAATGCAAGGTGTTTCTTCTGGCCTAGGAGACCTTTGATACAACACCACAGCCATTTAATGTGTAAATGTTCTTTCCGTCTATTGTCTGTTTATTTTTATCGAAATTGTCAATTGCGGCATCAACAGTGGTCTTAATAACATTCTCAGGATCTAGAAAGAAATGTCACGTGGGTATATGAACGTCAGACCTGGTTGACAGCTGGTCCAAAGCAATGGCAGTGAGGAATCTACGCACTTTATCAGAAGGTAGCTGTGTTCCAAGAGAGGACAGGTCATCATCAGTTCTCAACTACCATGGTCGTGGTGCAGCTGACACCTAAACCAAATGTTATTGGGGGATGGATTTTACAAACTAGAGAAATCATGTTGTGACATATTGCATGAACTCTCATTTCAATGTTTCCCATGCGAGTCTCAGATTCATAGCTTGTAGCCTGTCAAAGTTTTTTTTTTAAGTACACCCTGCAACGAAACCTACAAAGGATTCGGAACAAAGTCCTTGCACTTTTTGTCTCCATATTCCCCCTAGAATTTATAACGATCAGATTGAAATGTAATGTCACCGATACATTTCCTGATGATACCAGCTGCTTATGCAAGACAACAGCGTGCTCTTCTGAATGACATCATCAGAGGATTCGAGTTTACATTCACCAAATTTCATTTTTCATGCACTTGTAGCCTCACAACGTGTTTTAAAGGCTCGGCAACTGTGATATCCCTGAGCATACAAGATCAGACTTCCCAGGCTGGACGATGAATGAAATCCTGTCTCCGAAATGCTTCTGTAATTTCTCCTTCAATCTCCATGTAGTACAAGGGCTCGTTGGTTTTAGAGTTTACCCTGCTGATTAGCGACCAATCGTTCATTCAGGGACAGACAAGGTTGTGATAGAGATGGTTTGGACAGGACAGTCTCTTCAATCTCCTTTCACAAAATTTGAAGGCACACGCATTGTCAGATTTTTCAACTTAGCCCTAGCACTAGCAGCTTAATATTGGTAAGCGAGATATAATGCGAATAGCAAGAGCGATGATATTTTGCACCATTGCAAACAAGTCAGTGTTTGACAGCATCGCATTGAATCTTCATAGTCGTTTCTCTGAATGGCTGCATCAAGCAGTCTTTTCCGTTGGTGGACTCCATCCCAGTTGAGACGTTCGACAGTTTTTCCTTCAGCTATGTGATTTCCTACATATGAAACAGCCTGATCGAATGTCAAATTGCGACGTGTCATATCGCCGGAGACGAGACAGTCCAAACCATAGGCCCAAATACCTGTTGCGCCATCGTCAGCGTCAGCACATGTACCAGTGTTTTTTTGGGCTACCTGGATATTCCTCTTGTTCGTATAATTTGCTTGCACTTTGGTGGAACTTGATAACAGTATCCTTATAGGATGTCGTTTTTTCACTGGAAACAGCGATCATAGACACCATCTTTACGAAGTTCGGCAGCTTTCAGAATGAATTTCAATCCTTCGACTCCAGGATTCTGGACAAACTGGGTTATCAGCTTTGGTTTGGGGTAATGAAGTCTCGCAAAATACGCAGCATTTGCAAAGACTCGTTCTTTCCTTTCTGAGGGGTTCTTCTGGTGGTTCCATACTTTCTTCATCCTGCAAGGAAAAAAACATACACAATTAGAAAGTAATAAAGTAACAATGAGTGTAACGTTTTGCGCAAGGGTTTCTTTGTATAACTGAAGACAAAGTACGAGTTAAAAATGGCTAAAATATGGGTAAAACCCCAAATTTTGGGGTATTTGGGGGTCCAAAACACCATTAAAGTGGGTTTCAACCCCATATATTGTGAGAGTGTACTTGGCAGAAAGGAATTAATGTGATGTTACCAAGTTTATAATCTTTGTAAGTGCCAAAATAACAATTTTTAAGATATTCAAAAATTCTCAATTTTGTATGGGTGAAATGGGTTAAATGGGTTAAATGGCAATGTTTGAATTAGAATCAGACTGTAAAACATCGTTTTTCACAAAGTAGACATCCTAACGAATCCAACGATACCTAATTTGCCTTGTTCTAAAGTGTGGAGGGGTCAAGCTAAATTTTTGGCTCTTGGCTGCTCCACTATAAGGGTTTAAGGAATATTTAGTTCTTCATACATCATATATGTATTCATATTTTTATGCATAATAATAATCATGTGACCGCGCTTTCCTTACTACAATATTATGATAGTATTATATTGTATATACTAATACAATATAAACTAAGTCAGTGAAAAACGTATCGAATAATTTATATCTCAATGGTGCCCTAAAGCCGCCCTGGCCACAGGGCAACTCAGCACTGTCACATAAAGACATCCTATGCCCTTCCTTCATCCACTGCGGGCAGGACCTCTTTCCACCAGCTAACAATAGATTATACAACTACACATGGTAGATCCTGTTACTTCATACTACCTACATCCACCTCTCATCCCCATTCATGAAAATGCTTAGCCTCCTTTTAAAGCTCCCTAATGACTCCGCACTAAGTACCCCATGACTGAGTCCATTCCAATCATTTACCACCCTATTTGTGAACCAGTTTTTCCCTATTTCATTTTTAAATCTACGCGTTTCCAGTTTGATTCTGTTATATCTTGTTCTAGCCTGATTAATAGCCGTAAGAACTTTTCTTACATCTCCTTTATTGTATCCCTTTAATTCAACATATATATATATATATATAATATATATATATATATATATATATATATATATATATATATATATATATATATATATATATATATTATTAATATCTCTATCTATATCTATCTAATATATATATATATATATAATATATATATACATATATATAAATATATATATTATATATATATATTATATATATATATATATATATATATTATATATATATATATATATATATATATATATATATATATATATATATATATATATTATACATATATATATATCAGGAATCATATATATATATAATCAGGAAAACTTTCAGCTTCCTCTCTCGTCTTTTACTAGTCGCGCATTTCGTTCAGTTTTCTGCTCGGCGTCAGAGAGTGAGGTAGTTGTCGCGTGTGTCGTTGTCGCGTGTGTCGTTGTCGCGTGTGGTGTCCTTTGTGTCGGTTTATTTCTCACTACAACTATCTTAGTGTGTGAACTTTGTCGTTTTAAGTGTGTGCCTGCAGTATCCCTTGTATTTCCATCACTATAAATAATGTAGCTAATGCATATGTGTGTATTTATCGATGTAAAATAAAAAAAACTGTATTCTGGTCTCTTTTGTGTTCCCAGGTCTAACGTGATGGCGTGTGAAAGACGATCTATGGACGTGGTATGGCTACTGGAGAAGTCCCCAACATCGTCATTCCCGGGCAATCGTCTTCCGTCGAGAGGCGAGGTTCTTCAGGTGTTTTTGTTCCACCACAAGATCCAGAAGGAGTTTTTTTTTGCTGCAGCAGCTTCTACCGCTGAGAAGGCCTTGGAAGTGTGGCGACGTGCAAACATTCCGACGTCGGATGTGTCGTGGGTGAAGAAGAAGATCCTCAAACTGTATGAGGAGTACGGCGCCTTGGCGAAATCCAAGTCACGGAAGACAGAGACGGAAGAAATGAAGAGATGCATCTTCAGAGACAGCCTCAAAGACATGTTCGACATCGCGCATTCAAAGGCAATGGAAGCGAAGATCCCCGAGGAAGACAAGGCGTTCTTGGAGGCTCAGAGGGAGGACCGGCAGAGCTGCTCGATGGCTGGCGTGGACGAGAAGCTGAAACGAGCGACTGAGGTTAAGCGACGTAAGAGACAAAGGATGGAGGAGATGAAGAAGAAGGACGCGGCTGCTTCGTCATCCACTCTTGATCGTGACGTGGCTTTGGACTTGGAGTCTTCTACTACATCCTCATCGTCCAACGAAGAAACCGAGGACGACGACTTCAAAGCTCCGACACCAGCTAAATGTCCACGCCGTCGACCTCCTAAGGAGAATAAGCTCACCAAGGAGCTGACCCTTACTTGGGAGCGCGACAATCTGTCCATCCGTGCTGCAACATCCTCCTACGCCGCTGCTGCAATGAGCCTCGGCCACGACATCGAACATATCACTGTGTCCCGTTCGTCGATCCACCGGGACAGAGTCAAGAACCACGAAGAGATTGACATGTCTCTCTCCTTCAAGCCTGAAGTCCCTTTGGTCCTGCATTGGGACGGCAAGTTGTTACCCAGTCTAGCGGACGGAAGGTCATTGGAGGAGAGGGTGACCGTCTTGGTGTCCGGGGAGGATACGGAGGAACTTCTGGGTGTTCCTGTGTCTGCAGACGGGACAGGACAAGCTGTTGCAGAAACCGTCTTGAAGCTGGTGCGGGAAAGCAGCTTGGAGGGCAACATCATTGGAATGGCATTCGACACGACATCGGCCAACACGGGGATGGTTCAAGGAGCGTGTATCAGGATTGAACGTGCACTGGAGAAGCCCCTGGTGTGGTTGGCATGCCGCCACCACATCCTGGAAGTTGTTCTGAAGGATGTCTTCGAGGCTTGCATGGGTCCATCATCTGGCCCTAACATCGCCCTTTTCAAGAGGCTCCAGAATCGTTGGCCTATCGTTGACCAGAGCCGACCACAGCCCCTGACACCGACCGCTCTGTCATCCGACGAAGAAGCTCACCGCCTTGAGATGCTCGGTCACTTGAAACGTCTGCTTGACTGTGGGAATCATCCACGCGAAGACTACAAAGAGATCATTCTGCTCAGCGTGGCCTACCTCAGAGGAGGAGTCCCTACATCCTTCCGTGCTCCTGGTGCTTACCACATGGCCAGATGGATGGCCAAGGCCATCTACGCCGTGAAGATCATGCTCTTCCATGACCAGCTGGAGATGAGCAGGCGGGAGTTGGCGGGGATCCGTCGAGTTGCGGTCTTTGTGACCATGGTCTACGCGAAATACTGGAATGAGGCAATGATTCCGTCCTACGCAGCCAAGAACGACCTGGACTTCATCACTAACGTGAAGAGGATCTGCGACGATGGGGTTGCGTCGGTCGCGGAACGTGCCATGCGGCGCCATCTCTGGTACCTTTCCGAGAACCTGATCGGACTGGCCATCTTCGATGACCGCATCAGCCCGCATCCTCCCTCCCCGCCTAAAAGCTTTAAAAGCTTAACAAGTTTCACGTTGCTTGTCTCGGTATATTTCGGTGAGCAAAATATAATATAACCCTAAGGACCAATAACCAGTAACACAATATAAATACACTTAATACATACAAAAAAAATATATATATATTTAAAATATATATATATATATATATATTATATTATATATATATATATATATATATATATATATATATATATATATATATATATATTATATATACTAAAGTATCCGTGTATGAGTAAAATATCTTACGATTTGCCTTATCGAGCAGGTTCTTATCTTGGTTCCTATAGAGTTATCTCGATGGGATGTATATTGGCCCACGCCACTCAGATATTTTGGGTCATTGTGATAATAGTGGTCATTAAGTCATAGTGATAATTGGATGCTTCCCTAACATTAGCGGATTTAGCGCACAAATACTATAGCTTCATCTCACCCTCTGCGGATATTCGCTGAGGAAGCTGGGAGGCCTGCTACACCGGTAACGTGAGAATGTTTGGAAATATGGCGGCAATGATGGTATTAGTAACAGTGGTGGTGACACTAGTTGTGACGCAGGAGACAAATGGTTCCCGAATCCTGATGGCGGTTCCCATTGGTACCAAGAGCCATATGAACTTCTATATGCCCCTCGCGGAGCGGCTCGCGGAGCGGAACCACACGGTAAGATGCGGTACATTAACAAAATAATATATAATTTTTTGCTTGCGTATATTCTTGATTTAGCAAAGGATGAACGGACGCATTATGCATGTTAGTGTCTATATTGTGCCTTTTCTTAATGATACTGAACATCACACAACATAACATATGTATGATGGTACAGTCACGCCACATACTTCGCGAACAGTTGGGGTGAGGCAAGCCCATCAATTTCTCAAATCTTTTCCTTGTCTACAATTTTCGCTCAGTCTCCTCTTGGAGACCGCTCCACCCCCCCTAAATAGCCAACCTGTTTCAAACCTCCCGACTTTATAGTCCCTGATGAGTAATTATAGTTTTAAATCCCGCACCAACAGCTAATGACAATTTAACAGCTCCCTCCTCCCTCCCTCTTTCCCTCCCTTCCTCCTTCCATTGAGCCTTCAACTGGGTCCTTCCTCCATCAGACAGGATGAAGTAACTTTTAAAAATATTTACATTCTTTGTTTTTTGGAAAAAAATAATGGCTATAGCAAAATATATGCGTAACACTGAGAGCAAGGTGTGACCATCCCGGTGTTTATTCCATTATATATGTATGGTGTGTGTTGTGTGGGTGTGGTGTGTGTGTGTGTGTGTGTGTGTGTATGTGTATGTGTATGTGTGTGTGTGTGTGTGTGTGTGTGTGTGTGTGGTGTGTGTGTGCGTGTGTGTGTGTGTGTGTGTAGATGTGTGAATGATGTAGCCAATGATATTGTTTGGAAATATCTATAATTAAAGTATTTTTAATTTTACATTATGTATTCCTCATTGTATGATAGTGTCAAGAGAGAGAGAGAGAGAGAGAGAGAGAGAGGAGAGAGAGAGAGAGAGAGAGAGAGAGAGAGAGAGAGAGAGAGAGAGAGAGAGAGAGAGAGGAGAGAGAGAGAGAGAGAGAGAGAGAGAGAGAGAGAGAGAGAGAGAGAGAGAAGAGAGAGAGAGAGAGAGAGAGAGAGAGAGAGAGAGAGAGAGAGAGAGAGAGAGAGAGAGAGAGAGAGAGAGAGAGAGAGAGAGAGAGAGAGAGAGAGAGAGGCTAATCTGGTAATTATGGGTTTAACTCATGCACAAACCAACCACTAAAGACATTTTAATAAGGTGACGTCTCGAGGTGCTAAAAACTTTATCCGTCTTGTGCCTAAAGCAAGGCTTTCTGATCCATTTACATCCTATAAGCTAAGTGGAGATGTCAGGGCAAGGACCCATATATAAAGCATGTAGTGGAAATGTGCAGTCACTTAGCCTTCACCAGCACTTCAGTCTCCAGCTCTCTCCGATTTTACACAAGTCATTTCAAACTCACCATGGATGCTGCTGGAGCTGACAAGGAAGCCATAAGGAACAAGATCCTGGGCATGTCTGTGGCAGGCTCAACGCCAACACAAATTGCCAGATCACTGGGAATTACGAGAGGCACTGTATACAAGTGGGTTAAAAGAAATGCTTAAATAGGTAACGTGAAAGATCGCAAGGGGTCTGAAAAACCACTGCTGATGAAGACGAAAGGATTATACACGAAATTAAGAATGATTCCTTTATGAAGACCCCGGAAGTAAAACGTCGCCTTCAACTGGAAGTGTCTCTCCAGACAATAAGAAATCGGCTGTATGCGGCGCATCTACATAATCATCCTGCTGCAATGAAGGAGGCACTGACTGACAACCACAAGGAGAGGCGCCTTCAATTTGCTCAAGAATATGCGGATGAGGGGCTGGGACTTTTGGGGGGAGGGTTATCTTCTCTGATGAGAAGACCTTCTCCTCATCGACCCATGGGAAGGCGCGGTGCTGGAGGCTCCCCAACACATGGTAAGACATTTTTGCTTGGTTGCAATCAATGTCATAATCTATCATCAATATGTCGTGGTGCTTGTTTATTATGTGAATTTTTACTACTACTGCCTTCGAATAATTAAAGCCTCTAGGATCTCATCATAAGGATTTGTCTTTAACGCACACAAATTTGGATATCTCTGTTATAGCAGTCATTTCTCGCATTACATCGTACGATTAATATTTATAAACATACTGTTCATTTAATGTAACAGATTCTCTCTCTCTCTCTCCCCTCTCTCTCTCTCTCTCTCTCTCTCTCTCTCTCTCTCTCTCTCTCCTCTCTCTCTCTCTCTCTCTCTCCTCTCTCTCTCTCTCTCTCTCTCTCTCTCTCTCTCTCTCTCTCCTCTCTCTCTCTCTTCTCTCTCTCTCTTCTCTCTCTCTCTCTCTCTCTCTCTTTCTCTCTCTCTCTCTTCCCCGGCCTACTTTTCAAAAATTTTCTATTGCTTTGATATTGCAAGCCTTGTTTTATTTAGTGCGTTGTAGTGTTTTGTGTCGTGTGTGTGTCTGTGTGTGTGTCTGTGTGTGTGTGGCGTGTGTGTGTGTGTGTGTGTGTGTGTGTGTGTGTGTCTGTGTGTGTATAATTCACGCACTCACGATCTTGATTACGTGCGCTGGACTCGCAATCGACAACTGTAATACTCCGGAAAAAGTTCATAGAAACCGATTTATGGATAAGGCTGATACGTAATACACAGTTTTTATTTTTATTTTTCAACAGGTATGACGAGGCAAACATCTTCACCCGTCAGGAAGAGTGGCCACGTCACATGCAACGTGTGGGATGGATCTTCCTCTACGGCGTAGGGACTGTGAGCGCATCGAACGAAGGTTTTAACGCCGAGAAGTACTTGGAAGTCCTGGAGGAAGTTAGCTTCCCTCCGTACGCAACATTGCCCTCCCGTACCCAGAAAAAATACTCTTCATGCAGGACAATTGCTCGATTCACACGGCTAGGATAGTGAGAAGATGGTTTGAAGAGCGAAGGGATGTTGAGCTTCTCCCTTGGCCAAGCAAGGCTTGTGATCTCAATCCAATTGAAAATGTTTGGGGTAATATCGTGAATTGCTGGGAACAGAAGGGAGAGATCCTCTGTAAACCTCTTCCAGCACACGACACGGGAGTGGGAAGGGTTGCGGGGAGGCCGGAGATGATCTATAATCATGTTGCCTCAGTACCGCAACGGCTCCAAGCCGTGATAGAAAAGCGTGGTGGGTGGACGAAATATTGATGTAGCCAAAATTATTGTTTGTAAATATCTATGATTAAAGTATTTTTAATGTTACATTTTGTATATTCCTCATTGTGTGATTGAGTGTCAGAGAGAGAGAGAGAGAGAGAGAGAGAGAGAGAGAGAGAGAGAGAGAGAGAGAGAGAGAGAGAGAGAGAGAGAGAGAGAGAGAGAGGAGAGAGAGAGAGAGAGAGAGAGAGAGAGAGAGAGGAGAGAGAGAAAGAGAGAGAGAGAGAGAGAGAGAGAGAGAGAGAATTGAATATATTATCACGGGTCGGGTTGTGAATGAAAGTGACTTCAGAATGGCAGTAGTGTTAAGGTTGTGAATGATGTTGAGAGGGAGAGAGAGCGGGAGGAGGGAAGGAGGGAGGGACGGAAGGAGGGAAGGAGGGAAGGATGGATGGAGGGAGTAAGACAGAAAAGAAAAGATGAAGGGAGAGAAGGGAGGAGGGAAACAGAAGGACAACCAGGTAGGAGGAACAGGTGTTGTAAGAAGCAGGTAAGAGAAGGGAGAGAGGGAGGGAAGAAGGGAGGGAGACAAAAGAGTAGAGGAAGGAGAAAGGGAGAAAGGGTTACTGCAATTTAAGAGGATGGGAGGGAAGAAAAAAGGTGACGTGACAGAGAGCGAGAGAGAAAGAGAGAGAGAGAGAGAGAGAGAAGAGAGAGAGGGAGAGAGAGAGAGAGAGAGAGAGAGAGAGAGAGAGAGAGAGAGAGAGAGAGAGAGAGAGAGAGAGAGGAGAGAGAGAGAGAGAGGAGAGAGAGAGAGAGAGAGAGAGAGAGAGAGAGAGAGAGAGAGAGAGAGAGAGAGAGAGAGAGAGAGGA
Organism: Chionoecetes opilio; assembly: GCA_016584305.1. Lineage (NCBI taxonomy): Eukaryota > Metazoa > Arthropoda > Malacostraca > Decapoda > Majidae > Chionoecetes > Chionoecetes opilio. Next base: position 19,474 of record JACEEZ010016224.1, on the reverse strand, counting down.
GAGAGAGAGAGAGAGAGAGAGAGAGAGAGAGAGAGAGAGAGAAGGAGAGAGAGAGAGAGAGAGATATTCAGATTCAGATTCAATACTTTTATTTACAAGTAACAGTTGTGAAAAAGATAGAGAGAGAGAGAGAGAGAGAGAGAGAGAGAGAGAGAGAGAAGAGAGAGAGAGAGAGAAGAGAAGAGAGAGAGAGAGAGAGAGGGAGAGAGAGAGAGAGAAGAGAGAGAGAGAAGAGAGGAGAGAGAGAGAGAGAGAGAAAGAGAGCGAGAAGAAATAGAGAGAGAGAGAGAGAGAGAGGAGAGAGAGAGAGAGAGAAGTGAGAGAGAGAGAGAGAGAGAGAGAGAGAGAGAGAGAGAGAGAGAGAAGAGAGAGAGAGAGAGATGGCCCCCGTAGGATTAACAACATCCCAGGGAAAGGAGGAGCAATGCATGGTCCAGACTTTGAGAATATGAACTATAATTTATTGGAAAATACGAAAAGGAAATGGAAGGAGAGGATCCGAGGCCTTTGTGTTCGCGAATTATGTGGAGTGACTGTACATGCACGCTAATTTATGGGTCAAACAAAATGCTAAAGCTAAAATTGTAAAATGCTACCGTAGATTACACTAAAGTCGCCAGGACAATGTTTTTTTTTCTCGATTTGCAGACGTTTATGGCGTTCATACTTACATTTTATACATCCATGATTTCAGAAAAGTCAAAAGTGGTTATCTGGAGAGTCTGTGTCGTTTTGTGTCTTCATCTGTGTCATATTATGGCTATAAATGAACCAATTACCAAAATATCAGCCGAGTGGCGACCTTGGTAACGGCTACACTATGATCGCCAGCTAGTGTTTATGTCCTCACGCCCGAAAGGTGATAAGCTGCTGTCTGTCGTCGCGCGAAGAAAAAAAACGAGTAGTGAAATTTGAAACAGTTTATACATGCAGATACAAAGCATAAAACAACACTGAAACAAGGTAGATTATACAGTTATGATATAAACTACTGTGTATCATCTTCAGTGGCACATACAAATCAGAAGTGATGCGATAATTCATAATATATGGCGCCTGGCGGCATTAGTGCAGGTGGCGACTATAGTGTTATCTACGGTAATTAATGAATATAAAGGAAATCAGAACGAAATGATAGCAGTTATTAACAAAACTAACAAAATTAAAAAGGTAACCAAATGAACTTTGCGCCGAATGTGACAAGGGGCCAAGCGTTACACCCCGAATTTTAGATTGTAGTGCTATCACCACACAATATCACTAATTTTCTATTACAGATTTTGAAAGGATGAGAGCTAAATTAGTAGCTACACGTGAGTTAAAACATGAACACTGAGTGTGAATTTCTTGGAGTGATTTACTATGAGATCAGGGAACAAAAGCTTGTTTCCGTCTGCTCCTGCGTCTAACATTCGCATGGCATAGGAATGTGAACAAGTGCCTTTTATTTTACATTTACGCCCATAGTGTCTATAGGCTGCATGACCTCCAGGGCTCGGATGATAGACCCTAAAGGTTCATGTGAGGGTTGTTATGGTTGGCACTCGCCCGAGGTGGCTTAGGTATGATTTTTTCGTAATGGCGCCTGTGATTAGAGATTTCAGTTTCCTCCGATGCACTCGTTATCGAAAATAGATTTGATAAAAGAAGGTAGAAGGAGGTTTGAGAAGGTAGCATGTGGGTATTCTTCAGCCACTCGACGTTTGCAGAAAGTTTTAAGCACCCCTCGGGGATCGAACTCGGTACACCGAGCACGCCACTTGCAGGCGCTAGCTACACTGCCACAGACGCCTCCCACCCGTTTCCTGTAGCAGCAGCCTCTCTCTCCCTATTAAATATTATTGACTGGCCTCGCAGTAAATGGAATCTAGTGATTCTACAAATACATTATGTATAGTACGGCGGCTTACATGAAACAATTATACTTTCATTTATGATTTACAACAATAGGAAGGGGAGAAGGAGGGACAACATGATAAATAGCAGAGGATGTTTCGAGTTGTGAGGTCTGATGTCTCCCGCCACTTATCTGCCTGTCTTTTTGTTCCTACCCGCCTTGCTAGTGTACTGTATATACGTAGATTAGATTAAATTATTTGTAAAATCGAAGCAAGAGTCAAGGTTTTTGCCCTCAACAACCGAAAATGATTAAGATACCAAAAAAAAGAGATCCCTTTTGCTAGTGAAAAAATGCTCATACAACGATGATAAAAACAAATGAATATCAATATATAAGTAAAACTATACACAAGAGATCTTTCAGGGGGCCAGTGTTGTCCTCCACAGAGAAAATGGTATCTTCCTTTTCACCACACACATCCTCACCATGCACCGATGTTGGGGTGTTAGATTAGTTTTCCTCCCGAGTATTTTTAACATATTGATAACGGAGCTCCCCAAGACTGGGACACTCTACCAATAAATGACAGACGGTGAAGAAAGGAGTATAACATTTATTAATGAGGTAACCATGCATTAGAGTCGTGGAAGACGTGTTGGGCCTTTTTTTTTTTTACCTGCGAGACTGCCCGTGGTAGCTCCATTTTGTCCATAGTTGTCCACTTGTTCATAGTATCCTTTACGTTTTGTTAGACTGGGTCACTTTTCACAAATTCCAAATGCTGTAGGCATTTTTAAGGAAAAGTTGGCAAACAATTTTTTAGGTCCATTTGGGAATGCGGAATCTGCGAAAATTGTTTGCCACACTAAGATTTGACTCCTTCATTCTTTAAATTAAAATATCCAAGATGGCCACCTCTAAATAAAATTTACATTTACCAATATCCATAGTTTAATTGACCTAGAATCATGATCTTGGTGTCTAAATCCATGTTTTCATGGTCAATGAATCAAATAAAAACATTCTTGAACTTGTCCAACTATAATGTTGCATCATAATTTTTAAATTCAAGATGCCTGCCAAGATGAATGCCCTCTAAATGAGTCACAGTTAATATAGCGAGTTCTAATCAACCTTGAATTATGATTTTGGCATCTAATCCTATGTTTTCATGGTCAAATAATTTAATAAGAATGTTATTGACATCTCAGATTCTTCATATATTCCAAAATTTAATTAATACAAGATTCCAATACAGACCGAGCCATTTTTCTCAGGAACAACTTAATGCATAGGCATTTTTTGGCCACAATGGAAATTAATTTTGGGAGACTATTTGTGTTCACTGAATCCAATTAATTTTGTACAAATAAAAAACAATGAATATATTTTAGCACTTTTGTGTGGTACCAATTAAATATACATTTATGAAAAAAACAAATGTTTCCAATAAAATTTTTATGATTTTGAAATACAAATACGTGACGAACTGCAATCAATTTCACTTGTGGTTTATACATTCTAAACAAGGACTAAAAAGTACATCCACTCTTACTTAATCATTTAAATACATATGTGAATTATATATGGTATCTGGGCAATCATCAATTGTTGTGTTGAACCAATTTTTTATGATATCATTCTTGAACTGTGGTTCCATCTTGTTGGCAACAATGTTAGAAGAAATCAATGTTTCCATAACCTTTGGAGCTTCGAGCTTGGCATTCTTTGTTGGCTCATTATTCTCAACTAATAGTGAAGCTGTGGGACCCCTTTGCCAAGTTTCATACTTTGTGGCATGGCATGTACTTTTTCCATCAAGCGAACTGTCATTAATATCTATATTGTCCACTGTAAAATGGACAAATTTTCCAGGAACCAGATTTGGGGGTACTACTGACCCATTTGTTTCGTCCATAATCTTTAATGTGTCTTCGGCTAGAGCTGTTTCCATGGGTAATATATCTCGGTAGCTAATGATCCAGCCTTGTGAAACAACTGTACCAGTTGCTTTGACAGTGTTGCTTTTGTTTTGGGATCCACTTCTTACCACTTGTTATATGTATCAAATCTTGACATAAGCTGAGGATCCGTGCCTGTATTTGAGATTCCCGTTCATCACCAGTTTCAATGCTCATATCAGCATCCTCCTCCTCCTCATTCTGATCAATGTCCACTAATTTACCTTATTCAAATAGTTCCAGACCTCCAAATATCAGACGGGCACACATGTATAGGCTTTCTGGTACACAAGCTATTGCATCATCCTCATAAACATATAGACCTTTATGAGCTGGTTGACTGAGAATCTCTTAGCGTAATTTCAGAGCAACGTGAACCATGGATAGGAAGACGTCCTCGTGCTGTTTGAAATGAGGGATACAGTCAAATTCATCATCTTCATTGTCATCTTGCAGTTTTGATAATGGTACATGGGAATATTTGATTGGTACCAGTATGTTTTTTCGCTGAGATGGTGTTCGATCAGCCAACACCACAAAGTCATAAACATAGTCAATGTGCTGATAAAGTTTCTCCTGAAAAGTAGCTAGACGGCTGACAAAGGAAGGAGGGATGGATCTGTACTCCAGCTTCATTTGAAATGGTTTAGAAGCGATTTCAGACCTCAGAAGGTTCTAGGAAATGACCATGTTCTGCAGCATATGTCAATTCTTTACTGAGCCAAATCATGTGTAGCCCTGAATTCTTTGTCTCATCTTTGTTTTTTGTTGTTATTCGTATGAATTGTTTGTAACAGTTTACATGATATTTCCCTTCAGCAGCGATTAGGTCATTAACACCAGCAAGGCGAACACTAAGATGCTGCTCATATTTGGCTGATTCAAGTATCTGTTGGCTGACTTTGAATGTTGTGACAGCAGATAGTTTCTGTTTGGTATCAGAAACTTGGCAAAACATACAGTCATTCCATTTGATGGCTTTCACAAAACTGCGTGGACTGAAGGATGATCGATGACTGATGATCGGTACATTGATGGTACTTCTTGAAGTAAAAGGTCCATGATCAACAACCACTTTCTGAGTGTTGCAATCTACTGATTGTACCTTTATGTGTAAAATCAGAATATCATAATTTGTGCCAAACGAATTTATGAAAACTGCTTGATGTTGTGATATCTCTGGCATCCTGATATTTTGGATCTCGTCATTTATGGCGTTCTGCTGCTTTTTCTTTAAGAGCAGATAGTCCCTGATCAGTGGCATCATACAGTTTATCATTTTTGCTTTGCTGACATATTATGCACAGTTTATATGCTATCTGATCCATGTTCTATCTGAAATGATAGATAGTGATGTTATCATTTCTTGTTGAAGAATGTGCGTATATCCTTTATTAGCCTTAACTAATATATTGTGGGTTATTGTCATTGGCATATCTGAAATACATGGATTACAAAATAAAGCTTAATTCCATGTCAATGATCATATTTGATTCTGAAATTCTGAAAATTACGATGCAATGCAAACAACGCTAACAAAAAACAACAACACGCAGCAGTACTATAAACTGACTTCGACCACAACAATATATCAGTTTGGTTACATGTGTTTTTATTTGTGTGTGTGTTCATTTGATTTTATAAACATCTCCATGTTCACATAATGAGTAAATAAAAACTCAGAACATGTTAAAGCAGGAAATATATGAGAAAGAAATAAACAATAATTTAGCATTAGGCCAAGCGTGAACTCTATACACCTCTGTAGTGCTACCATTTGACCACAAATATTATTAATGCATGCATATCAACATATATTTACATGAATAGATATATTTTTATTTTGCAATGTAACGTTCACATAAAAACATGTAATTTTTGGTTAGAATAAATATAATATGGTTGAATATATGTCTGAAAAAAATCAGTGATACTTATGTACAATATGGGTGTATTTTGTTTCTCTTTTTTTGGTATGAAGGAGTTAAATATCAGCATGGTATACAATATTTTTGGATTCAGCATGCTCAAATTATCCTAAAAAAGTTGTTTGCCAACTTTCCCTCAAAAATGCCTACAGCAATAAAAAAAATAAAAACATATCGAGGAAAGTGGCCTAGTCTATTACATGACTTGATTTTAGTTCTTCTGCCATTAGCATGGACCTTACAGATAATGATGTATATTACCATTCACATCTAGAACCAGTTTGTAAGCATATCTTTAGTGATGATTCAAAATTTAAATGTAAGTTATCTAGATACCGTTTGAAAATATTTTCTTACAGTATAATCAGTTAATCCTTTCACTTTGAATCTATATGAAACAATGCTTAAGTCTATCTGGTGTGGAGTTCGAAGTTCTAGGCTTTTGTGAAACTCGCTAAAATGACGAAATATATCAACTTTACATATAGTTAACATGTCTATACTGTCCATTACATAAATATACCACGCAGGGTGGAGCTGTGGCGGTATATCTTCATATGAATATTTAAGTTGTACTCTGTACCAGCTACCTCACATGTAATCATTATTTTTGGAAGAGTTAGGCAGCCTTTTCAATTTATATTTGGAACTAGACTACCATGGTCAGCCGGCATAGAAAAGCAAATGAGAGCTATTGATGGGCTAGAATGAGGTGACTTCAATGATTGATTTGATTAAATAGGCAGATTGAAATTTTGCATGGTGGTCGGTAAATTAATAAATTTCTGAGTAGCATGCTGAGTTTCATTGTGTGATAAAGATTTTCAAAGATGTATTGCAAAATTGAGAGGTTTAAGCAGTTTTGCCTGTTTTCGATGTTTAAACCAAACGGTCTCCGTAGCAACATTGAAATAAAGAAATATATTTACTCTATTAATTTTGTGTTTTATCTAACGGTGAAATCGGACAAAGGCAATCGAAGGTAGAGTTAATGGGCAGCATGTGTGTGTTCTCAGGCAACGCGTCGGTGTAGAAAGATTTTAAGTGGAATTTGGCTCTCATCGAAGATCGAACTCTGGTCAGCGAGACCGCCACTCGGAGACGCTAACCACTCTGCTACCGCCTCTACGATATATATTTTGGAGACATTGCACAGACAGTCTTTGCAATGGTAATGAAGGAATGAGGTCCTGCTCAAAGAATCTATATTGTGTTTGATACATAAAAATGATCTATTCATCAAAAGCTTAGAAAGAAGGTTTATAGGAGAACAGCATGTGCCAAAGCTTCAAAGTATCACTGCAAAACAGTTTGTCCATCAGTGAAGATAATTTTTGAGTCAAGAGTGCCATCAAAACAAACTTTATAATATATCTTGTGAATGAATGAAAGAAACAACACTATAAAAGCCTACTAGAACAGAAGGTTATCTTCGTTACCAATGCGATAACCCAACATGGAAGTGTGATGGTACCTGATCTATCGTGTACTCAAAAAGAAACTGATGGCTGTCTTTTCTTCCATGCTGCATATACTGTAAAACAAGGACATCAAAAAGTTCGTATCAGCTATGATGATACAGATATGCTGATATTGCTCATGGTTTTCCAGAATGTCATCGGTGGTCATCTGTATTTGAAATGTAGGACTAGGACACGTACAGAGATTATATCAATGGACACAGTTATTGCAACACATGGAACTGATGTCTGCAAAGGATTAGTTGGGATGCATGCTTTTACAGGTTGCGATAGTGTAAGTGCATTTGTAGGCAAGGGGAAAATAGGCTCACTTAAATTACTGACCACAAATACACTATGTTCTAGGCACATTTATGGAGCTTGGCAGTAAATGGAATCTTTCGCAAGAAATGATGGAGAGGCTTGAAGCAGTTACTTGTCTAATCAATGCACCCAAGACATTTTGTGTTCATGTGAATGACCTGCGGTACATTTTCTTCTATCCAAGAAAAGGCTAGATAGAAAGCCATCAACTGCCTCCTGGCATAGACAACAGCATGCAAAGTGTGCCAATTATTAGGCTGCCATATGGAGACTATGGCTCGTACCAAGAGTCATGATGAAGGTCGAGCGACGACCTTCGTCGACTGAGGAAGGGTACCATAAAAGGAATATTTTTTTCGGAACGAAGAGCAGCGACGACGGTCGAAGGTCGGCACGAAGACACGGTACCCCCGCGTCTTCGTGCCGACCTTCGTCGCTGCTCTTCGTTCCGAAAAATATCCCTTATATGGTACCCTTCCTCAGTCGACTAAGGTCGTCGCTCGACCTTCATCATGACTCTTGGTACGGGCCTATGTTTACAGCAAAAGCCACACATTCCAAGTCCTGTAGGTAATGGCTGGAAGCCGGAAAAAAAAGATGGAAGAGACCAGCAAGTTATTGAATGGATGGATGGTCAACATTTTCCTGAGGATCTGCTGGATTTTATGTCTTGCAAGTCTTCTAAAAAGTGTGCTATACCAAAGTGTATCTGTTTAATGGACTAACATGTAAAATGCACCGACATGTATAACATGTATACATTACAAGTGTATGATAACTAGGTGTCAAGTAGTGAGGAAGATGAGGATGAAACAAATGTGGTAGTGCTAGATGATTTTGAGGAGTACTGCAATTAAAGTATATGGATATTATTGTAAACATTACCATATATTGAAGTAATACGCAGAGCATTTTCAATAATTTTTGCATTTCTTTTTTTGTAATAATTACTTAGTTTTTCCAATCTTACTTTTACAGTTATTCACATAATTTAAATATGTTTATATTTAACATTGTGTATCCAGTTTCAGCATTCTAGTTTCAATCAATCATTAGGGCATACGCCTGGGGTCGCGTCACCTCGCCCACCCTACGACGCCACTCCCGGAGTCACCACGCGCGAGTCCCATGCAGGTTCACTTCCTATACCAAGCAACTCTCGACAGGAAACATCAACTTGCCCGAGCCACAAGCTTTGTGGGCGCCCTCTTGGCCTCCTCTACGCCGGATTGTCTCATACATATACAACCCGGTGGGAAGGATCGGTTGCAGGGTAGCGTGCCACATGCCCATATAGCCGAAGTTGGCACTGCCGAAATACGCAGGTAATAGGCCTCGATTCAGTCTCACGGTGCAATCGCTGATTTGACACGTCGATTGCGAGTGCATCGGAGAAACCAGGGGAGCGGCACGAGCCTCTAATCACAGGCGTCACTATAAAAAATCATGCCTGCGCCACCACCGGCGAGGACCAACCATCACAGCCCTCAAATGAACCTCCAATGTCTACCATCCGAGCCCTGGAGGTCACTGCCTACAGGCGCTATAGACATAAATGTAAAAACAAAAAAATAAAATAAACGTAATCATCCGAGCGATACCCCATGATTCTGTGCAGACACTTTTATTTAATTACCAAAGGCAGCGATTCGCCTCTTTAAGTCGATATTTAGTTTCCATCTCTCACATCCATAGTGTAAGACAGGGATCACAAGCGACTTGAAGATCCGAATCTAGTCCTTCTGCACAGGTACCGACAACACCAAATACTCGTGCTGAGCGAGTCCATAACACCGTGGGCTATTAGTGAAGCAGCTCACGTAGCTCAAAAATATAAAAGAATTGTGCATTCTGTGATAAAAGCATGAAATTTAGTACACATTAGCCAAAGGCATTAAGAAAAGAAAATGGATATGCAAGCATCATGAATTTTTAATATGTCGACCATGACAGCCATTTTTCAAAATGATAACCACAAAACTGTTTTCTTATGAGTGATGGATATAATCTGATATTGAGGACATAATTAGTTGAATTATTTGCCATACATAGTTCCTGATAATTGTTTTTGGATAATACACCCAAATCATGTCATTGAAAATTCTATGATGGCCGCCCTTTTCAGCTATGACGTAGACTGGTCAGATATGAATGATCTCTGTCGAATTATACATTTTCTTGATGCAGAATTTTGAATTAGGAACTTAAAGTTTCTCAGAAGCTTCCTTCTTTCTCTCAAGACTCAAATTAAGTAATGACAAGAGCCTGGCCAAACCTAAGGTATATCGCAGTGAAGTCTATTCACACTCGCCTTCACAGAAACAGAGGACTGTGCACTGAAAGGCATTTTTTTTGGACTTGCACTGCCTAAACACAAACCCTTCTTACATTTGCAAGAGACAAGTTCATAGCTGGACTGGCCTGCATCTGGTAGGCTTGTCCAGAAGAGTTCACAATACCCCTCAGATGTCTTTGACCAGCCCCATCTACATGGTGAAGGTAGTTCTGGTGTGGACACCAGCACGTGACCCCAACACATGGCCGCCTTGGTACACTACTCTCCTAAAATGCTCTTCTAGGGCAGGCTATGTCATAGGGATTGGACTGCACATTGTGCCTCTTCGCAAATAACATCCTCCTTGCCGTGTCTATTTATGTACATGTGATGATTCGGTCATAGAGTAGGATAATGAGCTTCTCAATTGTGGCTTTTACCTTCTGTGGTATGTCATTCGGGGCAGAGGATAGTTTCAACAGGCATGTGTAATCTCTGGAAAACACAGCCATACAGCCGACGCAGGTTTTTTCCCATGATCAACAAAGCTTGATACAGTGTCAGCCCGTCAATGCATGGAACACTGGTAGTGCATATGCCTTCTCAGGCCCTAACCCTGCTGCAATTTCATGGGCTGCTAGGTATCGGCAATTCTTTCCAGTTCTAAATGCCAACCAAAGCTCATCTTCTGGCTGTAGAGTCTGAGCCACTGTCACAGTCAGCACCCCAACATTAGTATCAAACCGTTTGAATCATGGTTTTTTGATGGCCATTTCTTGCTGCATGGGCCACATGTAATAACATGCGACTATTAGCCACCTCATGCGTACATGGAAGAAGACATATCATGGGAAGTGGTAGCTTGCTAAGGACTCCCATATCCTTTCTGACAATAAATGTTTATCCTGTACAAACCATCTGAGCAGAGGATCTGAGAGGAAGGCGAACAACTCTTAACAAGTCTTATTGCTGTCAACTCTGAGAAAGTTTGGCAGTTCCTGGGAATGGCTGCAACACCCACCACACGTCTCTGAACCCCTGTCCCACGCTATACTCTTGTAGCACCTTTCATAGACTCAGACTGTCAAAGTCTGATAGACACTGTTTTCCATGTCAAAGCCCCATCTCTTTGTGCAGAGCGCATAACTGAGGTCATAGTCTCTGGCATGGAGGCGTACATTCCACATACTTTCTCTAATCCTAAAGCCCGTCAACCTTGGTTTAACTCTGCTTGTTCTCATGCTGTCCGAGATAGAGAGGTGGCTCACAAACGGTACCGTAAGCATCCATCTCCTGAAACTCATGCCCTTTATATTTCTGCCGTAATCATGCCAAATCTTTACTTCAAACTTACCAAAAACTCTTTCATTCATAGAAAATGTCAAAATATTTCTGAATCAAATTCTTCTCGTGACTTCTGGCATCTAGCTAATAACATCTCTAACAATTTTTCTTCTTCATCTTTCCCTCCTATGCTTCACCCAGGTGGCTCCACAGCTGTCTCATCTACTTCTAAAGCTGAACTCTTCGCTCAAACATTTGCTAAAAATTCCACTCTGGCTGATGAAGGGCTTGTTCCTCCTTCTCCTCCACCCTCTGACTATATTATGCCTGTCATTAAGATCCTTCGGAATGATGTTTTCTTTGCCCTTTCTGGCCTAGATCCTCGGAAGGCTTACGGTCCTGACGGAGTCCCTCCTATTGTTCTCAAAAACTGTGCTTCTGTGCTTGCACCTTGCCTGGTCAAACTTTTCCGTCTTTGTCTATATACTTCCACCTTTCCTTCTTGCTGGAAGTTTGCTCACATCCAACCTGTTCCTAAGAAGGGTGACCGTTCTAATCCTTCAAACTACCGTCCTATAGCTTTGACTTCCTGCCTTTCTAAAGTTTTTGAATCTATACTTTATAAGAAGATTCTTAAGCATCTATCTGCTCAGAATCTTCTATCTGATCGTCAGTACGGTTTCCGTAGAGGGCGATCTACTGGCGATCTTCTAGCTTTCCTAACTGAATCTTGGTCATCCTCCTTTAGGGGTTCGGTGCAACTTTTGCTGTTGCCCTTGACATATCAAAAGCTTTTGATAGAGTCTGGCACAAATCTTTAATTTCCAAACTACCGTCATTCGGTTTCTATCCTTCTCTCTGTACCTTCATTTTAAGTTTCCTTTCAAACCGTTCTATTGCAGCTACTGTAGACGGACATTGTTCTTCTCCTAAATCTATCAATAGTGGTGTTCCCCAGGGTTCTGTCCTATCACCCACTCTCTTTCTATTATTCATTAATGATCTTCTAAGTCTAACTCAAAGCCCTATCCACTCCTACGCTGATGATTCTACCCTGCATTTTTCAACGTCGTTTATTAGACGTCCAACTCAACAGGAACTAAGTGATTCACGGAGAGATGCCACCGAGCGCCTAACTTCTGATCTTTGTATAATTTCTGATTGGGGCAAAGCAAACCTTGTTTTTTTCAATGCCTCAAAAACCCAATTTCTTCACCTATCTACTCGACAAAACCTACCAGATACTATCCCCTCTTCTTCAATGACACTCAACTGTCTCCTTCTCTACAATGAACATTCTAGGACTATCCTTTACTAAAAATCTGAACTGGAAATCTCACATCTCATCTCTTGCTAAAACAGCTTCTAAAAAGTTAGGTGTGCTGTGGCGTCTGCGTCCTTTTTTTTCTCTCTTCCCAATGCTTGCTCTCTACAGGGGCCTTATCCGCCCATGTATGGAGTATGTCTCACATGTTTGGGGAGGATCCACTCATACAGCCTCTCCTAAACAGGGTTGAGTCAAAAGCTTTTCGTCTCATCAACTCCTTTCCTCTGACGACTGTCTTCAATCTTTAAATCACCGCCGCAATGTTGCTTCTCTTGCTCTCTTCTACCGTTATTTTCATGCTCACTGCTCTTCTGAACTTGCTAACTGCATGCCTCCCCACTCCCGCGGCCTCGCTGCACAAGACTTTCAACTTATTCTCATCCTATTCTGTCCATCTTCTTAATGCAAGAATAAATCAGTATCTTTACTCTTTCATCCCTTTCACTGGTAAACTCTGGAACTCTCTTCCTGTTTCTATTTTTCCACTTTCCTATGACTTAAATCTTTTCAAAAGAAGAGTAACAAGACACCTCCCGAACTAAATTGGCCTACCCCTCTGTTTTTATTCTATTCTCTTACTGTCTTCTTTATAGGGACTGGCAAACTAAGCGGGCTTTGTGTTACCCATTTTTGTTGTGCCTTTGGCCAGTTCCTTGTAATGTAAAAAAAAAAAAAAAAAAAAAAAAAAAAAGGACAAGTAGCGGTCCACACCTGGTCAAGACTGGACACACTTTAAAGTTTTCTAGTCAGATATGAAAAGAAACCTCATGGCCATAGCCATTGAAGGTCTTTACAAAACTTGGTCTCAGCATCTGGATGATGGTTGCCCCATCTACAATAGTGCATGTGACCTTGGGATTGTCAGAGTATGCACGATGAATATGTTTCAGGCATGAAAGAAGATCACTCTTTAACCCAAGACCGAGACCTTCCCCATCAGACAGCGCTGGTGGACAAGAATGGTTTTCGTGTCGAAAGAACTCATCTCTGGTCTGGCAAGCAATGTACAATCTTGAAAAGGAGCTGCATGTCTTGTTGAGAGAGACCAATTTTGCTTGTTTTTATACTCCCTCACGGTTTGAAGTACCCGAACACCCATTACTTATTATCTTGGTATGGTATCGTCCACTGGCTTTGTTCTCTCAAACAAGACATTCTCTGGTGAAAGCTTCAAATTAGAGCTGTCCTGTCTGATTCACTTTTCTGATTGCCTCAACAGTTTAAAGGCCAGCAATTTATTTTTGAAGTGACGTATAACCAGGTCCTTTCCACTCATTTTCAAATGAGTTTCTGAAAATGTTCCATCCCAGCAAACACACCACGTTGAGTTATCTACGTGGCGTTACGGTGTGAAAATCAGGTGACTTTGATTTTTCTACGTGAAGGAGCTACGTTTGTAGACACGTCGTTGCTAGCAATCGTTGTATTTCTACGGAAATTCAGTAGATCTGATACACGAAATAACGTGGAACAACGTTAGAACATTCAAGTGACTAAACCCAACTTTGTAGCACTTTTATAACACCTGCTATTTTTATTATATATTACAGTTTGTTGTGACCGAAATACATATGATTTATCATTCAAATTACGGTTGCCTTGTAGCCTTGGATGAAAAATATGTAATTTAAAGTAAATAGTAAATTTTTGACAGGGCCTAAGGTAGTAAAAATGTTACCCCTCAATATATTTGAATCCTGCAAAACTATAAATCTAAGTAGTAGATATCTCATTATAATATATAGGTGAATTATTATAGATAGCAGTAGGAGGATATCTATACCTTAGATTTCTATTTTGCAGGATTCAGCATATCAGAAAAAGGTATATATTTTTACATTAACTTACACATCAATGAAGTTGGCAAACATCCTATAGCAAGACAAGGAATTAACTCATGAGAACGTTGGCACAAGAAAGAGCACCAGCACTGGACCGGTGGGCCTGCTTCAGCAAAATAATCTATATCACTTTATTTGTGATAAAGTAAAAGTAAAATGTGAATCATTGCATACATAATACCTTGGACTTATGCCTGAAAATGTACTATTGGCTTTAAACGATATCTTCCATCCATGCAACCGCCGTTTGGATGTTAAAACCGTATATTTCCGGTCACAAAAACGTAAAAAAAAGAAAATGAACAAAGAGTGCTATAAAGTTGCAACCAAAAAGTGAAATTTTGTCATGGAATGTGCTAACGATGTTTCCACGTTATTTGTGTCTATAGACTACGTGATTTTCCGTAGAAATGAAACATTCTAAAACAATAGAACAAACGTTCGTGGCAATGTGCTAACAACGTGGATTTGTTTTCTTGGTTGCAAAAGAGCGGACATTCTTTGAATGAACGAGGACATGGACACTTGTGTTTGGTCATGGTGGGACGTATGTCCTCTTGATTTCCTGGAGCAATCTCAAACTCCTGTATGGATTGGGTAATTTGGGCCTTCTACCATCCATCAGCAGTGCAAGGAAAGGGTTGTCAGTGAGGCCGACAGCACCACCATCTCCTTTGATGCAGGCTTCATTTAACTCATGGGTCCCCCTGGTCAATGGCCAGGGAGGAAAACACCTTCTTAGTTGTCTAGATAGTGAAGCTGCCTGTTTGAACGCTTGAAAACTATGCTTGGGTGTGTCCATATGGGAGTTTAGTCATGTATCTCAGGTGAACTGGGATCCATGTGGGCATTAATGAGTATGGCCCATTGGATGAAAACTATTTGGCTCGTTTTGTAGGGCATTCAATGTACATTGAGAAAGATGCCTCTCGCAATGACCGCTTATTTCCAATAGTAAAAACCGAAGAAGAAGCTATTGAGCAAGCTCTAGCGTGCAAAAGAACTAACTCTAATGTAAATGAATAGCCAAGGAGTACTGAAATAACAGCGAGGGATGTTTCTGCTTTCGCTTTGAAACGAACTCTCGAGCTTCAAACACACAGCTAAGGAACTTCAATCACAGTCGTATTGGTTTGACAATTATAGTTGTCATTCAGAAGCCAACAACGGTGTGCAGAACATCATCGGCAAGCATGCTCCTGTGGATGTTGGATGGGCTTCCTCCTGGTGTGAGATACTATGAGCTGATTGTTGAGAAATGAGTCAGCTGTCCCATGAGATCAGATGTCGCTTGCACTAGTGCTTCAATCCAACCACTTCTTTTCAACAATTCCCCCAACATCTTCGTGGCCGCCATTCAATATTGCAGCCCACCAAACATAATAACATCTTTCTTCACCATATTTCTCTGGCCATTTAAACTGTGATTTGTTGATTGTCAGGGCATACAACGGTTGGTCAAATGTGACCACACGACATGGCCAGGATCTAATTGTTTCACGGCTTTAATTTATGACATCAAATGAATGCTTGATCATGACCACAGGCTGGTGATATGCAACACTGTTACTCCTGAAAACAGTGGAGCTGGGAGAGCAAAGACGGAGACGAGAGCGTCGAGAACATCAGTAGCGATACGATAGCGCTCAAACGGCCGCTAGTACGCGAAGACGCACAGGGTGAGGAGCTGTTGGGGTAAGGCTAAGACAACGGAGAGAACGGCAGCCCAGTAGGTATTCAATTGTATCACTGTAGTGGTTTTGTTTTCAATGATACACCTCTGCATTATCCAAACCACTGGTATGCTCTTGTATGCTGCTGTTAGCCAATCTCACCACTAATTGTGATTCTAGCCTGTGTTTCTGGGACCTGTGAGACACTTAATATTACGCCCTAGCAACAGGGGGGACCTCAGTGCAGAGTAACCCTGGGCCAAGCGGTCAAATGGTCTTGGAACAACCTCCCTCAGGCCCACGGAGACAAATGAGGCTTAGCCGGCAGCCAATTCACCTGCAAAGAGGGATGCTGGATCAGAGAGATTGTCGTAGCATGGAAAAAAACCCTAGCTGTGTTGAACTTGGTAATATGATCAATATTGTCAACAGCAAGCAGTGGTAAACACGTGTGACTGCGGAATTGCATGGGGGAGGCGGTAGCGAGTGGTTAGCGGCTTGTAGTGGTGAGCTCAAAGTCCCGGATGTAGTCTTGAAACTCCTGCCCGGGCCGCAAACGATTTCGACCTTCTTATCCCATGGGCTGCGGGCAAGCTTTCCGGAAAGAAGGCTCTGTTGAGCAACTGCGGCAGCCTTCCGCGAAGCGCAAGTTTCAATTGCATACAAAAACCGCGACCAACATTCGTAGAATTCTACAAAACTGTGTCCAGATACGCCTTGATGTCAGCCCCGTGATAACACATTACCACCGTCTGCCTAAACTACGCTGTACGCGAGATTATACCACTCCTTGGGTTTTTTCCAAGATCTTGGAGACCGGGTTCAGGATCCCTGGCGTGGCATATTTTTTGTCTATCTTGGGACTTTTGGAGGAGATATAAGTATTTCTCCAGTAGTTTATCTCAAGGTACAGTACAACGGTACCATGCTGACCTTGAGATAAAAACTGACTGGGAGAAATACTTGAATAATCCCCTCAAAAATCCAAGGACCCATTCCTGGATGAACCTGGGCACCCTGATCCCACCTCAGCCGTCTCTCGCCAGCGGTTGGTGCCATTTCACGAATCCCAGATATTTCAAACTCCCAACCCCACAACCACACCACAACCCCATACGTTTGGGCCAAAAAATAGATAATATTGCGGATGCGGATTTTACTACCTTGGACGTTGATGGTAATTTAATCCAATATGTAATGGTCACTGTTTTACTTCACCTCCCAGCACTGGTGGCACTAAACATCTTTCTCCCGCAGTTCCAGGATTAATTACGGTCGAAAAGTCTGGTAGGGGAGTGAAGGTCCCGAGTTCAAGCTCCACCCAAGGAAAAACTGTTAAATCCATAGTCGAGATCGCTGAGGAACCCGCATTGCAGCTATTATCTGTTCTCCGGACGCAGACCTAGCAGTGCGACGACAGAGGAAACACCAATGTCAGGCCAGCAACTACTAGGGCACTAGATCAGACCACTAGAAGGCGTTATTCACCACAAACACAACAGAACCACAATCCCCGAGCCCGGCCCCGATACTTCACCGCTAAGGACCAATCCAACATAGGCTCTGTACACAAATTTATCTACAAGAACAAGACACAAGAGCTTTGTCGCACTAACGGGCGAAATCGACCGACAACTTCCATTAAGGGACCTATATACTCCACGACCTTCTTCATAAGCTACAAGCGCTAAAGGCTCCAAAACGTAAACAAGAACAAAAAAACTGTGGAAGGATACCACTTGCTCTCTCCGAAAACTGCTGGCAGACGTGTGATCTCCATCTGAGTTGAGAGCTGAAGAACACGAATCATAGGATCTGGGCTCAAGGAACAGATATCCATTCTATTACATAGTTCCTTTTTACGGTTGTGGGTTGCATGCAACATCAGTCCTATGTATAAAGGGATTGGTGGTCTTCCCGTGTCGTTCTGGTCTGACAAAAAGCTGTTTCGGTCTGTTGCCAGATTGTGCTTGACACGTGAATTTTAGCAACTGAGCATCGCAAGTGCTGCAGGAGATGTTGATTCTTCCATCTGGTCTTTGATGCTGGGTTCCCTATAGTCTAGGGACAATGTTCCACAAGGGTAATCAACAGTTGTGGCACAGAATTTTTGGCATCTTTCGGAGATACCATAAATGGTTTGGCCTCCACCAAATTGTGGACGCAGACAATTGGTGCAGCACGTTTACAATGTTTGCACATCATCAATGTTGTTGTCCTGACTCACAGGATTTGGACAAGAGCAGTGCTGGCGTCATCTTCAAAGGCCATCAGTACGTCTCTTCCCTTGGTGTATGCTTGCATATCAGAGAACTCGGCAAGAAGCCTCTCTTTCAGCCGTGTAGAGTGAGCTCTGTTATCAAGCTCTACTCCTAGCTGTTCCATTCGTGACTTGTAGATCTGGGCAAGTTCAGCTAGCTTGAATAAAGGTGCTGTCCCTTCAAGTTGTCTGGTCTCTTCTATGTGAGGCACCAGCTCAGCAAACACGACACCAGAGGTAGATGCTGCGTGTCCCTGGCAATTATCTTCAATACCTTCTAGGTTTGCCTTTCTGGCACGATTATGATAGACCTACTAGGCATCTGGTGTGATACATGACTTCAAGGGCCACCATGTCCCCAGCACTAAGTCGCCCAAGTATCTATATCTTGAAGTAGGGCTGCAGCAGTGCGCACCCGTTTGTCCAATTGAAATGTTGCAGCATCATGAAGGCCACCATTGCCAGCAGGCTGTCTGCAGAAGA
Organism: Chionoecetes opilio; assembly: GCA_016584305.1. NCBI lineage: Eukaryota > Metazoa > Arthropoda > Malacostraca > Decapoda > Majidae > Chionoecetes > Chionoecetes opilio. Next base: position 818 of record JACEEZ010016224.1, on the reverse strand, counting down.
AACATGTGTCCTGTATTATTTCAGGAGTTCTACTCGAATATTGGGACCTTCTGAGTCTGTAATATGTCTGTGGATGAGAAATTTCACTGCGCGCTCGCTTTTTTGCTCTTTACAGCATGGTTTCATTGTACTTCAGCCTCCATGTACAATGGTACTGAGCTTTGTTCGCAACCATGGCTGCTTCAATACCTTAGCCCTCATCCAGTACTCCAGTTGGAAATGTTGAAGGGACCTGGCCAAGTTCATTGAACTGGATTAAATGATCTGCAAGTGAACTGTATCCACTCCCATTGTCTGCTCGCTTGGACTGCAAAGGACATGTCAATGTTTCTGCCTTGTATTCTTGGCATATAATACAGAGCCTCCATTCAGTATAGGATGTACAAGAAGTTGATGGTCCTTGACCATCAAGATTCACAACTTTGAATGTCTGGACATTTTCTCAGACAAGGAAACAATTTCTTGCAGTAAAGGCCGAGTGTCTATCCTTTTACCACATTTTACCGTAGGGAAACACATTCATATATGGGATACAACTAGATTCGGATGTGAAAATTGTCCTACACATAGCCTGATCGTTAATACAGTGCCATTTAATTCCTGTGCGTTCTGTACACCATCCGGGTAACTTTATGAAAGGCATTAAGGCCGCGTACCCTTGGCTTTGCTCTTCCGTGCTGGCCCCAATCCTGTCATGTCCATGTGCATCTATCTAACTACATCTAAATATAACTAGATGTGGGGATAATATTAGATAGCATCTATGAAACTACTGACCAATAAACCACAATAACATGAATATTCTGCTCAATAAAGCT
>JACEEZ010016223.1:82500-121162 GCA_016584305.1 Chionoecetes opilio | reverse complement strand
GGGGCCCCATAAGACTTTATTTAATGTGTTTATATGTGTAGTGATAATCTTAAGAACAAGCTTCCGATAATAACAGTATATCCTTATACATGTATAACAGATTATACTGCGGGGTATAATGCCTTGAGAACTTCCGGGTCTTGGAGTGAACGAAGAGGCCTGGCGCTAAGACCTCTTGTATGGATGTGGTCAGGGTCGGCAATAATACATTTATCAAAGTATATGTGCGGAGTCCTTCTTAATGTAAGGCCATTCCTGGGTATGCAGCTTTCCACTTAAGACTTCTGTTTCTGACAAGGATTTAACATTGATTGGTGTACGGAGAAAGCTGCACGTCTACCTAGTTTGGTATATTCAGTTAATTATCGTAATTCTATGGCTAACAACAGACGATTTTATACAGCAAAGGAAAGATCTGGGTGTGAAGGGGTTAACTGCCAGACGCCCCCCTCTTTTTTTTCTATCTTCCTTACGGGGACTGGCAATAAGCTGGATTTTTGTATATTTTTTCTGGCCTAGACCAGTCCCCTATGATGTAGAAAAATGGTGGTGTCTTACTTCCTGACGCTGCCCTTGCTTGTCTCTGTCTCTCTGGAGTGGTGGCAATTTGTAGAGTCAATAACCTTGTCGTTGGTACTTGCAAAGTGTCTAGATAGGATCAAAGTATCTTATCTTATATGTCTGTGTCTCCAGGTGGCAGTATGATGGACGCGGATAGCCTGTGTTACTCGAGCCTGAAGGAGGAGGATGGGGAGGAGGTGGTGGCCTTCATGGCGGAACACTTCTTCCCCAGGGAACCGCTGGTGAGCACGCCTGCCCTTGGCAACACACTCCCCTGCCTTGGCACACACACCTAACTTGATGATGATTGATTGATTTAATGCCTAAAAGGTGTATGTGCCAGACAGCAGAGGTCATATGGCACTATGGCAAGCATAAAAAGGGGAGGGGTTAAAAAAAATATGAAACGGTGAGGAAGGGGAAAGAACGGAATGTTACAGCAGGATGGTTAGATCAGATGTAGGATGTGGATTTGTTGGAGGAAGGAGGTTACATTTTCAGGAGGAGGGGGATTCCGGGAGAATGTCCGCAAGACAGGGAGGTCGGGAAAAGGGAGGACAAATGAGGGAAGGAACTGGAACGGGCAGTAGTAAGATGGGGGCAGGATATTAGGACATTTTGGACAGTGAGAGGAGCTTGACAGGGTGTGCAGAGGCAGAGACCTGACTTGATGAGCCATGTTTTCAGTGTTGCCTTTCTCTCCACTTTGTCACGACTGCTGCCACACGTATACAGGAAGGGCCTGTTTAACGCGCGCCTGCATGCCTCACTCTTGCATATTGCGCCAGTCACTTATAAATGAATAAAGGCCCTGATGCACAGTCTCTTATTACGGTTCTCATCTGTCTCCCTTTTAGGTAGTCCTTCATCCATTGCAAGACATTCCCATCCAGTCCTCCTTCGTACTCCAGTTTCTACAACAATCTTTGGTACCTGGAACTGTCGCCGATAGGAATCTCGTCGCCGTCGTAGAGTGTTCCAATTCATGATATTAAAGTAATCGTCCAGACCCAAATTTTGTTTGCCTAATTATGTTTGAATGCACATTCAAAACACCTAATCCACCAAAAATAATTGATTTCCAGGCCTTATTTCGTAAAAAACACGACTTTTGTAAAAAGCGCGCGAATTTTTGTTTTCTTCCCTCCAACAGGCTACGCATATTATTGATGACGTCAGAAAAGGGACGCTCCAATGTAAAACAACACTCGTCTGCCTCTGTGAGACCTGTCGGCAAATGTTATGATGAGCGATTGTACTTCGGTGTCAGACAGTGAATCTGTCGCTGTGATAGATCTAGAGTACGATGCTCAATCTGAGACCGAACTAAATGACGCTGCTCGCGTATATGAGGAAAACGAACCAGATTGTGATGGGAGCCCAACCCTATATGTTTGAGCAGAGTACGAGGTGGAATGAACAGGTGTTAGCGGAGCCTGCTGAGGTTCAACATACTACTCACACAAACACTTCTACACACACACACAAACACTACTACACACACACACAAAACTACACACCACACACAAACAGTACTACACACACACACACAAACACTACTACACAAACACTACTACACAAACACTACTACACACACACACACACACACACAAACACTACTACACACACGCAAACACTACTACACACACAAACACGACTACACACACAAACACTACTACACACACACAAACACTACTACACACACACACACACGCACTACTACACACACACACACACACACACACACACTACTACGCACACACACACTACTACGCACACACACACACACAAAACACTACTACGTACACACACAAACACAAACACTACTACACACCACACACAAAACATTACTACACACACACACACACACACACACACACAAACACTACTACACACACACACCACAACACTACTACGCACACACACACACACAAACACTACTAACACACACACACACACACACAAAAACGACTAACACACACACACACACACAAACACTACTACACACACACACACAAACCCTACCACACACACACACACACACACACACACACACAAAACACTATACACACACACACAACACACTACTACACACACACAAACACTACTACACACACACACAAACATACTACACACCACAAACATACTACACACACACAAAACACTACTACACACAACACAAACAACTACTACAACACACAACACACCACACCACACTACTACGCACACACACACAAACACTACTACGCACACACAACACACACACACACACACAAACACTACTACGCACCACACACACACACAAACACTACTACGCACACACACACACACACAAACACACACACACACACACACAAACACTACTACACACACACACAAACACTACTACACACACCACACAGCAGCGTGGGAAGAGTAGCCTCCCTTTTGCTACGTCACCGAGCCGTGGCGCATCGTCTGCCAGTTGCCATGAGCGTTTCGAAGCTCGGGGAATTTACAGATTTTGATTACGGATTATTCAAAAACGGCTGACTGGATGCAAGAAGTGACAACATATTGTTGATACACTCGATAATGACTATACTCTAACTACATCAAATCAGGAATGATGAAATGGTCTGGACGATTACTTTAAAGGACCAATATATACATTAATCAAGTTTTACCGTGTTTCTCCATTCAGGGATGAGATACTATCATTAGCTTGATCAGTTAGGTTAAGTTAGGTGCCAATGTCCAGGTTAGGTTAACATTTCCATGTCGGCGAGAGTTCTAGGTTGGTGTTTCGGCGAGAATTCCCATCGGCGACAGATCCATAAACCCAATCTTGTATCACCATGTTGCTACCAGTGCTCCATGGAAGGTCTTTCCCCACAGTCCACCGGCCTGCACATGACCTACGAGGACAACAAGGAGTGGATCCACGGCTCGGTGCAGGAGTGGGCCCGCAGCGGGATGTCGGTGGTGGCGCGGTACCCTGCCACGGGGAGGCTGGCAGGCACACTGCTGGGCACCATCCTGACCCACCAGCAGCCCAACACCTACCAGCAGGCACTCAACAGCCCTAAAACCAAGGTGTGTATTGCAGTGGGCTACTCCCTTCATTCTTCACACGAGTTATTCACGACATTACAATCCCTTCCAGCCAACATTCTTGACCCCTTCCACCAAGGATATACAGGAACTACCACGTGTAGGTCTCGCGGTCTCTTGTAGCTTCCTTATTTTCTATGTTCTTATACTTTTATTATCCTTGCCCTACCGCCACCTGCACGTTTCCCCCCCAGGTGAAGACTTTGCACACCGTCCTATCGGTGCTGGAGGCCGCAGTGGACTTCTTGCGCGCTACCAGTGTGTGGACCGCATCCTGGAGCTGGCATGATCACGGTGTCGGAGCAGATGGGTGACCGCGGCGTGGGGCGGCGGCTGGTGCAGGTGAGCAGTGCGCCACATTGGACATGGATCAAGGGCACCGAGGCACCGACACACGGCACCCTTATTTCTCAAATCTTTGTACTGTATCTGAATTATTTTCCTTCATAGAGCCACATGGTGGTAAGAATATGGTAACGAACTCCACAATTATAAAGCCACAGACCACACCCTACACACTCGAACAGGCAGTACAGTGGTACCTTGGCTTACGAGTTTAATTCGTTCATTGATCGAGCTCGTAACTCAATTTGCTCGTATATCAAATCAATTTTTCCCCATTGAAATTAATTGAAATACCATTAATCCGTTCCAGCCCCAAAAAAACGACCCCATTTTTTTTACTATACCTATATGACTGGACTGCACTCACCCTCCGAGGCTCCGCCATTTGCATTCGCCAGAGTTTACACTTGTGTATCAGCTGTTGGAAACAGCTGTGGGTGGAGCTGCCGCTAAACGTACTGCACTCATCCTCCGCCATTTGCATTCGCCAGTGTTTACACTCTGTGTATCAGCTGTTGGAAACAGCTGTGGGTGGAAACTGCCGCTAAACGTACTGCACTCACCCGCCGCCATTTGCATTCGCCAGTGTTTATACTCTGTTTCAGCTGTTGGAAACAGCTGTGGGTGAAACTGCCGCTAACGTACTGCACTCACCCTCCGCCATTGTTTATACTCTGTGTATCAGCTGTTGGAAACAGCTGTGGGGGAACTGCGCTAAACGTACTGCACTCACCCTCCGCATTTGTATTGCCAGTGTTTATACTCGTGTATCAGCTGTTGGAAACAGCTGTGGGTGGAACTGCCGCAAAAAGTACCCTCACCCCCGCCTTTGCATCCCCAGTGTTATACTTGACAGCGTTGGAAAAGCTGTGGGTAGAACCCCGCTAAACGTAGCACTCACCCTCCGAGGCCCGCCTTTTGATTCGCCAGAGTTTATACTCGGTATCAGCTTTTGGGAAAAACAGCTGTGGGTGGAACTGCCGCAAAACTACTGCACTCACCCTCCGCCATTTGCTTTCGCCGTGTGGCAAACACAACAGAGATCTTCCATGCGAGGTAAAGTAAAGGAAACAGGAACGGGGGATGGGGGGCGGATGTTGTGGGGGTTCGCTGGCCAATCGGCGGGGTATCGAAGCTCGCTGTCAATAAAAAAAAAAAAAAAAGAAATCGCTCGTTGCTCGGGTTTTTGGGTCGCAACTCAAAGCAAAAAAACGACCCAGCGACTTCTCTAAATTGAAAACTCTAAGTTGGGGGGACTCGTAAGTCAAGGGACCAGTGTAGTTGCCCTTTATATAAGCCTCGCCTTCCTGTAAGCCATACTTTAAAGAATCCCATCTTTGCCATTAGGTTTACCCAACGACAATGGAATGTCATATTTTTTCCAGACCAGCCTTGGTGACAGGACTCAGGCGTGTCCCTTGGTTCCCCCAGGAGAGTGAGCAGCGGGGCCGCCAACTGGGCTGCCAGCTGGCCACCGCCCAGGCCACGGCCGTGCCCTCGCAGCGGCTCCTCTACCGCCTGGGCTACGAGTCGCTCTACACCATGGACTACACCACCTTCGAGATCGCCGGGGACCGGGTGTTTGACGTGGACAAGATGCTGGGCACGCCCTGCGCCAAGGTCATGGCGCGCCTCATCACGCCAGACCAGCAGGACGTCTCAGACCCCGCCGTGGAGTGATGCAGGGCGTGAAGGACACAGCTACATCGTGACTCCTCCCTTCACACACCATGACCCAACCATAGCTCTGCCCTTCCCTACCCCTCACCGCTTCAGTCCCGTGGTCACGGAAGGACCTTCCCACATCCACCCTTCCCTGACCCTTTATAGTCCAAGAGCATTATTAGCTAAAACCCAGAAATTTTGGCGAACAAGCTGAAATTTTCAGGGTAGGTCTAAAAAAATGTGTAGAATCATATAATGCAAGTCCTCAAAAATTCCATTGGTGCTTTTCTCAAAATCCAAGATGGCGTCCAAAATAGCCGCTGTTTCAATATTTCTGAATAACTTTTGACAGGTTAAAAACTAGCACAAAATGTCTGAATACATGTTTTAAGGTACTGGGAACGCAATATATTATTTGCAGGTTACACTAGGAATATTTAATATAATACCCAAACAAGAATGCAAACTTTCCTGAAACTACTGTATTTTCCACAACTGCTTCCAAGTAAGATATAAAAAACGAATGATAGTCATACATAACTAATTTTGATTGGTTCTCATCTTTGTATTGTGCACACACCAAATAAGTGCACACTTGGTATTACATTGATTCAGTACATCAGTAGTTTTGGAATCCGTCATCCAGTGTTGTGTCGTCAAAAACTCATGTTCATGGCATTGACTCGAAGTCATCATCGTTCACATCTAACATCGGTGCTGTGTTGGTGCAAGATTGACCGCTACATTTCCTGCACATCGAGCTACAACATAATCCAAGTTTTTTGCAGCTGCAAGTCATGGTGTTGCACCTATCCTGTTTGCATCCACATGACACCATGTTAAGTAAGGTGTCGGGTGCAACAGGGATATCTGTTTCTATGGGCACGAGAATTCCATCTTGTGACCGCCATCCCCATTTTGTTGGAGGTAGACTATTGCCCATCCATTCTTGAATAGTATGATACGTGCGGTATGAATGTTGCTTTGCAGCAGCGCTCGTTGGAGGTAAGCTCGCTAGTTTAAATGATGAACTCAAGGAACTTCGACCTATGGCCCGTTTGTACGCGATGTGTCGGAATTCATCTAGGGACTCAACGTTGCTCGCACCCTACAGCTTCAGGGTGAAGGTTTCAACAACCCTTTTCACGTTATCATGGGTGCTTCCTTGGTTGGTAAAGGTATCCAACATGTCGTATTAGCGCTTCGTGTGGACCATGTTAAAAGCCTTACGCTTGCCCTGTCGATAGATTGCAGACACAGTATCACAGCCAGTCACAGCATGAAGGAAGAGGAGGTGGTGTCTGGCATCTCCTACAGCATTCTGAATTTCCTGAATGTTGAAGGCCGTTACAGGATTGAAGGAATATAGCATGAAGATATCTGTAGTAGTGCTTGCTCGGGCCACTAGCATGACTAGTAGATCCGTGTCTGTGCCAACAACAGCAACTGGCCGGTTCTTAGACTCAGCTACAGTTAGTGCTTTTGAAACAATCAGTGTGTCTGCGTCTGCATCTTCTTGTTTGACATATGTATATGCCAACCAATCGCATTTTTCATCGAAGACTTTGTATCAGTCTCTTTTTGTTGTTACTGTTTCCTAAGAATGATCTTTGAGTTGTAGTGGTTGGCGTGTCATCTTCGAACATGATATCACTAGCTGTGCACTTCTGAGCTCTCCGTCCCTGTTCAGCTACCTTTGTTGAAGTCAGGTTTTCATACCCATCGAACACCACAGTCGACTCAGCTCCATAATGTTTGAAGATGTAAGTAATGTAGGCCTGGCATACATCAGCATAGGTGGACTGCTGAGGCCAAACAACTGAGTGAAGAAGGTGACCACCATCCAAGACGTACAGACAATTATCTGGCAGGTTGGATGGCTGGGTGAATGACTTTAACACAAGACCCAAGGAACTCTTCACTGGTTTCCGCATGACACCATCTTGGAAGAGCGAAGGTGGTTGAGGCGCAAGTTCATAAGTCAAGAAAGATCTCATATCTCTGCTGTTGTTTAGGACGCATGTGATTCTGTTGAACAGTATAGTTGGATTAACTTCTGCCTGCTGTCCCCTAACTTTTACCAACTTCTCCTAGGCTCCGATTGTCTTCACTTTGTCCTTACGGCGTAGTTTTATGTCTGTGAACTTCTTTCCTGACATTTCTGATGCTAGTTTCTGGCCGATTTCTACCGCATTATCACAATTTACGGATGCATCTGCAACAATTCCAGTAGACAGAGACACCAGCCGATCAGGTTGATAGCCAGCAAACGGTGGGTGTGTTTGCAGCCATCCGATAAATACATGGCGGTCCGCGTTATCCCTTGACTGGACACTTTGCCGCATATCTTTGTGTTGCTCTGATGTATCAGTGTGAACTCCTGTAAACTGCTCCAGTCTATTGCAGGTGGGAACGCAGCGAGGTAAGGCATGCACCCATGTAGCCAGTGTGTTCTCTTTAATTCCGCGACCATGGGTCATACCTCCCGACACTTTGAAGTTTTTCATAAAAAAAACTGCTCTATTGTTTGATCCGAAAAATTTCTACTCCAGAATGAATCCTGACGGCGAATGGTGAAGTATCCCTTCTCCGTAAACAGACTGTACTCTTCTGTCGGCATTGTTTCCTCCAGGCTTTCCATTTGTTGCCAATACAACCTGGCAGACTTGGCGTTGTGAAGATGTCCTGCAGCATGAAAATGTGGAACCATCTCCCTCACACAACTGAGATGAAGGTCCCAGTCCCCTGTCCTCTCAGCACGAATGAATCGTTGTAGAAGAGCCACTTGCCTGATATACTGCACCCACAGCTTGCCGGTTCTGCTTTGATTTGCAGCATGGTCTAGGAGTTGTGAAACAGTATGGCTCAACTGCTTGATATATTTATCCTCAGCTACATCAGCAGCATTTCTGTCATGGTTTAGAAAGGCCCTGTGCAGGTTCTCTGTACTGACACTCATCGTGATGGTCAAGAAACTCACATAGCTTATTGAATGCTTCCTCCCGAAAGTTAACATCTGGTATTTCCTCCGTCTTTTTCATCCGAAAAAAAGATGTTGCACACTGCCGGTGATATTTAGCTTCAGCTGCAACCAGATCATGCACTTGCTTCACTCTGTGTGCGACATCGCTGCTCCACTTATCATTTCTGTTTCTAGCTTTATTGAGTACTGTTGCCTGGAATTCCAGAGTTTCTACATTGCTTACAGGCCTTCTTCTAGAAAAAGGGATCTTATTACCCTGAGAAACAGAGTCAGAACAAAATAGGCAGTCAGTTTTCAAGTCAAAAGTTTTTATACATTTTGCCCGGAGTACGCGTAAGGTTCAACTGGGTGCCCAGCCACATAGGCCTCCGTGGCAACGAGGCGGCCGATGAGGCGGCCCGGGAGGCCACCAGATATCCAGCGGTGGCCTTGACTGTCTTACCCAGCATCCATGGGGCCAAGGTACTGGCCAGAAGCGCTGCCGTCTGTGCCGCAGGGCAACAGTATCGCCAGCTGGTGCAGACATCGAGGCTGGCAGCCTAGCACAAACAAGCCACGAACAACAACGAACCGTTACGCCCCACCCAGCAGCTGTCCCGAGCCGAGGAGGTCGTCCTACACCGACTTCGGCTTGGCTACTTGACCCTGGAGGAGCTGAGGGACGGGTTTGAGGAGCGGCCGTGTGAGCACTGTCCTCATATGACCCCCCATCCCCTGACCCACTACCTGCTTTCCTGCCCCGCTACAGAGTGGCTCAGATAGCGCGTCGGCCCGCTGGAGAACGCGGCCGCCCTCGTGCGGCAGTTTAAAAAAAACCTGCCCTCCTGCTGGAGGTGGCGCGTGCCGCCCCACCCCCCCGATGAACACTAAGGAGCGGGAGTGGCCTCACACCCCGCCCACCTGTGAACTGACTGGCTGCGGCTACAGCGGCGGGCTGATGCCCGCTCATTTATTACTGCTTTTTTTATATATAAATATATATATATATATATATATATATATATATATATGTGTATGTGTATGTATGCGTATGTATATGTATGTGCATATGTATATGTATATTTATATATATTATGTAATAGATGTAAATAAATAAAATAAAAAATAAATAAGTATGGGCACTTCATGTTCCTCATGACACACAAACCCTCTTTTGGAAGATAATATGGAACTTTTTCTGGTGTATTGTTTCCAACACTACATGGACACTCAGTGGTGTTGCCTTCTCAAAGATTTCATGAAGTCCATCTCTTCTCTCCAAACTTGAAGACGCAAGTGTACTTCGTCCTTTGTCCCCAACTACAACAGTCTTGGGTTTGCTTTCTTTGCAGATGATACACGTTTCTGCCATACCGCAATCTGGAATAATAAAGAAAACTGAAAAATTTAAAAGTCTAATCAGCTCTAAAAATAAACAAGCTGCAGCATTGGCAATTCATGGTTGGAAGACGTCGAGAGATAAATTTCTCCATGTAGCTCTCCAAATGTCACCAGTTATATCGCCAATATTCGAAAACTCGGTTGTTATCCCAATTAAATGACATTTTCAATATTTGGATCACCTAGATAGCCACTGTAATGTGTTCCTAGTACCTTCTAACATATACTCAAGCACTTTATTCATGTTTCTAACTTGTCTAAACCATTTATGTGAAAATATGAAAAAGTGACCATTTTGGACGGAATCTTGAATTTTGAAAAATGCACAAGGAGGAATTTCGAGGACTTTTAGTATTTGATTTTACACCTTTTTTTGAACTTACCCTGAAAATTTCAGCTTGTTCGCCAAAACTTCCAGGTTTGGGCCTATTTTGGGCTAATGCTCTTGGACTATTACAGGACCACAAACACTAGGTTTAAGGCTGTGTGTGTGTGTGTGTGGTGTGTGTGTGTGTGTGTGTGTGTGTGTGTGTATGTAGTGCCGGAAAATTCCAAGAGAAATGATGGGAATTTCCATCACACGATTTCCGAGTTATGTCTATGAAAGGAAAGAGAAGGTTTCAATAACCATAGGTTTAATCTAGAACTAATTGTTGCCTAAATCCAGTATATAGGGGAACAGGTTATTTATTAGAATAAGGCCATTCAAATTATTTCTTTTCTCGTATTATTTATCTTTCATTCGTATGGTTTTTTTTTCTCTCTCTCTAACATTCCTATCTCCCCCCCTCCATCCTCCTTCCCCCCCCACCCCAAACGCCAGAGTCACGAGTCATAATATGTGAGACATTAATTTCGCGATTGCCAATAACTTGTAGAGTCAAAACTTCTTATTCCCCCCTTATTCTCCTGGCAGATCGAATAACACTCTTAGATTCTGAGCGTCCTTAAAAAAAGACAAAATAGAGTTGTGTTTCACATATTAATGCATAGATTAGTAGAGTCATTCGCTGAATTAAGAGTCGGCAAAGTTTCTCTCACGCCTCCAAATACCCCGTCACTGTTAAAAGCGTGTTCGTATGGCCGTCCTGGATGAAGTAAAACCCTCCCCGTGTATTATAGTTATGAATTAAATTTTCCTTCATCAAATTAAGAGAATTGGGTAATAGTTACTCATTTCATACGTATATTTACTTCCCCAGCTAATAAGAGTCGCTCGACGATTCACATCCCCTTCAGGGGAAGCCTCTCATGAATATCAAAACATTTTTTTTATTTCCCGCGTTTGTGGTTCTCAGCTCGCCACGATTCACCAGGAGAAGGCACTCTTTCTTCCTCACCCCGCAAGGTAAGGTGTGTCGACATTCGTCTCCTCCCCCCTTTCCCCCTTTTCCCCTTTTGATAGGATAGAAGTATATCAACTGACATATTGTGTTGAGTGTTCATTAAATGGGATAGGTAGCTTATACCAGCGATAGTCCCCCCAGACTAATTATGGCGACTCTTTCTTCCTCACCCCGCAAGGTAAGCTTGTGGACGCCTCACAGTGGAACGCGTAGTCCCACATGGTCGTGTAAACGCAAACAGTTTCATTACTCTCACATTTTCCCTTCCCTATGTTCTCCATGTATATCTTATGTGTTCATCTTGTATGTATGTAGATGGTAGGTCTAGGAATATAGTCCGGTGAGGTAGGTTATGCTCTTTAGAAGCTTTCCTTCACTAAATTAAACCATACATGTGCTTAAGTTCAACCAGGAATAATTTCTTGTTAAATAAACCAAATGAGTTAAAGTAGAGATTCTTTGTTTCTTGCAAAAACCCCAGGTGACTATTCCCCTGTTATGGAAATATTTCCCCACGTCCCGAGAGAGGTTCAGACTTACTTGGTATACTAATAGTATCCCCACGACTACCGTAATCCTTATATATTAAATCGTGTTCTAGGGGTAGACCATAGGAATACCCGCTTGGACTGGTGGCAGCAATTCCCTACTAAATTAAGTTCATTCCAATTCAGTCGTAACGAGAAGAATTTATCCGTCAGTGGAGAATTATCTCAATAAATTTCATTCCAACACGCAGTTTGTCAAGACTTAAAAACCCTGGCATCACATATATATATATATATATATATCTATATATTAGTATAATATATATATATATATATATATTAGGTGTTTCACACACACACACACACATATAATATATATATATATATAAATATTATATATATATATATAATATATATATATATATATAATATATATAATATATATATATATATATATATAAGTGTGTGTGTGTGTGTGTGTCGTTCACCCACGGTCTTGATCACGCGCTGGACTCGTGATCACTAGCTATTACCCTCCTAGTAAGAGCTTCGAGCTCATAGAGACCACGTGTATACATATCAGTGTCCATGTGTTAGTGTGTGTGTACGGCGTGAGTGTGCGTGTGCTTACATGTGTGGTGGTGTGTACGTGCACGTGCATAAGTGTGGTTTTGTGTGCGCGCATAGGCTAGGTGTGGTCGGGTATGCAAACGGGCGTAAGCGTGCACACGTGATCGGTGCTATACTACTAGATGTCAAGGACAACGTAACCCTCGGTCTTCCAGGACGCATGTGGCTGTTGTTCCTCGTCACTACATGTGCTTCAATGCCACACACGATAACTTGCAAACATCAGTGTCTTCAGACTTCAGCTATCGGAATCAAAACGTCATGACACGTGGCATGCAGTCGTTGCAGTAACACAAACATGTATCATGTCCTGCAGTAGAAAGTGAGGGGCGGCATACATTAGGGTTGCCATATCTGAACAGCCAAAATTCCGGACGCCTCCACTGACACCCATGACCCCGCCCAACACACTTTGTCCTTTTGACGGGCACACAGCTGCGCCACTGGCTATAGCCGATCTGACGATCTATAAGGTAGAAAGATGAAGATGCCAACAGCCACTGTGACTTTGCAGGGAGGACTAAACAACCTCAAATCACACGTAAGCTCTCACTCCCTCCCTCCCTCCCTCCCTCGCCCACTCACAGTAGCACCACCAGGACATGGTGACTATAAAATACACAAAACAAAAGTTAGTCATGGTGACTAACTTAGCATACTCAAGCCGTGGGGTCTAAAACGAGTAACCCAAGTTAGTCACGCTGAGTAACAATGGTTAGTCATTTTTTTGAGTAACTACCTAGTAAATCCGAGTATGGTCTTAGTCAAAACAAAATGACTAACCAGTTCGTCAAGTTCACCGTTTTGAGTATCCACATTAGTAAATTTGACTAAGGGGGTAAAAAATGCACCTTTAGGGTGGCAAAAAAATGCACCTTTAGGGGTGCAGGTTTTGCACCTTTATAGGTGCAACTTTTGCACCTTTTGGAGGGGTGCACTTTTGCACCCATATAGGTGCAGCAAATGCACCTTTAGGGGTGCAACTTTGCAACTTTAAAGGTGCAAAACTATATCACATATTTTGCACCTTTAAGGGTCCAAGGTTGCACCTTAACACTAGGGTGCAACTTTTTGCACCTTTTGGAATTGGAATTTTGGGTGCGATTTTGCACCCATATGGGTGCAAAAAATGCACCTTTAGGGGTGCAAGTTTTGCACTTTTATAGGTGCAATTTTTGCACCTTTTGGAGGGATGCACTTTTGCACCCATATGGGTGCAACAAATGCATCTTTAAGGGTGAAACTTTGCACATTTAAAGATGCAAAATGATGTCCCACTTTTGCACCTTTAAAGGTGCAAAAGCTGCACCCACGTTCAAAACTACAGTTATTGCCCTTCTGGAGGAGTGCAACATTAACACCTATTGTACAATAGGGTGCAATTATGCAACCCTCCAGAAGGTGCAAAAACTGTACCTCTGCACCTCCAGGAATGCAATTATAGTTATCTGTCCTTCATGGATCTTTAAAGTAAGAATTCCCGATATCATATTTTTTGACGGCAAGTTAGAGCAACTTGCTATCGAAAATTATAATATCATGAATTCCTCCTTTTATAAGATCCGTAATGAACAGAAATTTGCATTCTTGAAGGTGAGGTTGTTGCTGCAAGAGCGACATGTACACAAACAGCTTCTCCAATGCCCAAATCAATGTGGAAGTTCCTGCCCAATAAGTACTTCTCAAAATTAAAGCAAGGATCTTAATAAACCAGCATTCATGTTAACATTGTCTACTTTACTTGTCTTTAAAGCGAAAAATATGCATTAAAGGAAAAATAACAGGATTAAGTTAATAAGGATATAATACATGATTATAGAAATACATCTTTATTAAAGCTGAAACAACATGAGATTAGAAAAAAATACAATGTTAGATTAATGTGTACATGTTTACAGGGTAGGAATGAATGACAATCTACTTAGTTCGCGATTTGTCCTTCAACGCTAAAAGATCAGGGGGATGGAAATATATTTCCGATACTTATCTTTGCAAACTGAACACAAATTACGTTATTTAGTTTTAAATATCTTAACACCAAATCTATGAAAATTGAACCATGGAAATTTTTCATATATATGACTTACTTTTTTTTCATGCTAATGATAAATAAGGCAATCATCATCTAAAATGGAAAAACGCGACAGTTGGCCAACCTAACCCTATGCATTATTGCAATAGCCTGTGAGTGATTAAGTGATTATTTACGGGAAAATGCTATTGGAAAGGATTGGGCCTGGCTATAATATTGTATGCAGTAAAAGTAGAAAATATTGTGTACATAGCATACAGGTATCAAAATATACTGCAAACACTGTTCTTATAAGTGAGATTAGTGCAACATCTTGTAGAGAAAGAAATATATACTTGAAGCTCTTTTTACTCAAACGCATTAAAGTAGGAAAGGAGTACATAAAATGCAATAAATATTTTCAAAGGTGACATCTGATGAAAAGCTTTTGAATTGCTATGCAATGTTTAAGAAAGACGAAAAAAAAAATAACTGGTGGATAGTTTAGCATTAAAAAGCCTAACAACTGGAAAAATACAACCTAAGAATTTTTTTTTAGAAAACAGAAAAGATGAAAGACATTCACTGAAAAGAAGCAAGATACACAATAAAATAACGCAGTGGCCAGTGGGAATATGATGGCTAATTCCACATGTCAAATGACTGGCCTAGATGCCATGCTAATTCTATTTATTACTGCTAACAAGAATGCCAGTAGCTAATATGGTAGTATATTATATGCAGTGATATGCTCCATACCATCATTTCCTACCTGATGTGCATAGCCTACCTTATACAATCTGTTTGTACATACAACATTACTATTATAACACTGCTGTACAAGCAGGTTGTGTAAGCTAGGCCATGCACATAAGATAGGAAATGATAATGCAGAATGGGTATAAATAAGAAAAACTAGAAGCCGCTATAACCTACCACTTGTGAATAATATTGTACTGTTTGCAGAGAATGACAAAAAATATATAATATCTAGTTAATTATTTCAATAGTTTCTGTGAGAAAGAAGCCTGAAAGTTAATGTGGTCCAAAATATGCTGATTGTATTTGGATGCAAGTGAAATACTTAATTTGGAAGGCAATGTATAGTTTGCGAGATGAGAGGTATAAACAATGTCAAATAAACAGATGATAATGGAAGAGGACCCTGTGCCAACAAGGCAGCATGGAAGGGTAGATAATAGAGAGAACACAACAAGGAAGGGATGTAGCTTCAGCTAAATGTTGAGAGTGCAGTGAGGCAGTAAAAAACAGGAATGGAAAACAGGACTCAGGAATAGCTAAAAGACTAAATAACACTGTCCTGTAGGGGTTTTAAAGGAACCTATATCAACATAATTAAATTAGACCAAACCTGCTTTTTGTTGTTCCCTCAGTTCAATCTCTTCTGGTTTCCTCAGCCTGATGTTCATGTTGTAGATGTTGTAAAGAGCATTGATTTCCAACATTTTGTACCGCTTCAATGGTCTGTCAAGCCTAGTTTCTCCATGAAGAACATGAAAACTGTGTTTGTGTTGACCAATTTAGCGTCCCATCACACTGCTGTCTTGTGCCCACTGGAATGACTATATACTATACTATACTGGATACTATATACATTAATAAAAAAAATGTTAAGCCTAGCATTATGTCACAGAGCAGATTGAGGGTGTGGCCTAAAACACATAGGGGAAAACAAACCCACTGACATGCAAGTCACCAAACAGTATGCAATAGCAAATGAATGTGACAAATAAACATAAAATATACAAAATATATTATACTTTTGGAAACATGGAGCTAAACTCCACAATAGCCATGTAATCTAAACTTATGCTGCTGTCACACAGAGTCGTGTGGGCTCACCATTCGCCACCGTGTGAAAAATTTGGTGCTGACGGCAGCATACGGTGAGGACACACGGTGGGCCGTTTCCCGTCCATTGAACACGTTCAGGGGACTTTGCCGGCCATCCGCGCCCGGCAGGAGTTTTGAGTATGCTCAAAACTCCTGCCGGGCGAGTAAAAGCGGCAGTGAACGGTGAGAGCCTGCTACGAGGACGCTATAAGGACGGCGCACCCGTTTTGCGCCTGTTCGCGGGACGGTGAACCCAGTACCAGGCCGGTGAGGACCCGATATAGACCCGGTGACAAATAAAAAACATTGCGGCTGCTGACATTTTTTGCTGATTCTTCGCCGTGTTGGACTTTGTTGTTTTCTATTAGACGGGAAGGGGCCACCCAGCTCACCTGGCTCTGTGTGACAGCAGCATTAACTTAACGGTAAATTTAGAGTTTGTCCTTAATCACATACATTATTTCGATATCACTTTTATTCTATCTTTGTCCAACTAGTTAGGGGTCTACTCTATACTATTACCGATGCAGATTCGTGTTTTTTAGTGAAAAACCCAAATCAGGAGGTTAGGATAAGTTAATGACCTTGCAGCAAAAATCCAGGAGGGGCCATAGCCTCCCCTTATTTAAAAACTAAGGTTAACTCGCTCCAAGGATTCCTAACAAGGGGCGGTGGAGAGATTCGAGCCACACACCAAAGCGCCACTAATTATTCGCTCCTCATCAGCCGGCTTATGGTGGGAGTGGTGTTTTACCCTTACACAGTTCCACCCACAGCTGTTTCCAACAGCTGATACACAGAGTATAAACACTGGCGAATGCAAATGACGGAGGGTGAGTGCAGTACGTTTAGCGGCAGTTCCACCCACAGCTGTTTCCAATAGCTGAGGAAACAGCTGATACACAGAGTATAAACACTGGCGAATGCAAACGGCGGAGGGTGAGTGCAGTACGTTTAGCGGCAGTTCCGCCCACAGCTGATACACAAGAGTATAAACGCAAACAGTTTCATTACTCTCACATTTTCCCTTCCCTATGTTCTCCATGTATATCTTATGTGTTCATCTTGTATGTATGTAGATGGTAGGTCTAGGAATATAGTCCGGTGAGGTAGGTTATGCTCTTTAGAAGCTTTCTTCCACTAAATAAACCATACATGTGCTTAAGTTCAACCAGGAATAATTTCTTGTTAAATAAACCAAATGAGTTAAAGTAGAGATTCTTTGTTTCTTGCAAAAACCCCAGTGACTATTCCCTGTTATGGAAATATTTCCCCACGTCCCGAGAGAAGGTTCAGACTTACTTGGTATACTAATAGTATCCCCACGACTACCGTAATCTATATATTAAATCGTGTTCTAGGGGTAGACCATAGGAATACCCGCTTGGACTGGTGGCAGCAATTCCCTACTAAATTAAGTTCATTCCAATTCAGTCGTAACGAGAAGAATTTATCCGTCAGTGGAGAATTATCTCAATAAATTCATTCCAACACGCAGTTTGTCAAGACTTAAAAACCCTGGCATCACATATATATATATATATATATATATATATATAATATATATATATATATATGAGGGTTCACACACACACACACACATATATATATATATATATATATATAGATATATATAATCTATATATATATATATATATATATATATATAATATATATATATATATTATATATATATATATAAGTGTGTGTGTGTGTGTGTGTGTCGTTCACCCACGGTCTTGATCACGCGCTGGACTCGTGATCACTAGCTATTACCCTCCTAGTAAGAGCTTCGAGCTCATAGAGACCACGTGTATACATATCAGTGTCCATGTGTTAGTGTGTGTGTACGGCGTGAGTGTGCGTGTGCTTACATGTGTGGTGGTGTGTACGTGCACGTGCATAAGTGTGGTTTTGTGTGCGCGCATAGGCTAGGTGTGGTCGGGTATGCAAACGGGCGTAAGCGTGCACACGTGATCGGTGCTATACTACTAGATGTCAAGGACAACGTAACCCTCGGTCTTCCAGGACGCATGTGGCTGTTGTTCCTCGTCACTACATGTGCTTCAATGCCACACACGATAACTTGCAAACATCAGTGTCTTCAGACTTCAGCTATCGGAATCAAAACGTCATGACACGTGGCATGCAGTCGTTGCAGTAACACAAACATGTATCATGTCCTGCAGTAGAAAGTGAGGGGCGGCATACATTAGGGTTGCCATATCTGAACAGCCAAAATTCCGGACGCCTCCACTGACACCCATGACCCCGCCCAACACACTTTGTCCTTTTGACGGGCACACAGCTGCGCCACTGGCTATAGCCGATCTGACGATCTATAAGGTAGAAAGATGAAGATGCCAACAGCCACTGTGACTTTGCAGGGAGGACTAAACAACCTCAAATCACACGAAAAGCTCTCACTCCCTCCCTCCCTCCCTCCCTCGCCCACTCACAGTAGCACCCCCAGGACATGGTGGACAAATAAAATACACAAAAAAAAGTTAGTCATGGTGACTAACTTAGCATACTCAAGCCGTGGGGTCTAAAACGAGAAACCCAAGTTAGTCACGCTGAGTAAAAATGGTTAGTATCATTTTTTTGAGTAACTACCTAGTAATCCGAGTATGGTCTTAGTAAAAACAAAATGACTAACCAGTTCGTCAAGTTCACCGTTTTGAGTATCCATTAGTAAATTTGACTAAGGGGTAAAAAATGCACCTTTTAGGGTGGCAAAAAAATGCACCTTTAGGGGTGCAGGTTTTGCACCTTATAGTGCAACTTTTGCACCTTTTGGAGGGGTGCACTTTTGCCCCATATAGGTGCAGCAAATGCACCTTTAGGGGTGCAAACTTTTGCAACTTTAAAGGTGCAAAACTATATCACATATTTTGCACCTTTAAGGGTCCAAGGTTGCACCTTACACTAGGTGCAACTTTTTGCACCTTTGGAATTGGAATTTTGGGTGCGATTTTGCCCCATATGGGTGCAAAAAATGCACCTTTGGGGGTTTGCAATTTTGCACTTTTATAAGGTGCAATTTTGCACCTTTTGGAGGGATGCACTTTTGCACCCATATGGGTGCAAACAAATGCATTTTTAGGGTGAAACTTTGCACATTTAAAGAGGGCAAAATGATGTCCCACTTTTGCACCTTTAAAGGGCAAAAGCGCACCCACGTTCAAAAACTACAGTTATGCCCCTTCTGGGGGAGTGCAACATTACACCCTATTGTACAAATAGGGTGCAATTATGCACCCCTCCAGAAGGTGCAAAAACTGTACCTCTGCACCTCCAGGATGCAATTATAGTTATCTGTCCTTCATGGATCTTTAAAGTAAAAATTTCCCCGATATCATATTTTTGACGGCAAGTTAGAGCAACTTGCTATCGAAAATTATAAATCATAAATTTCCCTCCTTTTATAAGATCCGTAATGAACAGAAATTTGCATTCTTGAAGGTGAGGTTGTTGCTGGCAAGAGCGACATGTACACAAACAGCTTCTCCAAATGCCCAAATCAAAGTGGAAGTTCCTGCCCAAAAAGTACTTCCCCAAAATTAAAAGCAGGATTTTAATAAACCAGCATTCATGTTAACTTTGGGTCTACTTTACTTGTTTTTAAAAGCGAAAAATATGCATTAAAGGAAAATAACAGGATTAAGTTAATAGGATATAATACATGATTATAGAAATACATCTTTATTAAAGCTGAAACAACATGAGATTAGAAAAAAATACAATGTTAGATTAATGTGTACATGTTTACAGGTAGGAAGAATGACAATCTACTTAGTTCGCGATTTGTCCTTCAACGCTAAAGATCAGGGGGATGGAAATATATTTCCGAAAACTTATCTTTGCAAACTGAACACAAAATTCGTTATTAGTTTTAAATATCTTAACACCAAATCTATGAAAATTGAACCATGGAAATTTTTCATATATTGACTTACTTTTTTTCATGCTAATGATAAATAAGGCAATCATCATCTAAAATGGAAAAACGCGACAGTGGCCAACCTAACCCTATGCATTTTTGCAATAGCCTGTGAGTGATTAAGTGATTATTTAGGGGAAAATGCTATTGGAAAGGATTGGGCCTGGCTAATATTGTATGCAGTAAAAGTAGAAAATATGTGTACATAGCATACAGGTATCAAAATATACTGCAAACACTGTTTTATAAGTGAGATTAGTGCAACATCTTGTAGAAAAAGAAATATATACTTGAAGCTCTTTTTACTCAAACGCATTAAAGTAGGAAAGGAGTACATAAAATGCAATAAATTTTTTCAAAGGTGACATTGATGAAAAGCTTTTGAATTGCTATGCAATGTTTAAGAAAGACGAAAAAAAAAAAATAACGGGTGGTAGTTTAGCTTTAAAAAGCCTAACAACTGGAAAAATACAACCTAAGAATTTTTTTTTAGAAAACAGAAAAGATGAAAGACATTCACTGAAAAGAAGCAAGATACACAATAAATAACGCAGTGGCCAGTGGGAATATGATGGCTAATTCCACATGTCAAATGACGGCCTAGATGCCATGCTAATTCTATTTATTACTGCTAACAAATGCCAGTAGCTAATATGGTAGTATATTATATGCAGTGATATCCCTCCATACCATCATTTCCTACCTGAGTGCATGGGCCTACCTTATACAATCTGTTTGTACATACAACTTACTATTATAACATGCTGTACAGCAGGTTGTGTAAGCTAGGCCAAATGCACCATAAGATAGGAAATGATAATGCAGAATGGGTATAAATAAGAAAACTAGAAGCCGCTATAACCTACCACTTGTGAATAATATTGTACTGTTTGCAGAGAATGACAAAAAATTATAATATCTATTTAATTATTTCAATAGTTTCGTGAGAAAGAAGCCTGAAAGTTAATGTGGTCCAAAATATGCTGATTGTATTTGGATGCAAGTGAATACTTAATTTGGAAGGCAATGTATAGTTTGCGAGATGAGAGGTATAAACAATGTCAAATAAAAGATGATAATGGAAGAGGACCCTGTGCCAACAAGGCGCAGGGAAAGGGGTAGATAATAGAGAGAACACAACAAGGAAGGGATGTAGCTTCAGCTAAATTTGAGAGTGCAGTGGGCAGTAAAAAACAGGAATGGAAACAGGACTCAGGAATAGCTAAAAACTAAATAACACTGTCCTGTAGGGGTTTTAAAGGAACTATATCAAAATAATTAAATTGACCAAACCTGCTTTTTGTTGTTCCCTCAGTTCAATCTCTTCTGGTTTCCTCAGCCTGATTTTTCATGTTGTAGATGTTGTAAAGACATTGATTTCCAACATTTTGTACCGCTTCAATGGTCTGTCAAGCCTAGTTTCTCCATGAAGAACATGAAAACTGTGTTTGTGTTGACCAATTTAGCGTCCCATCACACTGCTGTCTTGTGCCCATGGAAAGGGCTATATACTATACTATACTGGGATATAAACATTAAAAAAAAAATGTTAAGCCTAGCATTATGTCACAGAGCAGATTGAGGGTGTGGGGTAAAACACATAGGGGAAAACAAACCCACGACATGCAAGTCACCAAACATTTTGCAATAGCAAATGAATGTGACAAATAAACATAAATATACAAAATATATTATACTTTTGGAAACATGGAGCTAAAACTCCACAATAGCCATGTAATCTAAACTTATGCTGCTGTCACACAGAGTGTGTGGGCTCACCATTCGCCACCGTGTGAAAAATTTGGTGCTGACGGCAGCATACGGTGAGGACACAGGTGGGCCGTTTCCCGTCCATTGAACACGTTTAGGGGACTTTGCCGGCCATCCGCGCCCGGCAGGAGTTTTGAGTATCTCAAAACTCCTGCCGGGCGAGAAAGCGGCAGTGAACGGTGAGAAGCCTGCTACGAGGACGCTATAGGACGGCGCACCCGTTTTGCGCCTGTTCGCGGGACGGTGAACCCAGTACCAGGCCCCGGTGGGGGACCCGATATAGACCCGGTGACAAATAAAAAACATTGCGGCTGCTGACATTTTTTTCTGATTCTTCGCCGTGTTGGACTTGTTGTTTTTCTATTAGACGGGAAGGGCCACCCAGCTCACCCCGGGTCTGTGTGACAGCAGCATTAACTTAACGGTAAATTTAGAGTTTGTCCTTAATCACCTACATTATTTCGATATCACTTTATTCTATCTTGTCCAACTAGTTAGGGGTCTACTCTATACTATTACCGATGCAGATTCGTGTTTTTAGTGAAAAACCCAAATCAGGAGGTTAGGATAAGTTTAATGACCTTCAGCAAAAATCCAGGGGGGGCCATAGCCTCCCTTATTTAAAAACTAAGGTTAACTCGCTCCAAGGATTCCTAACAAGGGGCGGTGGAGAGATTCGAGCCACACACCGAAGCGCCACTAATTATTCGCTCCTCATCAGCCGGCTTATGGTGGGAGTGGTGTTTTACCCTTACACAGTTCCACCCACAGCTGTTTCCAAAGCTGATACACAGAGTATAAACACTGGCGAAAAGCAAATGACGGAGGGTGAGTGCAGTACGTTTAGCGGGAGTTCCACCCACAGCTGTTTCCAATAGCTGAGGGAAACAGCTGATACACAGAGTATAAACACTGGCGAATGCAAACGGCGGAGGGTGAGTGCAGTACGTTTAGCGGCAGTTCCGCCCACAGCTGATACACAAGAGTATAAACACTGGCGAATGCAAATGGCGGAGGGTGAGTGCAGTACGTTTAGCGGCAGTTCCACCCACAGCTGATACACAAGAGTATAAACACTGGCGAATGCAAATGGCGGAGGGTGAGTGCAGTACGTTTAGCGGCAGTTCCCACCCACAGCTGATACACAAAGTATAAACACTGGCGAATGCAAAAAGGCGGAGGGTGAGTGCAGTACGTTAGCGGCAGTTCCACCCACAGCTGTTTCCAACAGCTGATACACAGAGTGTAAACACTGGCGAATGCAAATGGCGGAGGGTGAGTGCAGTCCAGTCATATAGGTATAGTAAAAAAATGGGGTCGTTTTTTGGGGCTGGGGAAAGGATTAATGGTATTTCAATTAATTCAATGGGGAAAATTGATTTGATATACGAGCAAATTGAGTTACGAGCTCGATCAATGAACGAATTAAACTCGTAAGCCAAGGTACCACTGTACATCTTTTTTTGCTATTACTACACCATCTTTACCCTTATACAACTGTCTTTGCGTTCACTGCATTACTGAGTGGCTTATTAATTAATTATCCCCTTGAGGGCCAGAACGTAATTTCCATTGTAATTTAGGTAGACCATTAGACGATTTTTAGTGAATATAAGCAATGTTTTATAGATATGACCTGCTTAGTATCCTTGTCCACTAGTTTATTTGGTATATTCAGTCACTTTTTGTAATTTTATGGCTAACAACAGACAATTTTATATAGCAAAGGAAAGATCTGGGCGTGAAGGGGTTAATAGTTGTGACGCTCCCTTGTGCCGCAGGTCTTCACGGAGATTGACCAGCACGCAAAAGCCAACGCTGTGCTGTCCTCATCCACCTCCTGCATACTGCCCTCCAAGATATCCGAAAAGCTCACCCACCGGACTAACTTTATTGTCTCTCATCCAGTGAGTGTCATGTCTCCCATTACCATTACCGTAGATAACACTATAGTCGCCAGTCACTTGCCACTGCACTGATGTCGCCAGGCACAATATATTACGAATTTTAGCATCACTACAGACTTTGATGTGCCACTGAAGACATGTAGTGTGATGTGCATAATATAAACTACTGTGCATGCCTCTTCAGTGACACATAAAAGTCTGTAGTGATGCTAAAATTCGTAATATATTGTGCCTGGCGACATTAGTGCAGTGGCAAGTGAGTGGTGACTATAGTGTTATTTACGGTAACTCATACTGACATCCACCATGCGTCACCTTTTCTTGAGTGCAGGTTGATGCAAGGTTATCCATAAGAACTAAGATGGATATAGATGGATAAGATGGGATAAGGAAGATGAATTGAAGACAGAGAGTGAGAGAGTAGGTATAGTCTATTTTTTTAACGAGGCAAAAAGTCCTGCCCCCTTGCTGCTTCCTGACAGATATTTGATGCCAGAAAAAGGGAATACTACGCTTCTTCTAAATTTATGTCGTATTTTATCATAGTTAACCATATTATCAGGTAAACATAGGCATAATTTTAAGCATGAGACCTTAAGATAGCATGACATTTTTGCCTTGTTAAGAAAAATAGACTGTAGTGTGGCTGGCAAGGTTTCAGTCGATGGCAAAGGGTGACCCGTGTAATCATGGGACCTCCCTCTCAAACCCTTTCAAAACAGTGAGGAGGAGAATGTAGATGAAGGAAACAAGCATATTATTTCCTGTATTCCAGCCAGTGCATGTGGGCAATTGATTTGATTTATTCCAGAAGTGTGTGCGTGCATGCGTATGTGTGTGTGTGTGTAGTCTTTCCAATGTATCAAGTCACTTTAGTCGCTTTGATTTCTACTCATTACCATTATAATTATATATATATACATTTCTACTCTCCCCCTATGGTGAGCGAACAATACCTCCCTCACAAGGGGGGGGGGAACAAAGCTACCACTCTACTAATTGAGAGGGTGGTTGGTTGATAATTTCCACAAGTGACTTAATAAAATGGAAAGACTACAGTAATGCAAACATTGTGAACCCTGTGTGTGTGTGTGCATGTGTGTGTGTGTGTGTGTGTGTGTGTGTGTGTGTGTGTGTGTGTGTGTGTGTGTTGTGTGTGTGTGTGTGTGTGTGTGTGTGTGTTGTGTGTGTGTGTGTGTGTGTGTGTGGTGTGTGTGTGTGTGTGTGTGTGTGTGTGTGTAGTAATTGAACCATTCTGAACCCTGTGTGTGTTGCAGGTGAACCCTCCTTACTATGTCCCGGCGGTGGAGTTGGTGCCGGTTCCCTGGACCAACAGAGACGTGGTGGCGCGCACGCGGGCCCTCATGGCGGAGATCGGCCAGTCCCCCGTCGTGTTCACCCGGGAGATAGATGGTTTTGGCGTCAACAGAATACAGTGAGTGGACGGTTCCTTGCCCTTTCTTTGTGATCCCTTGCTATGATTTCCCTGGCTTTGCAGAATATGATGAATTTTTAAGTGATTAGCATAGGTACATGATTCCCAGCATGCTCTTAACCCCTTCACGCCCAAATCTTTCCTTTGCTATAGAAAATGTGTCTGTTGTTAGCCATAAAAGTACGAAAAGTCACTTAATATCCCAAATTACTTATTCGACAAGGATACTAAACAGGTCATATCTATAAAACATTGCTTATAGTCACTGAAAATCGTCTTATGGTACCCAAATTACAATGGAAATTACGTTCTGGGTCTCAAGGGGTTAAGCTCCTACTCTCCTCTATCTCACCGCATAGGCTTCTGGCATCAATTTGTATAAAAGAAGCTAGTTTTTTGAGAAGGCTGCTCATACAAACTCACTCCTGCCGAGCCCACGTTCACCTAGTAGGCAGGGCAGATGATGGCACCACTATTGTTTTGCTGGGGATATTTGCCTCAGAAAGGGTATCAGTTTGTACCAAGGATAATACAAGTAATACTTGTAGCTTCCTTATTTTCTTATATTCTTATGTACATGACCTTGACCGGCACTTATAACCTGGAACCCCTTGTGTGAAGAACGGAGAAGTGTGATTTCTTGTGTCTTGTGTGGGCAGGTACGCCATCCTGCGGGAGTGCTTCAGCCTGGTGAAGGCCGGGGTGGTGAGTGCCGCCGACGTGGAGGTCATTATGAAGGACGGCCTTGGGTTCCGCTATGCCTGGATGGGACCCCTGGAGACGGCCCTGCTCAACGCCAATGGTAACGTACTAACACTCTGATACTTTGTACTGATTCTTCTTTCTGTTTCACTGTGTTCTTTCTGTGTTTATATAAGAACATAGATAAATAGAATATTCACAATTCTTCTTCTTTCTGTTTGACGTCAGTTTTTCCTATAATATTTTATGAGGTAGACGGCCGATGATACGCTTCCAACTATCGCTATCCATTGCCTCAACTTCTTCAATGCCCAATGCTGCCAGATCCTCTTCAACACACTGCCTCCATGTCTTCCTGCTGCTACTACTACTACTACTACTACTACTACTACTACTACTACTACTACTACTACTACTACTACTACTACTACTACTACTAATACTACCACAACTACTACTACTACCACCACTACTACTATTACCACTACTACTACTACCACTACTACTACTACTACTACTACTACTACTACTACTACTACTACTACCACTACCACTACTACTACAACAACTTCTTCAATGCCCAATGCTCCCAGATCCTCTTCAACACACTGCCTCCATGTCTTCCTTGGCCTGCCCGGTGGACGGCGACCTGGCACTTCCACTCTAACAGCTCTCCCCAATGCCTCACCACCTTCTCTCCTCTGCACGTGCCCAAACCACCTCAATTGCCTTACTCTCACCTGGCACTTCCACTATAACAGCTTTCCCCAATGCCTCCCCACCTTCTCTTCTCTTCACGTGCCCAAACCACCTCAATCACCTTACTCTCACCTGGCACTTCCACTGTAACAGCTCTCCCCAATGCCTCACCACCTTCTCTCCTCTGCACGTGCCCAAACCACCTCTATCACCTTACTCTCACCTGGCACTTCCACTCTAACAGCTCTCCCCAATGCCTCACCACCTTCTCTCCTCTGCACGTGCCCAAACCACCTCTATCACCTTACTCTCACCTGGCACTTCCACTCTAACAGCTCTCCCCAATGCCTCACCACCTTCTCTCCTCTGCACGTGCCCAAACCACCTCAATCACCTTACTCTCACCTGGCACTTCCACTCTAACAGCTCTCCCCAATGCCTCACCACCTTCTCTCCTCTGCACGTGCCCAAACCACCTCAATCACCTTACTCTCACCTGGCACTTCCACTCTAACAGCTCTCCCCAATGCCTCACCATCTTCTCTCCTCAAGCAATAAGCAAAGCTAAATTGAGAAAGTATATTAGCTATAGTATATTGTGACAAAATTGGGGTACTCTATGACCTAATTGGGTAAATATTTTTTTGTTTTAAGTGGACACAGCTCAATGAAGTATTCAGATTGAGAAGTAACACATTGATGTTGCGAGACTATATGAGTCGGGTCATCCCTTGTTAAAAGTATGAAGTAGAGGAGTAGCCTAAGCCCCATATTTTCTGAAATTTGAGCTCACTGGCTAGAAATTTGGTTGATGTGAAATTCACTGACGAGAGTTACTTCCAAGGTTAATTTATTTTTAATGAGTGTTTTTCTTGTATATATGAATTATATGAAACTTTGACCTAAGCCACTGGCTATAGCCTACAGTCGATGCCATGCCTACCTAAAATGAGGCTGTTGGCTTCCAATTAAAGCATCAAGGCAATCAAGCAACACTAGCTAGGCATTTGGATATAAGATAAATTATTAATTTGATTAAAAATTAAGGCCACTTGATTTAAATAAATTTATTATACAAATATACAACGAAGTATGGTAAATTTCTAGTGTTTGCCCATACTCTTCCCCTTCCCCCAAACAAGCTTGGGAACCTGTGGGAATGCGGGGTTTTCGGGTGGGGAGCAAATAATGCGTCGGAAACACGTATTTTTTGGAGTTATGTAAAAGAGCCAAAATACCCTAGATCTAGAGTAATTTTCCTAGATCTAGGAAAATTTACCCTAACCTAACCTTGCGAGGGGGCTCCGTTCCCCTCGACCTCCTAGTAATTAATCTAACCTAACCTAACCTAGCGGGGGGCTCTGCCCCCCTCGACCCCCGTTAATCTAACCTAACCTCTTAGCAATAATCACCCGATAATCTAACCTAACTTAATTTTACCTAACCTTCTAACGGGGGGCTCCGCTCCTCTAGACTCCCTGGCAACCTAACAAAATGATACCTTATCCTAAGTGGGAGTGGCGGAGGGAGGGGGCTCGACACTCCGGTTATCATTATGTTTGTGAGGATCGTCAGGTTCACACGTTTCTGGACTTAGAAGAAATGCAATCTATTTTCCCTAGATTTAGGGAATTTTGACCATTTATACTACACACCTAACTCAAAAACTATTGTGTACCCCAGCCAAATAACTCGCATTATATTATCCCAGGTCCCCAAACTTGTTTTGGGGGAGAGGGGAGAGTATGGGCAAACAGTAGAATAATACCAGAAATAATACCAGTAAATAAATAAATATGAACAAAAATTGTAATATGTGGAGGCCCCAGGCCCCAGTTTGGCAGTTTTCCCCATTTTATGGAGGCCCCCTGATTGTGGAGGCCCCTGGGCAGCTGCCCACTTTGCCCACTCCTAAATCCGGCCCTGAAAAGATGCATATGTAGAATGACCTGGATTGAGATGTGTGTGTGTGTGTTTATGCGTGTTTGTGTCTGTTCATAGAGGGACTGAGGTGTGTGTGTGTGTGTGTGTGTGTGTGTGTGTGTGTGTGTGTGTGTGTGTGTGTGTGTGTGTGTGTGTGTGTGTGTGTGTGTATGTGTATGTGTATGTGTGTGTGTGTGTGTGTGTGTGTATGTGTGTGTGTGTGTGTGTGTGTGTGTGTGTGTGTAAAGTAGAAACATTGTAAAAGAAGTATGAACCAAATAACTCTCTCTCTCTCTCTCTGTCTCTCTCTCTCTGTCTCTCTCTCTCTCTCTCCTCTCTCTCTCTCTCTCTCTCTCTCTCTCTCTCTCTCTCTCTCTCTCTCTCTCTCTCTCTCTCTCTCTCTCTCTCTCTCTCTCTCTCTCTCTCTCTCTCTGTCTCTCTCTGGCTGGGGCACTAAGGAGAGTGTGACCAAGAAGCGTCAATATGATGAAAGTTTTAAATTCACGCTGACGGGAGGTTGTGTCAGGCAGTCACAGGTGTTGCCTTTGTGACTATGAACAATGATGCCCCTGTGATGTTGGTGTAGAAAAGGAAGTATTTGAGGCTGCACTGATGTCAACCTTGCTGTGTGGGTGTGAGTCATGGCCCAGGGGCGACCTATAACCAGCTCATAAGCTGTACATGTGGTGCATTAGACAGCTGTTAGGGTAAGAAAAGGTACTTGTAATGATCTTTGTTTGTTAGAGCTGGTTTACCCACCTTGGCGTGTTGGAAATCGTCTGCAATGCTCAGCCTCCATTTTCTTGGCCATTTCGCGTCTTGACAAACAGTAGTGAAGAGCGAGAGAGAGAGAGAGAGAGAGAGAGAGAAGAGGAGAGAGGAGAGGAAGAGGGGAGAGAGAGAGAGAGAGGAGAGAGAGAGAGAGAGAGAAAAGAGAGAGATGAGAAGAGAGAGAGAGAGAGAGAGAGAGAGAGAGAGAGAGAGAGAGAAAGAGAGAGAGAGAGAAGAGAGAGAAAAGAGAGAGAGAGGAGAGAGAGAGAGAGAGAGAGAGAGAAGAGAGAGAAGAGAGAGAGAGAGAAGAGCGAAGAGAGGAGAGAGAGAGAGAGAGAGAGAGAGAGAGGACAATAACTACCTCAAGGTGACAGGGAAAATATAAAAAAGAGGAGCATAAAAGAAAAAAGAAAAAAAAAGACACGTACAGTAGCAAGAACAAGACAAGAAAGTGAGAAAAAAATGGTGACTGAACTTTTTTTCTTTCTTGAGCCCTCATAACTATCCTCCTCCTCCTCCTCCTCCTCCTCCTCCTCCTCTTCCTGCAAGCAATTCTGAAGGCTTGAAAAACATATATATTGAAAGACCAACCCCGTCTTTCCATCGAAGACGGCACCCCATACCTTGTAAAATTTTGTAATGAAGAGAGGCTTCCACACAGAGGCTGCCCAGGGCCTCCACAGGTCTAAATCCGGCCCTGCATCTTTTATATTACAGTTACTAGTTTCTTCATCTCTTCCTCTACCACTACCTCCTCTTTTTTCTTCTAAAAATATGTCTAATGGTTTGTCTGTGTTTGTTTTACCGTTGCTAGTTGCTAGTAGCTTTTTCTTCTTCTTATGTTATTTCATGGTTATCATTAGTCAGTCAGCATTAAGCTTCCCCCCCATTCCCCGTTACTCCTGTTGTATACTCCCCGTTACTCCTGTTGTATACTCCCCGTTACTCCTGTTGCCCTTACTAGCTCCTCCTGTTGCCCTTACTAGCCTCTCCTGTTGCCCTTACTAGCTCCTCCTGTTGCCCTTACTAGCCTCTCCTGTTGCCCTTACTAGCTTCTCCTGTTGCCCTTACTAGCTTCTCCTGTTGCCCCTACTAGTTTCTCCTGTTGCCCTTACTAGCCTCTCCTGTTGCCCTTACTAGCTCCTCCTGTTGCCCTTACTAGCCTCTCCTGTTGCTCTTACTAGCTCCTCCTGTTGCCCTTACTAGCTCCTCCTGTTGCCCTTACTAGCTCCTCCTGTTGCCCTTACTAGCTCCTCCTGTTGCCCTTACTAGCTTCTCCTGTTGCCCTTACTAGCTTCTCTTCTTGCCCTTACTAGTTTCTCCTGTTGCCCTTACTAGCTCCTCCTGTTGCCCTTACTAGCTTCTCCTGTTGCCCTTACTAGCCTCTCCTGTTGCCCTTACTAGCCTCTCCTGTTGCCCTTACTAGCTCCTCCTGTTGCCCTTACTAGCTCCTCCTGTTGCCCTTACTAGCCTCTCCTGTTGCCCTTACTAGCCTCTCCTGTTGCCCTTACTAGCCTCTCCTGTTGCCCTTACTAGCTTCTCCTGTTGCCCTTACTAGCTTCTCCTGTTGCCCTTACTAGCTTCTCCTGTTGCCCTTACTAGCTTCTCCTGTTGCCCTTACTAGTTTCTCCTGTTGCCCTTACTAGCCTCTCCTGTTGCCCTTACTAGCCTCTCCTGTTGCCCTTACTAGCCTCTCCTGTTGCTCTTACTAGCTCCTCCTGTTGCCCTTACTAGCTCCTCCTGTTGCCCTTACTAGCTCCTTCTGTTGCCCCTACTAGCTCCTCCTGTTGCCCTTACTAGCCTCTCCTGTTGCCCTTACTAGCCTCTCCTGTTGCTCTTACTAGCTCCTCCAGTTGCCCTTACTAGCTTCTCCTGTTGCCCTTACTAGCTTCTCCTGTTGTCCTTACTAGCCTCTCCTGTTGCCCTTACTAGCTCCTCCTCTTGCCCTTACAAGCTTCTCCTGTTGCTGCTTCATTAAGGTCATGATGCTCTTCTACTCGGCGTCAAGAAGGTGAATGACGTGAGTCTTGGCGTGTACACTCACGGCCTTCTATATACACTTGTATATAGAAGCCTGTATATAGAAGGTGTGGTACATACATTAAAATTAAACTCCTGATCGATATTAGTTTTTTCTTCTGCTTTTCCATAGGTCAGCCTCGCCTTGGCCTCATTACCTCCGCCAACGAAGTTGGAGGGGTTATGTTTTCACCCCGATCTGTCTGTCTGTCTGTCTGTTTGTTAGTGTACAGGATTTCTCGAAAAGTTACAAATATATTTGGACCAAACTCGGTATACCAAGTCTATTTGGTATAAGGAAGAACTGATATAATTTTGGATAAAATCTATTGACAACTGTTGCCATGGCAACCAATTGATGAAATATTCGGCCGGAGGTATGCGCTCATACTGAGTGCCCCCCCCCCCTAGTTAATCATGTGCTGCTCCGTGCACATTACACATTGATGCTACGTAGTGTTATCTGATGCTGCTATGTTTTGCTACTGTCATAAGAACTAAGAAAACTAGGGGGGGAGGGGCACTCAGTAGAGCGCATACCTCCGCCCGAATATTTCATCAATTGGTTGCTATGGCAACAGTTGTGACTATATATATATATATGCACTCAGTATGAGCGCATACCTCCGGCCGAATATTTCATCAATTGGTTGCCATGGCAACAGTTGTCAATAGATTTCATCCAAAATTAAATCAGTTCTTCCTTATACCAAATAGACTTGGTATACCGAGTTTGGTTCAAATCTATTGGTAACTTTACGAGAAATCCTGTACACTAACAAACAGAGACAGACAGACAGACAGACAGACTCGGGTGAAAACATAACCCCTCCAACTTCGTTGGCGGAGGTAATAAGGAAGCTACAAGAGGCCGTGAGACCTACACGAGGTAGTTCCTGTTACTTAACTCTACCTACATCTGTAGTATTAGTATTATTGGTGTTCAACTATGTGTTCAACCGTGTTCTGTGTTCGGTGTTCAGTATACTTGATGTCTGGTCCTGGAACACCTGGTTAATTACCCGTCAGGTCACGCCTCTCTCTTAATACCTTTTCCTCGTACTCGCCTCCCACTTTTCATGGCGACATCACCTATGATCTCGCCGACTGCCCATTAAGGGATTAGGTGTCAGGTCGTCAGATCATCAGGTGTCAGGTAGTCAGATCGTCAGGTAGTCAGATCATCAGGTGTCAGGTCTTGAGTATCCTGGCACTTTATAAAGGATGTCTCTTGTAGAGACAAGACACTTGAACACAGACCTCTGTACAGCGTACAGCTCACAAGCCTTCAAGTCACAAGCCATCCAAATCCACGGCAGAAGCAACTCACCAGTCAGCGAGTCACCTTACACCAACCTTACCTGTGTTACCTTTTACCCAAATTAATAAACCACTATCAAAAGCAGAGTTATCTGTTTCTGCTCACCCTAAAAGTGACATACCCAAAAGTCACTTTACACATCGACCTCTCTTCCCTATCCATGAATTTATCCAGACTCCTTTTAAAGACCCCAATAGACTCCGCATTGACCACCTGACGACTGAATCAATTCCAATCATTCACCACCCTATTTGTGAACCATTTTCTACCTTATTTCCTTTTTTAAATCTACGCTTGAATCCGTTACTTCTTGTTACCTCCGCCAACGAAGTTGGAGGGGTTATGTTTTCACCCCGATCTGTACTTTCTCAAGTCTGTTTGATCGTTGTTTTTGTTAGGTAAGAATTTTCAAATTTTGAAAATGATTTGACCAAACGTCATGGAACCAGTTCTAATTTGGCAAAGGTAAGCAACTGATTTAATTTTGGATAAATATTATTGACAACTTTGCCATGCAACCATTGATGAAATATTCGGCGGAGTATGCTCATATGATGCATAATGATATATATATATATATATAATATATATATATATATATAATAATATATATATATATATATATATATATATATATATATATATATATATATATATATATATATATATATATATATATATATATATATATATAATTGATGAAATATTCGGGCGGAGTATGCGCTCTACTGAGTGCCCCCTCCCCTAATTATACCTGTTATGCAGCTAAAAGAGGATGTATAACATGACTGGGTCTGGATTCAAGTATTTTTACCTCCGCCAACGAAGTTGGAGGGGTTATATTTTCACCCCGATGTGTCTGTCTGTCTGTCTGTCGTCTGTCTGTCTGTTGTTGTGTGTACAGGATTTCTCAAAAAGTTACGAATATATTTGGACCAAACTCGGTATACCAAGTCTATTTGGTATAAGGAAGAACTGATTTAATTTTGGATGAAATCTATTGACAACTGTTGTCATGGCAACCAATTGATGAAATATTCGGCAGGAGGTATGCGCTCATACTGAGTGCATATATATATATATATATATATATATATATATATATATATATATATATATATATATATATTATATATATATATATATATATTATATTATTATATATATTTTATATATTTTATATTTTTTACTTTTTTATATGCGGGCGGAGGTATGCGCTCTACTGAGTGCCCCCCCCCTAGTTCACCTTACTGTTGTTTCTATAGGTCAGAACGAGTGTGAAAGTAACAATGGAATGTGCAAATATTATTTTTTTCTCAGGTTAGGTTAAGTTAGTTTGAGGGTTAGGTTAGTTTGATGGTTTGATTACGTTATTATTTGATGCTATTGCAAATGGAGATTTTTTTTATGGAGTTTTTCCCAGTAAAAACGTCTAAAAAATGTATTAAAAAAAGGGTGCTATTATAGCGTGCGGTCTACATCGGGGCCTGCAGTCTACGCTCCCCCTTATAACGTGCTGTCTACGAAGATCCCGCCTGACCTGACCTGACCTGACTACCCCATAGCTTTAATGTGCATTCTAAGAAGTCCACACTTGACCTGACCTTACCTGACCTGAGTACCGGGACCCTACTCAACCTTATAAAATAGGAATCAACGTAGTAATGTCTTGGTATCCTCCTAAAATTCAAGGCCGAAAACATCAGTCTGACACACTGAACTCTCTACAATGCTGTTGAAAGAATTCTACAGAAGTGTCATCTTG
The DNA here is from genome assembly GCA_016584305.1 of Chionoecetes opilio. Taxonomy (NCBI): domain Eukaryota; kingdom Metazoa; phylum Arthropoda; class Malacostraca; order Decapoda; family Majidae; genus Chionoecetes; species Chionoecetes opilio. The sequence goes on along the minus strand of JACEEZ010016223.1, from coordinate 86,551 downwards.
ACAGAAGAAACAGCGGTTAAGTTTTTACGTGAAAGCAATCTTCTGGACACACACAAGAAGCAGAGCCTTGTCATCGATGTGGTAGTGTTATGTAAGAAAAAAAGAAGTGACGGGTGGGAATATCGGCCTGTGCTTAATAAATTACTTAATAAAGTTTAGTTTTTTCTATAATACTCTACTGTATAATAGAATGTTCTTGTAAGTTCTGCCTGGGAGGTTGTAAAAGGTTGTAAGTTCTGCCGGGAGGTTGTAAGTTCTGCCTGGGAGGTTATAAAAGGTGGTAAGTTCTGCCTGGGAGATTGTAAAAGGTTGTATGTTCTGCCTTGGAGGTTGTAAGTTTGTTAGCTCCATAAAAGGTGTAAGTTGAGTTGTAAGTTCTGCCTGGGAGGCTATAAAAGTAAGTTCTGCCTGGAAGATTGTAAAAGGTTGTATGTTCTGCCTTGGAGGTTGTAAAAAGTTGTTAGTTCTCCATAGGAGTTGTAAAATGTTGTAAGTTCTGCCTGGGAGGTTGTAAAAAGTACGTTCTGCGTGGGAGGTTGTAAAAGGTTGTAAGTTCTTCCTGGGAGGTTGTAAAAAGTTGTAAGTTCTGCCTAGGAGGTTGTAAAAAGTTGTAAGTTCTGCCTGGGAGGTTGTAAAAGATTGTAAGTTCTGCCTTGGAGGTTGTAAAAAGTTGTAAGTTCTCCCTAAGAGGTTGTAAAAAGTTGTAAATTCTGCCTAGGAGTTTGTAAAAGGTTGTAAGTTCTGGCTTGGAGGTTGTAAAAGGCTGTAAGTTCTCCCTAGGAGGTTGTAAAAAGTTGTAAGTTCTGCCTGGGAGGTTGTAAAAGGTTGTAAGTTCTGCCTGGGAGGTTGTAAAAGTTTAAGTTCTGCCTTGGAGGTTGTAAAAAGTTGTAAGTTCTGCCTGGGAGGTTGTAAAAGGTTGTAAGTTCTGCCTGGGAGGTTGTAAAAGTTTGTAAGTTCTGCCTGGGAGGTTGTAAAAGGTTATAAGTTCTGCCTGGGAGGTTGTGAAAGGTCGTAAGTTCTGTCTGGGAGGTTGTAAAGGTTGTAAGTTCTGCCTGGGAGGCTGTAACAGGTTAAAAGTTCTGCCTTGGAGGTTGTAAAAGGTTATAAGTTCTGCCTGGGAGGTTGTAAAAGGTTGTAAGTTCTGTCTGGGAGGTTGTAAAAAGTTGTAAGTTCTGCCTGGGAGGTTGTAAAATGTTGTAAGTTCTGCCTGGGAGGTTGTAAAAGTTTAAGTTCTGCCTTGGAGGTTGTAAAAGGTTGTAAGTTCTGCCTGGGAGGTTGTAAAAGGTTGTAAGTTCTGCCTGGGAGGTTGTAAAAGGTTGTAAGTTCTGCCTGGGAGGTTGTAAGTTCTGCCTGGAGGTTGTAAAAGGTGGTAAGTTCTGCCTGGGAGGTTGTAAAGGTTGTAAGTTCTGCCTGGGAGGTTGTAAAAGGTTGTAAGTTCTGCCTGGAGGTTTTAAAAGGTTGTAAGTTCTGCCTGGGTGGTTGTAAAAGGCTGTAAGTTTTGCCTTGGGAGGTTGTAAAGTTCTGTTCTGCCGGAGGTTGTAAAAGGTATATTCTGCGGGAGGTTGTAAAAGGTGGTAAGTTCTGCCTGGGAAGTTGTAAAGGTTGTAAGTTCTGCCTGGGAGGTTGTAAAAGGTTGTAAGTTCTGCCTGGGAGGTTGTAAAAAGTTGTACGTTCTGCCTGGGAGGTTATAAAAGGTTGTAAGTTCTGCCTGGGTGGTTGTAAAGGCTGTAAGTTCTGCCTGGAAGGTTGTAAAAGGTTGTAAGTTCTCCCTGGGAGGTTATGATGGGTGGGTGGTGGTAAATGCCGTGTATAGTAAAGCTGTGACTGGTATTGTTGACAAGTGTAATGCTATAATGCTGCTATTCAAAAAACTTGTCTTCCTTCCTTCACCAAAGATCTAAACTGTATGAAAAGATGTAGAAGATATTTTTATGGAGTCTGTGTTGTCAGGTTCTTGAAGGAGATAAAGGGCGTGTCTTGTCCTATTCCTCTTCTATGTGCTCCTCCTCCTCCTCCTCTTCTTCCTCCTCTTACTCCTTTTTCAGCTGTAATATTGGTGGTGGTGGCTTTGGTGGAGGTGGTGGTGGTGGTGGTAGCTTCGTCACGCCGCATGCCTCGTTAATATCAATCCACTTTCAATCCAATCCACTTAGGGGAGCGAGAACTTTACGTGGAGAGAGAGAGAGAGAGAGAGAGAGAGAGAGAGAGAGAGAGAGAGAGAGAGAGAGAGAGACAGAGAGAGACAGAGAGAGACAGAGAGAGACAGAGAGAGAGAGAGAGAGAGAGGGAGAGAGAGGGAGAGAGGACAGCACAGCACAGTCACTCTTGGTCTCTTATCTCTCTCTCTCTCTCTCTCTCTCTCTCTCTCTCTGCAAGTTTGTACCGTAGACACTCCCAAGTCAAATTTTATCGGGATGGAAATGAAATTACAAAATGGATTGGAATATAAATAGAAAAGGGGAAGATGGTTGCCGAGATTGGATAAGTTGAGGTGTTTCCTGGGAGTCCCTTGAGAGAGAGAGAGAGAGAGGAGGAGAGAGAGAGAGAGAGAGAGAGAGAGAGAGAGAGAGAGAGAGAGAGAGAGGAGAGAGAGAGAGAGAGAGAGAGAGAGAGAGAGAGAGAGAGAGAGTGTACAGTGCCTTTTTTTTCGTCTCTCTCTCTCTCTCTCTCTCTCTCTCTCTCTCTTCTCTCTCTCTCTCTCTCTCTCTCTCTCTCTCTCTCTCTCTCTCTCTCTCTCCTCTCTCTCTCTCTCTCTCTCTCTCTCCTCTCTCTCTCTCCTCTCTCTCCTCTCTCTCTCTCTCTCTCTCTCTCTCTCTCTCTCTCTCTCTCTATTAAATATTACAGAAAAATAACAATATTAATTAATAACAAAAACGAACATGATAAACAGCCTTACAAACAGATACCAGAAGATTAAACTAAAATATATCTCTTAAAGTGTCCAATTAAAGGCCTTGATGGATACTTTAGAGAGAGAGAGAGAGAGAGAGAGAGAGAGAGAGAGAGAGAGAAGAGAGAGAGAGAGAGAGAGAGACGATCAGTCGATTCCTCCTCCTTCCTTCCTTCCTTCTCCCCTATTCCTTCCCTCTCCTTCCTTCCCTTCCTTCCTTCCTTCCTTCCTTCCTTTCCTTCCTTCCTTCCTCCTCCTTCCTTCCTTCCTTCCTTCCTTCCTTCCTTCCTTCCTACCTCCTTCCTTCCTTCCTTCCTTCCTTCCTTCCTTCCTTCCTTCCTTCCTTCCTTCCTTCCTTCCTTCCTTCCTTCCTTCCTTCCTTCCTTCCTACCTTCCTTCCTTCCTTCCTTCCTTCCTTCCTTCCTTCCTTCCTTCCTACCTTCCTTCCTTCCTTCCTTCTTCCTTCCTTCCTTCCTTCCTTCCTTCCTTCCTTCCTTCCTTCTTTCCTTCCTTTCCCTTTCCTTCCTTCCTTCCTACCTACCTTCCTTCCTTCCTTCCTTCCTTCCCTAGTCAATCTGAGTGCGAGTTTACCCCCAAAAAAACCTCACTTTCTCTCTGCGCAGAATATTAATAATGCCCTTCCTTTCCCCATGACTGTTCAAGAGAGGGAGAGAGAAAATTGCACAAGTGAAGTCTAAAATTGTTTCCTACACGTCACTCTAGCCTTCCATGAATAAATCTCCTTCCTGCTATCTCTTGCCTTGTGGTGGGCGATGAAAACACTGCGGCGGCTTGGCAGGGAGGGCAAAGGGAAGAGGCACGGAGGAGGGAACGCAGGAGGCAGGGATTGGCGGTAGAAAATGGCGGTGGAGGCGGTAGAGAAAGTGTATAGCCTAGTCTAGTCTAGTCTAGTCTACCGCCATAAAACGGATTGATCATGTAAAATACTCCTCCTAACCCTGCATCTTTTTTGTGTGTGTGTGTGTTTGTCTTGTGTATCGTGTATCTTGTATCTCTCTCTCTCTCTCTCTCTCTCTCTCTCTCTCTCTCTCTCTCTCTCTCTCTCTCTCTCTCTCTCTCTCTCTCTCCCAGTTGTATTTTCACATATGACTGTTTTTTTGTGAGTTTATATTCTCTCTCTCTCTCTCTCTCTCTTTCCTT
>JACEEZ010016223.1:70000-75000 GCA_016584305.1 Chionoecetes opilio | reverse complement strand
TTGCATTTGATAGTTATATTTGAGGTTATCGTTGCCTATATGCATTACTTTACATATATCGGAATTGAATTTTAATAGCCATTTATCACTCCAATCTGATAGTTTGTCGAGATCACTTTGTATGAGTTCGCAGTTTTCTCTAGTATAAGTTTTACCGCCTAATTTGGTGTCATCTGCAAATTTCGATATTTTAGATACAAGTCCGCAGTCCAGATCGTTGATATATATCAGAAAAAGAGTAGGACCCAAGACCGAGCCCTGAGGCACCCCACTAGTAACATCTAACCAATCAGATGCTTCGCCATTTATTACTACCCGTTGTTTACGATTTGAAAGCCAATCGCCAATCCATGAACATAATTGCTCTCCTAAACCATGTGCCCTTAGCTTGGGTCCTCCTTGAGGGTCCTCCTTGAAAGCCTATCTCCATTAAGCTCTGTATAGGCTGCAAGCAGTTCAATATAATTCCACATTCTTGATCGATCAGCTGTCATCTTCTCTACAACTGATGCAAAGGGGTGATCTTCATCAGTGTCCTCGGTGATTCTACAAGTAGGAGCCTGCCCTAGGAGTGACCGAAAGGAGAGAAATCTTTGTCGACAGTCAGCATGGTACCGAGCATCTGCAGCAGGCAGATCACTCAGTGCCCCCTGAAGACGGAGTTGGACACTTTGCGCAACATCATCTTTTCGCTTCCCACAAACATCCAAGAGAGATGCCTTGGTGTCCATTTCTCTTAATAGATATGCCTCCCTCCATCTAGATGGGTGTTTCTTGTCAGCATTAAGATTGCAAAACTCACCACAGAAAACACAGTGCCTTTTAAAATCAAAACATTCAGCTGAACCTCCCGAATGTGAACGCCTGGTCACCTTGAAAGGGACATTGGAATCAGGTTCTGCGCCCCTCTTACGTTTGTGCTGTTCAATGTGTACCTTTGAGGTGTAACATGACACACAACTTTTATGACATTTCAATATCATTTCATTGTTATCATTTAATGATTCTTGAAGCTCAAAGTGTTTTTCATCGCCATATATCTTACTACACTGGATAATGTTCCTTATTCTGACTGCTTTTACAGGTTTCAATTTTTCTTTCTTTGCTTGGCAGTTGAACTTCCAACTGAAGTAACACTCCTCGGGCACTGGACCCATAACCAAATCTGTAAAGAAAATGTAAACATGAGTTAATACACATATATTTCCCAGTGTGATTCTCACCAAAGTGTTGTAAAAATAAGTTAATAAGTTTCATAAATGGCTAGAGGGCAGAAAATACTGTATTATATGGAATACAGGAACTGCTTTATTAATAATTCATTGTAGATAACAGGTTAGAGGCATTTGATTTAAGTATTTTGCATGCAATATAATAAATCACGTTTCTTTTGTGATTTTGGTGTTTATGGGGTTAATATCTCAAGATGCCCAAGGGTGCCCACTGGGCACCCTCCTGTATTTTGAAGAGGTACCCCCAAGCTACAAGAAACAGCAAAAAAAACCCACTTTATCCGACAAAACAAGGTGCAGCGCCACGGCTACCGGACTATAAGGGCACATGGTTTAGGAGAGCAATTATGTTCATGGATTGGCGATTGGCTTTCAAATCGTAAACAACGGGTAGTAATAAATGGCGAGGCATCTGATTGGTTAGATGTTACTAGTGGGGTGCCTCAGGGCTCGGTCTTGGATCCTACTCTTTTTCTGATATATATCAATGATCTGGACTGCGGACTTATATCTAAAATATCGAAATTTGCAGATGACACTAAATTAGGCGGTAAAGCATATACTAGAGAAAACTGCGAACTCGTGTTCGACACGTGTTCGAGAACAACGTGTTCTCGACAAACTATCAGATTGGAGGGATAAATGGCTATTAAAATTCAATTCCGATAAATGTAAAGTAATGCATATAGGCAACGATAACTATCAAATGCAAAATAAATCGTTGACTGAAGTACATCAGGAAAAGGATTTAGGTGTCATCATTAGTAATGATCTTAAAACCAGTCCGCATTGCCTAGCTGCCAGTAAAAAGGCGAATATGATGTTGGGCTTCATTAAACGCAACTTTGATCATAAAACTCCGCAAGTAATGACACAATTATACACGTTTTTGGTTAGGCCGCACTTAGAATATGCCGTTCAATTCTGGTCGCCTTGTTTCGTAAAAGATCAAGCCAAATTGGAATCAGTGCAAAGAAGAGCAACCAAACAAATTCCATCTCTGCGAAATTCATCTTATGAAGAGAGACTGCGGAAAATTAATATGTCTTCCTTAAAGGATCGTAGAATCCATGGGGACTTGATAGAAACCTTTAAAGGCCCGTCCACACTATGCCTCATGAGGCGCGTGCTGTCGCTGGTGGTGTTGAAAATCGAGGTTTTCAACACCGCCAGGGTCGTGCTGAGCGAGTTCAACCCGTCCCGATTGGATGGACATGTTGTAGGTCCCCAGTGCTGCACTTAGCTCCATTGAGGGAGGATGTCGCCCGCCGCGCTCCATGATGTATATCAATACATGGTATTATCAAACTACCAGAGGAATAAGATGCTATTTAGGAAGACTGAACATACCATCATCTTCACGAGACATTACTGCGTGTCATGAATATAAATAAATTACAGTATACTATACCAAGAATAAGATAATGATACCAAAGCGAAATAGTGCATAAACATTTTTTCCTCTCGCACCTTTTTTTATTCAACTCCTTGTTATTCATGTAATTTTGCTTGCATTGCATTTGTATTTACTGTCTCGGAAGCAACACACTTTTCCGATTCTGACGGTATGTGATACGTCTCAATGCAAAAATATTTAGGTGGTCAAAAATTGCAGTGAACATCAATCAATCTTGTGATGGAGCGTCGCCACAGTATCTTCGTGAGGCTCGGGGCATATTTTAGAATAGGCCACGATACAAAATCCTCGTTTTCTCTGGAGCTGACGTTTTCTCTGGAGATGACTGGCGCGCTGCTCGCTTGAGATATGGCGGTGAGGCATATAGTCTGGACACTCGGATGCGATTTCAACACTTCCACCTGCCTCAGCGCGCGCGTCATGAGGCCTAGTGTGGACGGGCCTTAAGATCCTAAAAGGATTTGATGTCATTAATCAAGGAAACCTATTCGAGCTTTCTCCTTAAGTGACAACAAGAAATAATGGTTTAAAACTGAACGGTCAACGTTGCATCACAGATCTCCGTAAAAATTATTTCAATGTTAGAGTTGTTGATCGATGGAACAAGTTACCAGCAAATGTTGTCGAAGCCAGCACAATAACTACATTTAAAAACAGACTTGACGCGCACTGTAAAGTAAATGGGTATTGATAGTGCCCTGCGAATTCATATTATAGTCCCCCGGATCGATTATAATATTAGTGTTAGTGGTAGTTGTAGTTAGTATATTTCATATCCTATCATTCTTCACTACGAAACTTCCATGTTCCTATCTTCTTTAGGGACTTGGTATCATTTTTCAACTGTTTTCTTACATGTAGTTGATATTTAGTGGTATGTAGTTCAACAGATACCCTCGTTATGGACCAATAGGTCTCCTGGTGTCTGTTATTCCTATGTATTCCTATGTATTCCTCCTCCTCCTCCTCCTCGTAATTTCTCGGTCATGCATATTTCAGTGCGTTCTGTTAACTTTTCATTCCCTTCCCTAATGTCTTTTCTTTCACACTCATTAACCTTTCGGGTGACATTTTTCTCGCTCTACATAATAATGCGGTGATTAATTTTCTGTATTTCTAGTCTGTCAATTAATTAGGTAAACATTCAGTGTGTGTGTGTGTGTGTGTGTGTGTGTGTGTGTTTCTTTCTTATCCCACTTCTCTCTCTCTCTCTCTCTCTCTCTCTCTCTCTCTCTTCTCTCTCTCTCTCTCTCTCTTCTCATCTCTCTCTCCTCTCTCTCTCTCTCTCTCCTCTCTCTCTCTCCTCTCTCTCTCTTCCTCTCCTCTCTCTCTCGTCTCTCTCTCTCTCTCTCCCCTCTCCTTGGTGATTGAGTGAGTGTAAGATAACCAACGATGGAGAAGAGAGAGGAGAGAGAGAGAGAGAGAGAGAGAGAGAGAGAGGAGAGAGAGAGAGAGAGAGAGAGAGAGAGAGAGAGAGAGAGAGAGAGAGAGAGATGGAAGAAGGAAGGGAAAGAAAGAAGAGAATATAATAACTAGCTTATGTAAGATATATTACACACACAAAAATGAAGATTCTGAGAAGTGGGATGGAAAGAGGGAAGGGGAAGGGAAGGAAGGAAAGGGAAGGGAGGGAAGGGAAATGGAGAGCGAAAGGATAGAGAAGGGACAGGAAGGGAAGGGAAGGGAAGAGATAAAGACAGTGAAGGGACAGGGAAGGGAAGGGAAGGGAAGGGAAGTGAAGTGAATCAGTCAAGGGAAGGGAAGGGAAGATAGAAACAGGGAAGGGACAGGGAAGGGAAGGAAAGGGAAGGGAAGGGAAGGGACAGGAAGGGAAGGGACAGGAAGGAAGGGACAGGAAGGGAAGGGACAGGAAGGGAAGGGACAGGAAGGGAAGGGACAGGAAGGGAAGGGACAGGAAGGGAAGGGACAGGAAGGGAAGGGACAGGAAGGGAAGGGACAGGGAAGGGAAGGGAAGAGAAGGGAAGGAAAGCGGAGGGAAGGGAAGGGAAGGGAAGGGAAGGGAAGGGAAGGGAAAAGAAGGGAATGGAAGGGAAGGGAAGGGAAGGGAAGGGACAGGAAGGGAAAGGAAGGGAAGGGAAGGGAAGGGAAGGGAAAAGAAGGGAATGGAAGGGAAGGGAAGGGAAGGGACAGGAAGGGAAAGGAAGGGAAGGGAAGGGACAGGAAGGGAAAGGAAGGGAAGGGAAGGGAAGGGAAGGGAAGGGAAAGCATAAGGAAAGTCCACCACGCTATAGTCATCTATTCTCATCTCAAAACATTATCATTCATGCGTTGTGGTCTTGCGTATTACCCTCCTCCTCCTCCTCCTCCTCCTCCTCCTCCTCCTCCTCCTC
>JACEEZ010016223.1:47500-52500 GCA_016584305.1 Chionoecetes opilio | reverse complement strand
TTCCTCTTTATCCACTTTCCTATCCACTTTATCCTATCTTTATCTATCCCTCTTCCTCTTTATCCACTTTCCTATCCACTTTATCCTATCTTTATCTATCCTTCTTCCTCTTTATCCACTTTCCTATCCACTTTATCCTATCTTTATCTATCCTTCCTCCTCTTTATCCACTTTCCTATCCACTTTATCCTATCTTTATCTATCCCTCTTCCTCTTTATCCACTAATTCCTTTTGTTCCAGCCTTTTCGTCTTCCTTTACTCAACTACACTAACTACCTTCTCTCACGTCATCACTATACCACTCCTCCTCCTCCTCCTCCTCCTCCTCCTCCTCCTCCTCCTCCTCCTCCTCCTCCTCCTCCTCCTCCTCCTCCTCCTCCTCCTCCTCCTCCTCCTCCTCCTCCCCCTCCTTGAGTGGTCCTATCACTTACTTACCACTCACTTGAGTATTACCTATCACTTAAACCTATCACTCAAGGACCTTTAAATCCTCCTCCTCCTCCTTCTCCTCCTCCCCTCCTCCTCCTCCTCCTCCTGTCTGACATTTCCACACCAGTATTACATATCACGTAAACCTATCACTCAAGGACCTTTAAATCCTCCTCCTCCTCTTCTCTCTTTATTTTCCTTTGTATTCCTTGTATTCCTCCTCCTCCTCCTCCTCCTCCTCCTCCCCCTCCTCCCTCCCCCTCCTCCTCCTCCTCCTCCTCCTGTCTGACATTTCCACCCAGTATTACCTATCACGTAAACCTATCACTCAAGGACCTTTAAATCCTCCTCCTCCTCCTCCTCCCCCTCCTCCTCCCCCTCCTCCTCCTCCTCCTCCTCCTGTCTGACATTTCCACCCAGTATTACCTATCACGTAAACCTATCACTCAAGGACCTTTAAATCCTCCTCCTCCTCCTCCTCCTCCTCCTCCTCCTCCTTCTCTATCTTTTTAAAATCTCTGCTTTTGTTCTTTTTACTTGTTAATTTTCAGTTTTATTTTCATTTGCACTATCAATACGTTTTTAAAATATTTCGCTATATTTTTTCTTTTCAGTGGTTTTTACTTTACCGATTGTGATGGTTGGCAAGCGAGTGATTTTTTTAATGTCCTTAAGGCTGTCCAGTGCGTCAAGGAGGAATACAAAGGAATACAAAGGAAACACAAACAGCAACAGACCATTAGGTCCTTACATGGCTGTTTGATTTAACTACACTACACTAACTAGATAATAAGAGAGAAAGGATAGGAAGGTAGAAGGCTCCTCCCCACCCACCCATCCCCCCACCGGAGCTGGCCGGAAATGAAGTGATACCATGCAGAATGGAAAAACTGCATGGAATTTGTGAGGAAAGTTGAAAGTTGTAATCTATGGCTAACTACTATGTTTGTGGGGGTAGGTTTAGTGCTTGATAGTAGGGTCATGTTAGTGTGTTTTGTAATGGCGGGAACACAGTGTGGAGGTTCCAGGGTGGTGCGGCAGCCTTGCCTGACACTTACTAGGGAGGCAGCAGTCAATCAGGCCCCAGCTCCGTTCAATCCACTGCGGTTGTGCACTTTCCAAATAGGACGCCGTACACTTTTAATGCCCCCTGCAGCAGTGACCCCTGGTACCTTAAATCCCGATGGTGGTCACTAACTGTCAGGACCCTTACTGATTCACAGCTCCGTCACAGGTCGAGAGTAGGAGGAAGAGGAGGAGGAGGAGGAGGAGGAGGAGGAGGAGGAGGAGGAGGAGGAGGAGGAGGAGGAGGAGGAGGAGGAAGAATGGGCTAGATGATGATATGAGGAAGGTTTCTGTGGTAGGCATGCAGAGAGGGTATTGGAAGGGGTGCGAAGGGGAGCAATGGGGCTGTTGTGCGTGTCTGGTTAACAAACATTAGTAAGGATCAGACACGGCAGACGAGGAGGAGGAGGAGGAGGAGGAGGAGGAGGAGGAGGAGGAGGAGGAGGAGGAGGAGGAGGAGGAGGAGGAGGAGGAGGAGGAGGAGGAGGAGGAGGAGTCTGGTATCTCAGTCCCACCGTTGCATAAGTGTGTCGGAAATGCCCTGTCCCGCCGTTCCCGTCATCGGTGTGAAGGAGAGAGAGGCTACAAATGCGATGCCAATACAGTAAAACACTACACCCAGGTCCCCCAATCCCCGGAGAAGCCCTTGAGCCAATGCTAAGGCGCCCCTGGGTGTGTTGTGGGCCCCTGACGCGCCGCTCCCCCGCCTCCGTCACCCAATACTCCGATGCGACGTGCGGCAGGTGAATACTGTCAGGTATTAAGCAAGGTGTGATTGGTGGCGCCGGTACAACCCGGGCGTCTGGCTTATCTGTCCCAGGTGCGCCCAGGCCTAATTTTACACACCTATTTGAATATTGATAGACATTTCTCCGTGATGAAAAAAGAGGAGACAGAGAGAGAGAGGAGGGGAAAGAAGAGTGCCGAGGGTGTATCGGGAAAAAACATAAGAATATAAGAAAATAAGGAAGCTACAAGAGGCCGCGAGACCTACACGTGGTAGTTCCTGTTACTTAACACTACCTACATCCACCTTTCATCCCCATCCAGGAAATGATCTAGCCTCCTTTTAAAGCTCCCTATTGATTCCGCACTAACTAACTGTCTACTGAGTCCATTCCAATCATTTACCACCCTATTTGTGAACCATTATCGCCTTATTTCTTTTTAAAATCTACGAAGTTGTTGATGTTGTTGTCTTGCTTTGCCTTGGGGGTGGGGGGAGAGGTCCAGGGGCGTGGTGGGGTGTGAGGGGGCACGTGTCCTAGCCTTCCCCATGCCTGTAGTGGGTGAGAACAGCGGTGGTTTGCCTGCGGGACTCACCAAGACCAAGAGATATACAGTAGGTCTTCAGATCAGATCAGATGATGGTGTCGGGGTGTTGCCTTCCTGTAACGGCAGCCCATTGGTTTTGTTTTCTAGGCTTTCTATTATTTTGTTACTGCTGCTTTTATTACTGTTGCTGCTTTATAATGTGTTTTCTTTTGTTCCACATCGATAACAATGTCCTCTTTGTTTCCTCTTGTTTGGCCTGCTTTTTATTGAACAGAAGGAATGTTTCTAAAATATTTTCCTGGTAGGGTTGTTGTAGGCTTGGACATGTGTGCCTCTGTTCCTGTAGGCTTGGACATGTGTGCCTCTGTTCCTGTAGGCCTGGACATGTGTTCCTCTGTTCCTGTAGTCCTGGACATGTGTGCCTCTGTTCCTGTAGTCCTGGACATGTGTGCCTCTGTTCCTGTAGGCCTGGACATGTGTGCCTCTGTTCCTGTAGTCCTGGACATGTGTGCCTCTGTTCCTGTAGGCTTGGACATGTGTGCCTCTGTTCCTGTAGACCTGGACATGTGTTCCTCTGTTCCTGTAGTCCTGGACATGTGTGCCTCTGTTCCTGTAGTCCTGGACATGTGTGCCTCTGTTCCTGTAGGCTTGGACATGTGTGCCTCTGTTCCTGTAGTCCTGGACATGTGTTCCTCTGTTCCTGTAGGCCTGGACATGTGTGCCTCTGTTCCTGTAGTCCTGGACATGTGTGCCTCTGTTCCTGTAGGCCTGGACATGTGTGCCTCTGTTCCTGTAGTCCTGGACATGTGTGCCTCTGTTCCTGTAGTCCTAGACATGTGTGCCTCTGTTCCTGTAGTCCTAGACATGTGTGCCTCTGTTCCTGTAGTCCTGGACATGTGTGCCTCTGTTCCTGTAGGCCTGACATGTGTTCCTCTGTTCCTGTAGTCCTGGACATGTGTGCCTCTGTTCCTGTAGACCTGGGCATGTGTGCCTCTGTTCCTGTAGTCCTGGACATGTGTGCCTCTGTTCCTGTAGGCCTGGACATGTGTGCCTCTGTTCCTGTAGTCCTGGACATGTGTGCCTCTGTTCCTGTAGTCCTGGACATGTGGTGCCTCTGTTCCTGTAGTCCTGGACACGTGTGCCTCTGTTCCTGTAGGCCTGGACATGTGTTCCTCTGTTCCTGTAGTCCTGGACATGTGTGCCTCTGTTCCTGTAGGCCTGGACATGTGTTCCTCTGTTCCTGTAGTCCTGGACATGTGTGCCTCTGTTCCTGTAGTCCTGGACATGTGTTCCTCTGTTCCTGTAGTCCTGGACATGTGTGCCTCTGTTCCTGTAGTCCTGGACATGTGTGCCTCTTTCCTGTAGTCCTAGACATGTGTGCCTCTGTTCCTGTAGCCTGGACATGTGTGCCTCTGTTCCTGTAGGCCTGGACATGTGTGCCTCTGTTCCTGTAGGCCTGGACATGTGTTCCTCTGTTCCTGTAGGCCTGGACATGTGTGCCTCTGTTCCTGTAGTCCTGGACATGTGTTTCCTCTGTTCCTGTAGTCCTAGACATGTGTGCCTCTGTTCCTGTAGGCCTGGACATGTGTGCCTCTGTTCCTGTAGTCCTGGACATGTGTGCCTCTGTTCCTGTAGGCCTGGACATGTGTGCCTCTGTTCCTGTAGTCCTGGACATGTGTTCCTCTGTTCCTGTAGTCCTGGACATGTGTGCCTCTGTTCCTGTAGTCCTGGACATGTGTTCCTCTGTTCCTGTAGTCCTGGACATGTGTGCCTCTGTTCCTGTAGTCCTGGACATGTGTGCCTCTGTTCCTGTAGTCCTGGACATGTGTGCCTCTGTTCCTGTAGTCCTGGACATGTGTGCCTCTGTTCCTGTAGTCCTGGACATGTGTGCCTCTGTTCCTGTAGTCCTGGACAGTAGAGCAGCTAGGAAATGTTGCAGATCTTCATTTTCATGTTTGCATATTGGGCAGATTGTTTCTTTTTTTATATATTTTCCTCTCCATCCTAGATTAAGTATTAATATATATCTCTTGGTCTTATATATTCTCTGGTTCTATATATCTCTGGTCTATATATCTTGTCTTATATCTCTTGGTCCTTATATATCTCTGTGGTCTAATTTCTTGGTCTTATATATCTCTTGGTCTTATATATCTCTTGGTCTTATATATCTCTTGGTCTTATATATCTCTTGGTCTTATATATCTCTTGGTCTTATATATCTCTTGGT
>JACEEZ010016223.1:30000-42500 GCA_016584305.1 Chionoecetes opilio | reverse complement strand
GCGGCCCGCAGGTGTGTAATTAATCAACGTAAAACTTCCTGCAGGCGCTACAATGTCGCATCACAACGCGGGCCGCGGCACGTGCGTTGTCGCGAGACGCCCCGCCGGCAGTGTCAGGATCCGTAGCTTCCCGTGGCGGCGTTGAAGTCCGGGAGGCAAGGCGCCGCTCCTCGCCCTGTCCGCTCAGGGGAGGAAAAAGGGTTTATTTTATGTATCAACCTTGTCACACACGTAGCTTCCTAAACGTTCACATGATAACACGTCACTATAGACGAGCCGCTGCCTGCTGTCCTGCGGTTGTGGTGTCTGGCATGCCGCGCGCTGCGATACGTGCGGTGGTGCAGCGGCCGCTCAAGTGTGTGTGTGTGTGTGCGTCATTCAAGGTTATGTATATCAGATTCCCATGAGGAGGAGGTAGACACACGCCATGGTGCACGAAGACACAAGTTGAAGCAGCGGCACATGGAAGTTTGCCATGACAATCTCCAGCGCGATCCATCACCATTACCCGCTCGCTAACCACCCTCAGGTTTACAAGATGCTACGCCGTCGACGGGGAAGGCACCGCACTAACCCCCGGAGCATAGATTCCTTCATTAACTGAGTAACATTCGCTGCGGTAAGGATATCGCGGCGTGGCGGGCGGGGGAGACAGCGGGACGGGACCCAAGACTCCTTACTGCCTACATGTTGCCTTGCCCTATCACGTTTCCTAGAGCCTGAGTGAAGCTGGGCGGCGAGACGGTATGTTGGAGACGATATGTAATGCGGGGATATTTGTTTGAAAATAAGAATATGGAAGAAGCAAAAAGAACGATCAACAGTTTTTGGACCATCAGGGAAAGGAACAGGCGAGAAAGTGAAAGAAATTAAAAGACAGAATAAGAGAAGACAAGACAAACTAAAGACCCAGGCAGCGAGAAGAGACACATCAGGGAGGGCCGATGAAAAAGGCCAGACTGCCGACCCACAACTGAACTGAACTGGTCTAGTAGTTTATAGTATATCTCAATAGCATAGCGTCTACTATAAGTCTGGCTTTCGACGGAGGGTGGGAAAGAGCAAAGTCACTGTATATACGGCTTTAGGATATATATAGTGGCTTTACCTATATAGATACAGTGGCTTGGGGAGGAACCGGTATATGCGGTCGATCTCCTGTGCCGATGGAGGGATTGTGTTTCGCGTGATGTCGATTTGTATGTCCGCGCGGCCGACGTGAACAAGCGATGTGTTAAATTTCCCTCGTGTTAGGGTTTTATTCTCGCAGGCAAGGCGCGGGAAGGTGTTTTGGTGGGCCGGGAAATAAAATGTATCGCAGGAAACATTGACGACATGGATGTGTTTTAGTCTGCATCTGTTATACGGTTTTTCTTTCTTTCTTTCCTCCTCCTCCTCCATACTTCTACTACTCCTCTCTTCCTCCTCCTCCTCCTCCTCCTCCTCCATGCCTTTCCTTCCTTACCTCTCCTTCTTACATCCCTATACCATTTTCTCCTTTTCCTCCTCCTCCATACTTCTTCTTCTCCTTCTTACATCCCTTTTCCAGTTTCTCCTGTACTCTTATTACCTATATTAGACCTGTAGATGTATATGTACTGTATTAGACCTGTAGTAGATGTATATGTAGTGTATTAGACCTGTAGTAGATGTATATGTACTGTATTAGACCTGTAGTAGATGTATATGTACTGTATTAGACCTGTAGTAGATGTATATGTACTGTATTAGACCTGTAGTAGATGTATATGTACTGTATTAGACCTGTAGTAGATCCAGGACAGGCAGCAGTGCAGTGAGGTATATGGCAAGTCTTCTTTTCGATATAGCACAGTTTTTTTTCTGTCTTGTATATCAAGAAGAGAATAAATCGCTTTAAGTCTGTCTGAAGTAACGTCAAGTAATAATCGCGGCTTGTATGTGTGTGTGTGTGTGTGTGTCCCCTGTTTCCTCCCTTCATTACCACCTTCACCTTACCTGTCTTCCTCCTACACCTGTATACTTCCCTTCCTCCTTCCTTCCTTCCTTCCCACCTTCCTTCCTTCCTTCCTTCCCTTCCTTGCTCCCACACCTGTATACTTCCCTTCCTCCTTCCCTCCTTCCCTCCTTCCTTCCCTTCCTTCCCTCCTTCCCTCCTTCCTCCCACACCTGTACACTTCCCTTCCTCCTTCCTTCCTTCCCACCTTCCCACCTTCCTTCCTTCCTTCCTTCCTTCCTTCCTCCTCCCGTCAGTCACTCCCTAACGCGCACGCCATACCCATAATCATTAACACTTACCCCTACACTTAGGATTTCATTTATAGCGTACGTGTGAATGGCTTAGGAGGAAAAGGAGGAGGAGGAGGAAGAGCAGGAAGAATAGGGGGTGGAAGAGGAATACATAGAAAGAACAGATACCAGGAGACCTATTGGTTTATAACGAGGGTATCTGCTGAACTACATACTACTAACTACCAAACTACATGTAAGAGAGCAGTGGGAAAAAGATACCATTCCTCTAAATAAGATAGGAACATGGAAGTATCAGAGTGAAGAATATGAGGATATGAAGTAAAGGAGGAGGAGGAGGAGGAAGAGGAAGAGGAGGCGGAGGAGTCAGGTATGGGGGTATTGAAAGCGGTTACCAAACAAACAGCTTCTGGGTAGTCTAAACTCTAAACATTGTAAATCCAGCTTAGCGTTTAGAAGAAGAGGAGGAGGAGGAGGAGGCAGGTACGGGGCTATTCAAAGAGATAAACAAACAGACAAGCATATTCTAGATAGTCTAAACATAGTAATTCCAGCTTAACGCTTAATCTGCCCCGTAAGTAAGTTAACGTCAAGCCAGCCCGCGAACGAAACTACTCTCTTAATTGAACATCAGGCGACACACACACTGCTCACTTAGACTGTCACGTAATACCTACTCCCCCCCGCTGCACATTCCCGTTCTCTATGAGAGTATGTGGTTTCCCAGTGAAGACGCTTGCTGTAGCTCCGAAACTAACCATAGGATTGCCTCGAAAATATCCCCATTGTGATTCCCACGCAAAGTTATTAGAGACGTCCATGAAACTAAACCTACCCGAACCGTAACTTAACGTAACTTAACCCGACGTGTTCAAGAGTAAATGCCACATACTCTTCCAGAAAACGGGAATATGCCGCCCCCCCCGCTGCCCACCCCGCTGCCCACGCGTCAAATAACACAGTCTGATGTACAGTTCTTCGCTGGTGTTATTTATATACTGCCATGTTATTAATTTTTATTAAGAGATGAGATTGCGTAAGGGTAAGCTAACATAGTTTTTTTTTTTGCGGTGCGGCGTGTGAGGAATTAATTAAGGGAGCGGATTAAACAGTCAGATGTACAGATCTTCAGCTGGTGTTCATTTATATACGCCATGTTATTTATGAAGAGATGGGATTTCGTAAGGGTAATATAAGATGGGGGTTTTCTGCGGTGCGGCGTGTGGAAGGGAGCGTAATATAACACAGGCAGATGTACAGTTCTTCGCTGGTGTTCATTTATATACCGCCATGCTATTATGAAAGGATGGTGGTATTTCGGGGGTAAAGCTAGGATAGTTTTTTTTTTGAGGAAGCCGGAAGGGTTGGGTGTTAAGATAGCTTTGTTTTCTGAGGAAGGGCGTGCACTGTGCCCCGCGCGTCCATGCTTCTATACATCTTAACCCCTTCACGCCCACAACGTAATTTCCATTGTAATTTCGGTACCATTAGACAATTTTAGTGAATATAAGCAATATTTTAATAGATATGACCTGTTTAGTATCCTTGTCCACTAACTAATTTGATATATTTAGTTACTTTTCGTAATTTTATGGCTAACAACATATGATTTTTTTTATAGCAAAGGAAATATCTGGGCGTGAAGGGGTTAAGGCCGCTTCACACTATGCATCACGTCACCGCTCCATCAAAAAAATATATCATTAAGACAAAAAATAAATAGCGGTGACGTGACGGTGTAATGTGAATCGGCCTTAACCCCTTCACACCCAAATCTTTCCTTTGCTATAAAAAATCGTCTGTTGTTGAGCCATAAAATTACGAAAAGCAACTGAATATATACCAAATATGCTAGTGGACAAGGATACTAAACAGGTCATAGCTATAAAATATTGCTTATATTAATTAAAATCGTCTAATGGTACCCAAATTACAATGGAAATTACGTTCTGGGCCTCAAGGGGTTAATATCAAGTAACAAAAAAATAATACCCCAGGTGCCTCACACGTCTCATAACACCGCGGGAAAGCGTCGCTAATACCTGTAGGCCAATATACATCACTTGTGGTGGTAATGGGCGGCATTATTATTATTTTCTTACATCACCAAGGACTGGCCAAGGGCACACATTAATAGGTAACAAAAGGCCGCTTAGTTGTCAGTCCCTATAAAGCAGACAGTAAGACAACATGGTGTGCATTATAAGTAAATAACTCCGCTGCGGAAATAAAGTTAGAACATTTAACCCCATGAGACCCAGAACGTAATTTTGATTGTAATTTGGGTATCATTAGACGATTTTTAATGTATATAAGCAATATTTTATAGATATGACCTGTTTAATTTCCTTGTTCAATAGCTAATGTGGTATATATCAAATCACTTTTCGTAATTTAATGGCTAACAACGGACGATTTTATATAGCGAAGGAAAGATCTGGGCGTGAACGGGTTAAGAACATAAGAAAATAAGGAAGCTACAAGAGGCCATGAGACTTACACGTGGTAATTCCTGTAAATGTCGTGATCTTAGCGCGTGCCTTGTGAGTCCTGACGCGAGGTGATGTAGCAATATTGTTAACTATAGGAGACGAAGTTGAAGAGGACCTATGAAGCGATACTAAAAAGCGTCAAAGGTCACAAGAAGAAGAAGAAAAAGAAGAAGAAGAAGAAAAAGAAGAGGATCCAAGTAAAATAGCCACGGGAAAAGTTGATAAGATTGTTAACTATAGGAGACGAAGTTGAAGAGGACCTATGAAGCGATGTACACTGTGGAGCGTTCAAAGGTCACAAGAAGAAGAAAGAAGAGTCAGGTGCCCGGTTAACTGAATGTGTATGTTGTGTTATCCTTGGTTAGGAGTGTCTGGCCGCCGCTTCTCATTAGCCGGGTGTCTCCAGTTACTGATTTATGTAGGAGGATGAGCGGTGGGTGGTGGGTGGCTGGCGTGTGTCCCTGTGACTGCTCGGCGGGGCAGGACGGAGACGAGGCGTGTTAGGTATTAATAGATAGTTAGTTAATTAGGTATTACTGGTGAAAGACTGTATGGGTGTGATTCTGAAGGAGCAGGAGGAGGAGATTTGTGAAGGAAGAGACATGGGAGGATAAGGAGGAGGAGGAGGAGAAGGAAACATGGGAGGATAAGGAGGAGGAGGAGACATGGGAGGATAAGGAGGAGGAGGAGGAGGAGGAGATAGGGGAAGGAAGAGACTTAGGAGGATAAGGAGGAGGAGGAGGAGGAGATAGGGGAAGGAAGAGACTTAGGAGGATAAGGAGGAGGAAGTAGGGCAGGGTTAAGGAAGGGTAGGCTAGGGTAAGGCAAGGAATGTAGGGTGTTAATGTAGGTTAAGAGTGAAGCGCGGCCTTGGAAGTACGTATGTAATGTGATCGGTCTTCCTAGCTGTTGTCTGGCCGCTACTAGCCACGGATTAACCCCTTGAGGCCCAGAACGTAATTTCCATTGTAATCTGGGTACCATTAGACGATTCTTAGTGAATATAAACCATATTTTATAGCTATGACCTGTTTTGTATCCTTGTCCACTGGGTAATTTGGTATATTCAGTTACTTTTTGTAATTGTATGACTCCACAACAGACCTTTTTTTTTATAGCAAAGGAAAGATGTGGGCGTGAAGGGATTAATACATACCCCGCTATAGGAAAGGACCGCGGCAAGACCTATATAGTTTAACCCCTACACACCCAGATCTTTCTTTTGCTATATTAAATCATCTGTTGTTAGCCATAAAATTACGCAAAGTAACTTAATATACCAAATTAGTTAGTGGACAAGGATACCAAACAGGTCATATCTATAAAACATTGCATATATTCACTAAAAAGCGTCTAATGGTACCCAAATTACAATGGGAATTACGCTCTGGTCCTCAAGGGGTTAAGAGTAGATAGGTCTGGTAGGCACTGTAGTAATGTTTTGTTGCCCGTGTACCGTGCCAGAGAAACCAGACAACCGCCGGGAACCTCCCAGACTGCCTTGCGCCGCCCTCCCCCGCCGCTTTCTTCCCGGACCTATACGTCTTTCTCCGCTCCCTCCTTCCTTCCCCTCCCAGCGGCGCCTGACTCTCCTTGGCGAGCCCTTGGCGTCCTAAGTGGTGGCAGACACACGCATGAACGCCCGCCCTGTCCTCATACTGCCCACCTTTTTATTATTATCATTATTGTACAATGTAATTGTACAATTGTACACGTATTAATTCTATCTTCATTTTGTCGTCTTCATTGAACTTTATTGCCTGAGAATGGATTGCGTGGTGGCAGACAGGCAGACACACGCATGCACGCCCGCCCTGTCCTCACACTACTCGCATTTGTTTGATTTATATATATTTTTTATTATTGTACACTTATTTCTATCTTCATTTTGTTGTCTTCACTGGAACTTTATTGGCTGAAAATGGCATAAGTGGTGGCAGACAGGCGGACACACGCGCAGGAACCTGAGTCTTTTCCTGAAACTGTCCATATTTTTTTTATCAACAATTGTACACCTATTATTTCTATCTTCATTTTGTTGTCTTCACCGAAACTTTATTGCCTGTAAATGGAATACTTCACCGTCACACTTTGCCTCGTTTGAAGCTGGTCGCCTGTGAATTATAGATATAAATGTGTTTCTCTTCGCGCCGTCACCTTTGCGTCGCGGCAGCCACTCAATCAAGGGTCAGAGCACAGTCAGAGATTCAGTGTTTTCTTAGCCCCGTCATAGCATAGCGGAGTAGCGGGCGGGACGCATATTCCCGTTTTCTAAAAGAGTATGTGGCGTTTACTCTTGAACACGTCAGGTTAGGTTACGGTCAGGGTAGGTTAGGTTTTCCCGGTCGCACTCAGGACATTTTGTGTGGGAATCACAATGAGGGTATTTTCGAGAAAATCCTATGCTTAGTTTCGGAGCTACAGCCAAGCGTCTTCACTCGGAAACCACATACTCGCATAGAGAACGGGACTAAGCGGGCGGGACAGTCTGGGGGTGGCAGAGTATATAGTAATAGTATATAGTAATAGTATAAAGTAAAAGTATATATTATAGTATATATTATAGTAATAGCGCAAGGCAGCCGCGTCACCTGTGAACCTGCCTTCGTAACTTAAGCGCCGTCAAGTCCTTGTAAAGTTGCTTCAAGTGATCATTTCTTGGTTGGCAATTCATGTGAGTGACAGGAATACTTTGTAGGGTTGATGGCACTCGCGTCACCGGATCTCTCGTCCACGTCAGCGAGAGTTCCAACTTTTTACTTCGTCGAGTGTTCCTATCTTCTACGACTCAATATATGTATCTAATAAGCCTTTACCTGTGTGTATGTATACCTAACCTTACTGTAACCTAACCTAACTGTAACCTAACCTAATCATTACCGTTGGCGAGAGTTCCCGGTTTGTGTCTGGATGAGCATTTCGAGAGAGACAAGAGTGCCAGGTAGCGTATGTGGGTGCCGGCGGGAAGGTTAGGTTAGGATCTCTCTGGTTCCTCTCCAGCTTGTAGGTTTTGTTTGTTTGAGTTCGTGTGTTTAAGCGGGCATTTTTTTGTACATGTCAAATTAATGTATGAACTACTTGCTTATAATTCAGTTTTACCGTAAATTTAGGCTCTATAATTGATACCATAATTTGTTGGAATATAAATCGTGATTATTATGATTATAGAAAATGTATGTCGTGGTCAATAAAATATCTATCTATAAGGCAGTGGTGGCCGATCACAAACCCTTCTGGAGGCGCTCGCATGCCTTAGCCAGGGTTGTCACAAGATTAATTGACTACAGAGTGACTACAGAAGTGACTACATAAGTGATATAGTCAGTTGATCTAGGGTTGTCATGCGTCCAGATTTTCTTGAACAGGTCCAGAATCTAACCGTCGAAATATGTGTCCGGGGGAAATATTGAAAATTCTCGAAATGTCTGGAAATTTCAGCTTCCAATATTTATATCTAAAAAAAAAAAAACTAGTATGTAATGATGAGAGTGAGAGAGAGAGAGAGAGAGAGAGAGAGAGAGAGAGAGAGAGAGAGAGAGAGAGAGAGAGAGAGAGAGAGAGAGAGAGAGAGAGAGAGAGAGAGAGAGAGAGAGAGAGAGAGAGAGAGATTCAACGGTTGGCAGCTTTCTGGACGGGAGCATCAATTACTTGTCTGAGTTTTGCAGGGATTGGGTCGCGACTCTTCTAACGTGTATAAGTTGTGTATGAAGTGGTTGGTTGCTCCCCATCCCCGCCCCACGCCCCACGCCCCACGCCCCACGCCCCACGCCCCACGCCCCCGCCCCACGCCCCACGGCCCCGCCCCACGCCCCACAGCCCACGCCCCACGCTCCCGCCCCACGCCCCATGGCCCCGCCCCACGCCCCACAGCCCACGCCCACGCCCCACGCCTCACGCACCACGCCTCACGCACCACGCCCCACGCTCACGCCACTCCCCCCGCCCCCGCCCCACGCCCCCGTCCCACGCCCCACGCCACACGCCCCCGCCCCACGCCCCACGCCCCGCTATTCCTCTTAAACCAGCTGTGCGGTGTTTGTCAGGGTCAAACTTAACCCCTTCACGCCCAGATCATTTTTTTATTATAAAAAATCGTCTGTTTTTAGCCATAAAATTACGAAAAGTAACTGAATATACCAAGTTAGTTAGTGGACAAGGATACTAAACAGGTCATATCTATAAAACATTGCTAATATTCACTAAAAATCGTCTAATGGTGGTCAAATTACAATGGAAATTACGTTCTGGGTCTCCAGGGGTTAAGATTTACCCTACATAAAGATGCCGTAGAAAACTGCAAATTCAAAGCTACATAAAGACCCTCGGAACATTGTTGTTGCCTGCCTGCGCTAAGTCTCCAAGTCTCTTGTGGTTTTGGGTGTAGATCATTACGAAAACGAGAACCAGACGTGTATAATATTTTGTGTTGTGCGTCGCCGCCGTGTATAGATAGGACTTGTACACACCCCAAGACACCTATCAGCGCCAGAATCTTTAGTTCATCCTCAAAACTGGGGGCAAAGGCGTAACGAAGCATTTTTCAACGCCAATTTGCGAAAAGAATTTGACATTGGTTGAATGATACTGTAAGATGATAATAAAGACATGTTCAATTGTTCATATGAATAGAATTCGTGATACTTGGGCATAATGAAGCTGTCTGCCATATTATAAGATATAACCTTCAGTACCTAAATGTTTTCTCTGCTATGTTTACAAACAAATAGGACGTGACACTGATTTTTTAGGTGCGTCGAGTTGACTTGGAAATGATAACATCGACGATGTTTTAATGATAATAATAACAATAATAATAGCAACAATAATAATGAAGATAACGATGATTATATTGATGATAATAATAATAATGATAATAATAATAACAATAATACAATAATAGTAGGATGATAATAATAATAACAAAATAAGAATGTATAAAAGTCTACAGAGTTAGTGAAGCCTGGCAAGGCGTCACCGCAGAGTTTTTCAGCCACACTTGCTGCTCTGTAGCGACTTTCTTCGCTCACCCTCGCGAGCGAGCTTCATGTTAAAGCGAAGGCCGAGCTTCAAGTTAATACTTGACAGTTCTTCCTTGTTCTCTGTTGACTCACGCCCCCTAGGTAATTACCCATGCACCCCTAAGGGGGCGCGCCCCCCAGGTTAAGAATCACTGGCTTAGAGCACAATTTTTTTTTACTGGCGCCGAGGACATGAGGGGCCTCGAGCCTGGCCTGGCATCCTGCAGGGCGAGGCAAGTACAAATACAGCATAACAAACATTTCAAGATGGATAAATATATTCAAGGAGGCGTTTTTGGAGGCAGCAGAATCATTGTTTGGAAATTACAAAAATAAGTCTAGAATACTAACAAATAGGTAGTGAAACAAACACTGAAATACACTACACTGTTATGTTTGTGTCTTGTCGCTGCCCCGCCCTGCACCTGCCCCGCCTCCTCTCGCGCCTCAACGTATGTGTGTGTGTGTGTGTATATTTGTGTGTGTGTGTGTGTGTGTGTGTGTGTGTGTGTGTGTGTGTGAACGTGTGCGGAAAAGCGAAAAACTAGATAAAATGTAAAATATTTGTTTTACCTACGAATGTGTTCAGGTATGCAGCGTATAAGAGCGGGCTTTGTATGGCATTTATACGCGACGTTATATGTATGCTTGATCGCCTCCGTGGTGTAGTGGCTAGCGCGCCTGGCTACGAATCTGCTGGCTTAGGTTCGAATCCGGGCAAGTCGGCGGCCAGCCCAAACCAACTGTTCATCCTTCCTTTCGGGGTTGATAAATGGGTACCTGGGGAAACCTGGGGAAACCTGGGGAAGGTAACTGTGGTAACCCGGATGTCACACTAGCCCTGTGTCCCGGGGTAACGGGTTGTCATCCACCACAGGCTCAAAGGCTAATGCGACGGAGATGAGCACCGAGGCCACGCGCAGCATAGCGTTTGCCCCCAACTTTACCTTATATACTTGATCACGTCCTGAACCCGTCATCATCGTCACTTGCCGCCCATTTCCCCAAAAGTACCTCGAGCAAAACCGTCGTCAGAGATTCCTGGGATGAAAAGCAACGATCAAATAGTGACCCTTTTTTCATTATTCCTTGTCCTCTTACTTCTCTTTCATGTATTCCTCCTCTTCCTCCTCCTCCTCGCCCTCTTATTCCTCCCTTCCTCCTTCTTCCTCCTTCTCCTTCCTCCTTCCTCCACCCGTCAGGGTGGCTCGGTTGGTAGAGCTGTGGGCTCGCGTGCAGCGTCCCTGCATTCGGTCAGCGTTTCCAGGTTCATCCTGGCGTGGTGGCTTTTTGTATAGTCAATAACCTTGTAGTTGGTACTTGCAAAGTGTCTAGATAGGATCAAAGTATCTTATATCTTATCCTTCCTCCTCCTGCCTCCTACCTCCTCCTCGCCCTCTTATTCCTCCTCCTCCTCCTCCTCCTCCTCCTCCTCCTCCTCCTCCTCCTCCTCCTCCTCCTCCTCCTCCTCCTCCTCCTCCTCCTCCTCCTCCTCCTCCTCCTCCCCCCAAGACACAATTAATTCACTGCTATATCACTGGTCCTCCTGTTCACCTGTATTTTCGTCACACGTCACCTGGTAATCACCTCCAGGCATCTTAATTAGGCCTCGCGTCCCCTACCTGGCTCTCGCGTCTTATTAACTGACCTATAAATCAACATCATATTTTAATTCTCCTCTTCATATGTCACCTATTTTTTTTTTTTTTTTCTTTCATTACCTCCGCCAACGAAGTTGGAGGGGTTATGTTTTCACCCCGATCTGTCTGTCTGTCTGTCTGTCTGTCTGTTTGTTAGTGTACAGGATTTCTCAAAAAGTTACGATTAGATTTGGACCAAACTCGGTATACCAAGTCTATTTGGTATAAGGAGGAACTGATTTAATTTTGGATGAAATTTATTGACAACTGTTGCCATGGCAACCAATTGAAATATTCGGCCGGAGGTATGCGCTCATACTGAGTGCATATATATATATATATATATATATATATATATATAATATACATATATTTATAATATATTCGGCGAGGTATGCGCTATACTGAGCCATACCCCCTAGTTCAATCTGTGTCAATCATTTACTCTATATCGTCTTCCTCCTCCTCCCCCCTCTTCTCGTGGTTAAACAGCCTAGTAAATACTGCCCAGCTCGATTACTTCGGCTCTACGTAATTATATATTTTTATCTTTGGTAAATTTCCAGATGAACACCGAACTTCCTTTGGTGAACGAAACTATTTTTTTCTGGTGAGTTTTTGATGTTTGAATTAATCTGACTAGGTACCGTTTCTGTCGCAAATAACTTTTTTTTTGTGATTTGACAAATGCAAAAAAAATGATAGTAACGTACCTATACCAACAAACTTATCTAACAACATTTACCCATACAAAAAAATGATTTGCGACCAACGGTTAGCAGATTATTCAAAACACATAAAACTCACCAAAAAAAATAGTTTGTCACCAAAGGAACGGTGTATCGAGATAATCCTAACGCTTTAGTTTAGAGTAAGTCTCTCCTTCAATCTTTCCTATCAAAATCCATGGCAGCTTTTCAATACTGTAGGGTGGTTTTTTTTCTCACTGTTTTTCCTGCCGGCCTCAGCTGGAGAGAGAGGTGGGTGGGGAGGAGCCTTCAACTTTGCTATTCTTTTACCTCTAACACGTAGAAACTAGTGGTAGAAAGTAGTCACACAGGCAGCCTCGTTTGGCCTAGTAAGGTTGTTGCTGTCTGTTGTTCCTTTGTATTCCTTTGTAT
>JACEEZ010016223.1:17500-25000 GCA_016584305.1 Chionoecetes opilio | reverse complement strand
CACCCCACCACCCCTACCCCGACACCACACGCCACGACAACACACTCTTCTGCGACTAATAACGAGCATAAACAAGGCTAATATTACTACATAAGTTAAGTTATGTGGAGGAATAACTTTTAGCTTTACATTTTTTCCCTGCTCCCTTGTTCCCCCCTCCCCCCCTCACGCCTCCATCCCTCCCCCCCCTCTTCCCTTTCCTTCCACTCCCTCCACGCCCATAAATCACCCAATTCTGTCATCACTTGCCTCACCCCTCAACCCTTCCCATAAATCCCTCTCCGACGCCGACGACAAACTCGTGTTTGTGGGGATACGATTATGAGACAATGTATGAACAGGTATAATAGGGTGGGGTGTCGTGTGTGTGTGTGTGTGTGTGTATATGTATGTGTGTGTGTGTGTGTGTATGTGTATGTGTGTGTGTGTGTGTGTGGTGGTGTGTGTGTGTGTGTGTGTGTCCGTCCTTCCTACGCGCTAGTCTCCCCACCCCCTTTTTTTTCTCTTTTTTTTTTTTTTTTTTTTTTTTTAGCTGCGCGCGGAAAAACATTAACATGCAAATTTTATGTGCATGAAAATTTGCATTAATGTTTATAATTGAATATAAAGAGAAAATTAGGTGACATCATTATTAGAGTGTTTTAGGGCACCGTGTGTGTGTGTGTATATACGAGAGAGAAAGATATTGTTATGCTGAGTGAGGGTGGGGGGTGGGGGGGTCAGGTTCCCCTCTCCCCTTCCCCTCCCTTCCCTCTTCCTGACTACCCTCTCCTCCTCCTCCTCCTCCTCCTCCTCCTCCTCCTCCTCTTCCTCCTCTTCCTCCTCCTCCTTCTCTCTGGCTGTTACCTCATTTTCCACCTGTCCTGCTCCCATCCCCTCTCTTCCCCTCTCTTCCCCTCCCTTCCCCTCTCTTCCCCTCCCTTCCCCTCCCTTCCCCTCCCTTCCCCTCTCTTCCCCTTACCCCTCTCCCCCCTCCCCTCGCCACATTAACACACTAAACATTATCATTAACCACACTGTATTAAGTCGCTTTATATTTTTCCCCTCTCTCTCTCTCTCTCTCTCTCTCTCTCTCTCTCTCTCTCTCTCTCTCTCTCTCTCTCTCTCCTCTCTCTCTCTCTCTCTCTCTCTCTCTCTCTGCCTACCTCCACCTCCTTAACCCCTCCCCACCTTCCCTCCACTCCTCCACTCTTCTCCACCCGCTGTTCACTTCCTCTCCTTCAATCTCTCCACTTTATTATCGTTTATACTTCATGCCCTTTTTTTTTCATGTCACCATTTTTTGTCACCTTTTCATGTCACCTTTTTTTTGTTACCTTTTCATGTCACCTTTTTTTTTTCCATCTTTTCATGTCTCCTTTTTTTGTCACCTTTTCATGTCACCTTTTTTTTGTCACCTTTTCATGTCACTTTTTTTTGTCATCTTTTCATGTCACCTTTTTTTTGTCACCTTTTCATGTCACCTTTTTTTTGTCACCTTTTCATGTCACCTTTTTTTTGTTACCTTTTCATGTCACCTTTTTTTGTCATCTTTTCATGTCACTTTTTTTTGTCACCTTTTCATGTCACTTTTTTTGTCACCTTTTCATGTCACTTTTTTTGTCACCTTTTCATGTCACCTTTTTTTGTCACCTTTTCATGTCACTTTTTTGTCACCTTTTCATGTCACCTTTTTTTATCCCTGTTTCCCGATACACCGTCACTCTTATTCTCAAAATTTTCCCTCTCCTTTTATCACACCTCATATCCCTCCATTCCTCCACCCCTTCATTCTTCCACCCCTCCATTCCTCCACCCCTCCATTCCTCCACCCCTCCATTCCTCCACCCCTCCTAAACGACCTTACTCAATATGGTACCTGGAACTGTCGCCGATAGGAATTCTCGCCGCCGTCGTCGAGTGTTCCAATTCTTGATATTACAGGACCCAATATATACATTTATCAAGTTTTACCCGTGTTTCTGCATTCGGGTGAAATACTATCATTAGCTTGATCCGTTAGGTTAAGTTAGGTCCCAATGTCCAAGTTAGATTAACATTTCCACGTCGGCGAGAGTTCTAAGTTGGTGTTTCGGCGAGAATTCCCATCGGCGACAGTTCCATAAACCCTTAATATATACACTATTACACCCTTCAGAGAGTGACCGAATCGCTCTCTGTAACACATTAACATTCTCTCGCGAATACACCTTTTTTTCTCATCATGTAATCATCCCGCGGCGACCCAAACCGTTGCCCCAGACAGTAACACGAGGTATAATAATAATAATAATAATAATAATAATAATAATTTATTCTCACCCGAAGGCATATAAGAAAACAACAACATATATATAGACGAGGAATGAACTTAAGTACTAAGCAATAATGATAATAGCTATAGACCTCTTTAATAATAATAATAATAATAATAATAATAATAATAATAATAATAATAATAGTATCACCCGGAGGCATACAGGCAATAAAACCCCAACAAAAATAAGACAAAGAGTTAATAGTCCTCACCCCCAAAGAACCCCCCCCCCTCACCCCAAAGGCCCCCCCCCCTACCTCTCACCTCCAACCTCCTCCCCACCCCCCCTCACCCCAAAGGCCCCCCCCCTACCTCTCACCTCCAACCTCCTCCCCACCCCCCCTCACCCCAAAGGCCCCCCTCCCTCCCTACCTCTCACCTCCAACCTCCTCCCCACCCCCCCCTCACCCCAAAGGCCCCCCCCCTACCTTTCACCTCCAACCTCCTCCCCACCCACCCTTCACCCCAAAGCCCTCACCCCCCCCTACCTCTCACCTCCAACCTCCTCCCCACTTACCCTTCACCCCAAAGGCCTCCCCCCCTACCTCTCACCTCCAACCTCCTCCCCACCCACCCCTCACCCCAAAGGCCCTCACCCCCCCCCCTACCTCTCACCTCCAACCTCCTCCCCACCCACCTCTCACCCCCAAAGACCCTCCCCACCCCACCCCACCCTCACCCCTAACACCCTCCCCAACCTCAACCAATGTCCTTGAAGGTGACATGTATGCGGCGTGCGTGCGTGCGTGTGTTCTGTTGTATGTAGTAAGACCGCGGTGACATGAAGACCTGACTTGACCTGACTTGAGTTGATTAGTTATAGTCTTGTTGGAGTCAGGGAGAGGACAGGTGAGGCGGCTTTGTATCTTGTGTAGCGCGTGTAGGATGTGTTACCTAAGAACATAAGGAAGCTACAAAAGGCCGCGAGACCCACACGAGGTAGTTCCTGTTACTTAACACTACTATATCTACATCCACCTTTCATCCCCATCCATGAAATTGTCTAGCCTCATTTTAAAGCTCCCTATTGACTCCGCACTGACTACCTGACGACTGAGTCCATACCAGTCATTTACCACCCTATTTGTGAACCAGTTTCTCCCTATTTCTTTAAAAAAAATACATGTAGGGGTGGATGAGGGAGAGCTGTCTTACCTGTAGGAGAGAGTGATGTACAAAGAAGATGAGTTTTATTTTACGTCGTTAGAGACTGACCAAGGGCGAAAAAACCCCAAATAGATAACAAAATACCTGCTAGCTGCCAGTCCCTATACAGTAGAAAGCCTCTATATACACATTATACAGTAGTAGATTAAGTATAAAGTTCCTATATACAGTAGTAGATTAAGTATAAAGTTCCTATATACAGTAGTAGAGTAAGTAGAAATCCCTGTATAATGTACTAGGAGTGTAGAAAGGGAGAGTTTCTAGGACAGTATCTATCGACAGAGAGATCTATAATGCAGGGTTAGAACCATCATACACTCACACATACACACAGAGGAAGATGTTGTTAGGGCACGGAGACTATGTACATAATGTTATATAAATGAAGGTGCAGTAACTCTATACAAATCATGTAATATGATAAGTATAGAGTAATAATAGTAATATTATAAGCCAACACCATTACATATAAAAACGAGGCATACTATAGCACTGGGATTCTATAGTGGTGACGAGACAGACTTTATATAACGTAGAGGTTGTGTTGTCAATCCGAGGAGGAAAAACTGTATAGATCAGTGTTTCTTAACCTTTTTACCACCACGCCCCTTACAGTAGTTAGTCTTGCCTCCATGCCCCCCCCCCCCCCCTTCACTTCTTCAACCAAGATATTTCAAAATAATCCTGAATCAGAAAGTAAAGCAGATTTTGGTTTTGTTTTTAGCACTTTTTATGGTACACATTAATTATTCAAACACTTTGTACACACTCAGCTAGTTTAGTTAGATCACGTTTCATGAAATACTTGACAGTTTTTTCCTTTTTCTCTCCTGCCTCACGCCCCCCATGGTAATTAATTAAAAAAATACCCACGCCCCCCCCCCAGGTAAAGAACACTGGTATAGAACTATAGTATATACACTAGTATAAGCTAAAACTATAACTAAACTAACTAAAAACACAAACTTGGAACTAAAAACTGTACAAACTAGTATAGAAATTCATTGAAGTCTGTGTTTGGGAATGTATCCGAGAGTTTCTTGGGTACCGCCCTCAGGAGACGCGGGCGGATGTTAGCATGGCCTTAGGGGGTGAGAGTGGGGGGTGGGGGAGGTGGTTAGGGTGAGGGGTAGGGAAGGTCTTTGGGAGTGAGTGTGGGGGTTGGGGGGATTGGGGGTGAGGGTGGGGGTTGCTGGGGGAGAGGGGTGTGTGTGTGGAGGGGGTTTGAGGGTAGGGTGAGGTTGGGGAGGGTGTTAGGGGTGAGAGATGGGTGGAGAGGAGGTGGGAAGTGAGAGGTAGGGGGTGGGGAGGGATTTTTGGGGTGAGTGTAGGTTGGGAGGGCCCTTGGGGTGAGGGGTGGTGGGGTTCTTTGGGGTGAGGAGGGAGTTAGGGTGAGAGTTGGGGAGGGCCTTAGATGTAGGGTGGGGGGAGGGCCTTTGGGGATGGGTTGGGGGGTGGGGAGGGGGTTAGGGGGTAGGGTGAGGGTGCGGGGGGGTTAGAGAAGGGCCTTTGGGGTAGAGGGGTGGGTGGGGAGGTTCCTTTCTCAATGCTACTTTTGTATTGGCTCCTCGCAACACACGGAGATATACAAAGTCACTGAGGGGTTTTGGCGTTCCTCAGTGTCTGTGTTCTTTTCTTTTGTGTTATTTTCTGTGTTCTTCCCCGGCAGGCAGCTCCTCCCAATGGGTTATATACACGAGGCAAACCAGATTGTAAAGAAATTGACCTCTTCTCCGCCGCCTGTGATTGTGTGACCTTGTTTATTCTGTGTTGTTTGCAGGGTCGTCGAGAGAGAGAGAGAGAGAGAGAGAGAGAGAGAGAGAGAGAGAGAGAGAGAGAGAGAGAGAGAGAGAGAGAGAGAGAGAGAGAGAGAGAGAATGTTCGGAGGTTTTTAATGATGTAATGGTGAGAAATATCCATGTTTTTAGTTACACACACACACACACAGAGAGAGAGAGAGAGAGAGAGAGAGAGAGAGAGAGAGAGAGAGAGAGAGAGAGAGAGAGAGAGAGAGAGAGAGAGAGAGAGAGAGAGAGAGAGAGAGAGAGAGAGAGAAGAAAAAAAATTATGTTTTGAGATAATATCGTAACGGTGAGAAATATGCAAGTTTTTAGTTGCATATTTGGAGGCGGGCCAAGACCTGACACTGTATAGAGGGAAACTAGTGTGTATTCGGATCACATGAAGATCCACCACCCTAGCTACGTACACTTGGGGTGGCGGATCTTCATGTGGGTAAAACTGGGATGGCAGATCTTCATGTGGGTAAAACTGGGGTGGCGGATCTTCATGTGGGTAAAACTGGGGTGGCGGATCTTCATGTGGGTAAAACTGGGGTGGCAGATCTTCATGTGGTTAAAACTGGGGTGGCGGATCTTCATGTGGGTAAAACTGGGGTGGCGGATCTTCATGTGGGTAAAACTGGGGTGGCGGATCTTCATGTGGGTAAAACTGGGGTGGCGGATCTTCAGGTGGGTAAAACTGGGGTGGTGGATCTTCATGTGGGTGAAACTGGGGTGGTGGATCTTCATGTGGGTAAAACTGGGGTGGCGGATCTTCATGTGGGTAAAACTGGGGTGGCGGATCTTCATGTGGGTGAAACTGGGGTGGCGAATCTTCATGTGGGTGAAACTGGGGTGGTGGATCTTCAGGTGGGTAAAACTGGGGTGGCGGATCTTCAGGTGGGTAAAACTGAGGTGGCGGATCTTCATGTGGGTGAAACTGGGGTGGCGGATCTTCATGTGGGTAAAACTGGGGTGGCGGATCTCATGTGGGTAAAACTGGGTGGCGGATCTTCATGTGGGTAAAACTGGGTGGCGGATCTTCATGTGGGTGAAACTGGGGTGGTGGATCTTCATGTGGGTAAAACTGGGGTGGCGGATCTTCATGTGGGTGAAACTGGGGTGGCGGATCTTCATGTGGGTAAAACTGGGGTGGCGGATCTTCATGTGGGTGAAACTGGGGTGGCGGATCTTCATGTGGGTGAAACTGGGGTGGCGGATCTTCATGTGGGTGAAACTGGGGTGACAGATCTCATGTGGGTAAAACTGGGGTGGCGGATCTTCATGTGGGTGAAACTGGGGTGGCGGATCTTCATATGGGTGAAACTGGGGTGGTGGATCTTCAGGTGGTAAAACTGGGGTGGCGGATCTCAGGTGGGTAAAACTGGGGTGGCAGATCTTCATGTGGGTGAAAACTGGGTGGTGGATCTTCAGTGGGTAAAACTGGGTGGCGGATCTTCATGTGGGTTAAAACTGAGGTGGCGGATCTTCAGGTGGGTAAAACTGGGGTGGCGGATCTTCAGGTGGGTAAAACTGGGTGGCGGATCTTCATGTGGGTGAAACTGGGGTGGCGGATCTTCATGTGGGTGAGAGTGGAGTAGTGGATCTTCATGTGGGTAAAACTGGGGTGGCGGATCTTCAGGTGTGTAAAACTGGTGTGGCGGATCTTCAGGTGGGTAAAACTGGGGTGGCGGATCTTCATGTGGGTGAAACTGGGGTGGCGGATCTTCATGTGGGTGAAACTGGGGTGGCGGATCTTCATGTGGGTGAGAGTGGAGTAGTGGATCTTCATGTGGGTAAAACTGGGGTGATGGATCTTCATGTGGGTGAAACTGGGGTGGCGGATCTTCATGTGGGTGAAACTGGGGTGGCGGATTTTCAGGTGGGTAAAACTGGGGTGGCGGATCTTCATGTGGGTGAAACTGGGGTGGCGGATCTTCATGTGGGTGAAACTGGGGTGGCGAATCTTCATGTGGGTGAAACTGGGGTGGCGGATCTTCATGTGGGTGAAACTGGGGTGGCGAATCTTTATGTGGGTGAGAGTGGAGTAGTGGATCTTCATGTGGGTGAGAGTGGAGTAGTGGATCTTCATGTGGGTAAAACTGGGGTGGCGGATCTTCATGTGGGTAAAACTGTGGTGGCGGATCTTCATGTGGGTAAAACTGGGGTGGCAGATCTTCATGTGGGTAAAACTGGGGTGGCGGATCTTCAGGTGGGTAAAACTGGGGTGGCGGATCTTCAGGTGGGTAAAACTGG
>JACEEZ010016223.1:0-12500 GCA_016584305.1 Chionoecetes opilio | reverse complement strand
CTTGACCGACACCGTGCTCACTACATCCTGGACTACAACCCACCTCGTTGACGTTCACGCCCAGACTGGCGGTGTTGGGGTGGCGAGTGTCGGGCGAGTGGGGCGTTAGCAGCGTAGAGCTACAGTCGCGCTACGTACGTGCTGCCAAGATAGTGGCGCGGCCGCCGCTACGTGTGAAAGCTACAATTGAAGGCCAGGTATCGTAACGAGTAGCGCTACTTTTTGTCGTCGCCACCGGCGGCGAAGCCAACTACTCAAACCGTCTGCAGCGCTACATTTTTGTGGCCACGGCTGTGTGTGCAAGGCTTAATTTATCTCCAGTATGTACAAGGGGTTGCGCTGCTGAGAAGCGCTGCTAAGTGGCCCCGTCTGAAAGGGGCCTAAATGTTCAAGTCCTTATTGCCTTCTCCCTCTGAAAATATTGTCTGAATATCGTCCAACCGGATGACGGAAAACACATCTTTACGAATGTGCAGGACGGAAGGAAGAGGAGAAGGAGGGTTGATTTTGTGTGGTTCTTGAGGTGGTTTTCCAATGGCGGTGGTCGGATGGTCGGTGATCGGCGCTACCAAGATCTAAGTTAGGCTAGGTTAGGTTAACTTGCAGGACAGAAACGGAAGGAGGCGGAGGGTTGGTTTTGTGCATGGGGTTTTTGAGGTGACACTTACAAACTTACAGGACGGGAGGAGGAGGAGGGCTGGTTTTGTGGGGTTCTTGAGGGTGGTCGGCGTTCGGTGGTCGGGCGCTATCAAGACATAAGTCACGGGGTGCTTAGGGCAAGGCGCCGACCAGACCCCAGAACCAGGCTCTCAAAATTAATTGCTTACCATTAGTCAACTTCGCCGAAAGAATTACAACGACGCGTCCCCCAAGACCACCACATTGAGAGAGAGAGAGAGAGAGAGAGAGAGAGGAGAGAGAGAGAGAGAGAAGAGAGAGAGAGAGAGAGAGAGAGAGAGAGAGAGAGAGAGAGAGACGAGAAAAAATATATTAATCAGTTGGGAATGACAAGGCAAACATCTCAATTATGAACTATATTCCTCTCCCTTCTCTCCCTCCCTCCCTCCCTCCTTCTCTCTCTCCCTCCCTCCCTCTCCCTCCCTCCCTCCCTCCCTCTCGGTTTTCCTAATACTCTCTCCTCTCTTCCTACTCGACATGTTACCGAGAATATTTCTGCATAATTGAGACACTTGACGTCACTTGCCTTATAACAAAGTGATGTATGGGTAGCATCTCTCTCTCTCTCTCTCTCTCTCTCTCTCTCTCTCTCTCTCTCTCTCTCTCTCTCTCTCTCTCTCTCTCTCTCTCTCTCTCTCTCTCTCTCTCTGTGTGTGTGTGTGTGCAAGTAAATCTCAAATGGAAATAAGGCGTCATAATTTTTGTACTCATTTCTCTTCAGCTATTCTTCTCCTCCTCCTCCTCCTCTCTCCTCCTCCTCCTCCTCCTCTCTCCTCCTCCTCTTCCTCCTCCTCTTCCTCTTCCTCCTCCTCTTCCTCCTCCTTTTCTCTTCCTTCTTCTCCTTCTCCTTCTCCTCATTTCTCATTCTATACCTCTAATTCTTCTTCTCTTTCTTTGTTGCTCACAATCTCATGCATCTTTTCTAGTTCTTCTTTCCCTCCTCCTCCTCCTCCTCCTCCTCCTCCTCCTCCTCCTCCTCCTCCTCCTCCTCCTCTCTCCTCCTTGTAGCTGGAATCTCATCCTGTTTGCACGTGAATGAATCCTGTTTTTCCTTTAGTTTCCTTTTCTATTTCTATTTTCTTATATTTCTGTTTCCTTTCTTTCCTTTCCTCCTCCTCCTCCTCTCTCCTCCTCCTCCTCCTCCTCCTCCCTCCTCCTCCTCCTCCTCTTCTCTCTCCTCCTCCTCCCTATTCTCATTGTCCCATTGATTCAGTTTTTCTCAGTTTGTTTCCTTATTTTCATGAGATTGTTTCGATTCTCTCTCTCTCTCTCTCTCTCTCTCTCTCTCTCTCTCTCTCTCTCTCCTCTCTCTCTCTCTCTCTCTTCTCTGTCTCTTCCCTCTTCTCTCTTCTCTTCTCTTCTCTCTCTCTCTCTCTCTCTCTCTCTCTCTCTCTCTCTCTCTCTCTCTCTCTCTCTCTCATTCTCTTTCTCTCGTTCTCTCAAAACATTGTTACACTTCCTCTGTTCGTTGTTTTCCTCCTCCTCCTCCTCCTCCTCCTCCTCCTCCTCTTCCTCCTCCTCCTCCTCCCAACCTGTCTTTTATTCTTCTTTACTCCTTGTTTTCCTTTCTCTTGCCCTACTTTCCCCTCTCTTTTTTTCTCTCTCTCTCTCTCAGCACTGCGTGGCAATTTTTTTTATAGACAAAATTCACGACGACAAAGAAGAAAGAAAATTTATAAGATCAACCCGGAAAATTAAGTCGATTAATATCTATGAAGTGAGAAAAAAAAGTTTATGATGAAAGGAAAATAGAGATGTATGTAGAGGATATTGGGGAAAAAGTATGTCAATTCTAAGTAAAAAATTGAAAAACACACCAAAACGAATGTAGCATGATAGTATTTTCTCTTCCTATTGGTGAACGGATGAAGAAGAAGAAGAAGAAGAAGAGGAGGAGGAGGAGGAGGAAGAGGAGGAAGAGGAGGAAGAGGAGGAGGAGGAGGAGGAGGAGGAGGAGGAGGAGGCGGAGGAGACGGAGGAGGAGACGGAGAAGGAGAAGGAGGAGGAGGCGGCGGAGGCGCAGGAGGCGGAGGAGGCAGAGGAGGAGGAGGAGACGGAGAAGGAGAAGGAGGCGGAGGAGGCGAAGGAGGATGAAAAAAAGACGAAGACTAAATCGCCGTAAAAAAAGAAGAGTTAGAAACAAAATTAAAAGAATAATCAGGAGAATGAGAAAGAGAAGAAGTGAATACATAGGAGGAGAAGAAATAAAAAGTAGGAAACGAAGAAGAATGAAGTGGAAAAAAAGTGAAGGAAGGAAGGAAGGGAAAGAAAGAATAAAATTAGACGCGAGGAAAGAGAGGAGGAGGAGGAGGAGGAGGAGGAGGAGGAGGAGGAGGAAGAGGAGGAGGAGGATCTTCTCACCTCTCCTTTACTCCTTCTTAACCTTCTTCCTTGCCCTTCTTCCTCCTTCGTCCTTCCTTCTTCTTCCTCGTTCACTTTCATTTGTCAGATACCTTCATTACGTTTATTTTAATTATCTTCTCACTTCCTTCTTTCTCCTCCTTTCCTTCCTCCTCTTCTTCCTCCTCTTCCTTATTCCCCCATAGTTGTGATAAAGATAGTGTGTGTGTGTGTGTTAGTGTGGGAATGTGTGTGTGTGTGTGTGTGTGTGTGTGTGTATGTGTGTGTGTGTTAGTATGGGAGTGTGTCTGTGTGTGTGTGAGTATGGGAGTGTGTGTGTTTGTATGTGTGTGTGTTACTGTGTTAGTGTGTGTATGTGGTAGTGTGTGTGTGTGTGTGTGTGTGTGTGTGTGTGTGTGTGTGTGTGTGCGTGTGTATGTGTGTGTGTGGTTATATAGTTCCAGTGTTTACAATATACATACATTTTCACCATCAGTATAATATTCAAGGCCTTTCTTTATTCATCCTAGGCTTAACAGTAATACATTGATACATAGATTCAGGTATTTATTAATTTCCAACTAATTTCTTAACTTTATTATATTTCGAGTCATTTGTTTTTTCTTCCTTCTTATAGGATCTTTTTTCTCATCGTGTGTTTGTATATTTTATCTAATTTATTATAGTATTATTGTATTATTGTATTATTGTATTATGTAATTCATCTTTTGTGTACTCGTGTTTTATTTCATTAGTGTGTGTGTGTGTGTGTGTGTGTGTGTGTGTGTGTGTGTGTGTGTGTGTGTGTGTGTGTGTGTGTGTGCTTTCGGGAAATCTATTGGATTCTAATTAGTGATGTAATGTTTGTTATTAAATTTTCTGAATGTTGGTGTATGTGGTGTGTTTGTTGTGTGTGTGTGTGTGTGTGTGTGTGTGTGGTGTGTGTGTTTGTGTTTTTGTGTTGGTGTGTGTTGTCTCTTTAACTCGACAATTATATAATACTTCTACACTCTTAGTGCTACTACGAATACAGGTTTAATTTACTTAAATCTATACTAAAAGAAACTACTATACTACGAATGACTATACGTACTACTTACTATACTACTACTACGACCGTACTACGTACTACTACTACTACTACTACTACTACTACTACTACTACTACTACTAACTTACCTACATCTACTACTACTACTACTACTACAACATACAGTACAAGTACTACTTACTATACCTACTAACTACTACTAACACTACTAACTAACAACAAACAACAACAGTACTACTACTACTACTACTACTACTACTACTACTACTACTACTACTACACTACACTAACTACCTACTACTACTGACTACTACTACTATACTACTACTACTAACTACTTAAAAACAAACAACACAGTACTACTACTACTACTACTACTACTACTACTACTATACTACTACTACCCCCTCTACTACTACTACTACTACTACTACTAAGTACTATACTACTACTACTACTACTACTACTACAATACTACTACACACAAACAAACACACAGGTACTACTACTACAAACTAACAATCCAGATACTACTACTACTACTACTACTACTACTACAAACTACTACTATTTACTACTACTATACTACTAGACTACTACTACTCCTATTACTACTCACTACTACTACTCTACTACTACTACTACTACTACTACTACTACAACACAACAACAGATACTACTACTACTACTAATACTACTACTACTATAACAAATACTTAAAAAATACTACTACTACTACTACAAAAACAACAACAGATACTACTACTACTACTACTACTACTACTACTACTACTACAAACAACAACAGATACTACTACTACTACTACTACTACTACTACTACTACTACTACTACTACTACTAACAACAACAACAGCCGCCACTATACTACTATTGATATACTGCTATTACAATCACTTTAACTAGAACTAAATCTTTCTAACTCTAACTTTTTGACTATACCTTAACTTTTTACTATAACTTTTTACTATAGTCACAAGTACAACATTTGCAATAAAGATACCAAGAGAGAGAGAGAGAGAGAGAGAGAGAGAGAGAGAGAGAGAGAGAGAGAGAGAGAGAGAGAGAGAGAGAGAGAGAGAGAGAGAGAGAAGTGTAAGTACTGAAGGAACTTTGCTCGTTCCTTCCTCCTCTTTTTCCCTCCTTCCCTCCCTCCCTCCCTCCCTCCCCCCCCTTTCCAATTACCTCCTTCTGCTGCTAATTACTGAACAATATTGTAATAAAGTTTTTCACCAAGGAAGAGGATTACATAGGATTACATAAGAATAACAGACACCAGGAGACATGACGAAGGTATCTGCTGAAACTACATACTACTAACTATCAACTACTTGTAAGAAAACAGTTGGAAAATGATACCATGTCCCTAAAAGATAGTAACATGGAAGTTTCGTAGTGCAGAAAGATAGGGTATGAAATATACTAACTACAACTACCACTACCACTACAACTAATCGATCCGGGGGACTAAATATGAATTTCGCAGGGCACTATCAATACCCATTTACTTTACAGTGCGCGTCAAGTCTGTTTTTAAATGTAGTTATTGTGCTGGCTTCGACAACATTTGCTGGTAACTTGTTCCATCGCTCAACGACTCTCACATTGAAATAATTTTTACGGAGATCAGTGATGCAACATTGACCGTTTAGTTTTAAACCATTATTTCTTGTTGTCACTTGAGTTGAAAGCTCTAATAAGTTCTCTTGATTAATGACATCAAATCCTTTTAAGATCTTAAAGGTTTCTATCAGGTCCCCACGGATTCTACGATCCTTTAAGGAAAACATATTAAGTTTCCGCAGTCTCTCTTCATAAGATGAATTTCGCAGAGATGGAATTTGTTTGGTTGCTCTTCTTTGAATTGATTCCAATTTTGCTTGGTCTTTTACGAAACAGGGCGACCAGAATTGAACGGCATATTCAAGTGCGGCCTAACCAAGGACGTGTATAATTGTGTCATTACTTTCGGAGTTTTGTGGTCAAAGTTGCGTTTAATAAAGCCCAACATCATATTCGCCTTTTTACTGGCAGCTAGGCAATGCGGACTGGTTTTAAGATCATTACTGATGATGACACCTAAATCCTTTTCCTGCTGTACTTCAGTTAACGATTTATTTTGCATTTGATAGTTATATTTGAGGCTATCGTTGCCTATATGCATTACTTTACATATATCGGAATTGAATTTTAATAGCCATTTATCACTCCAGTCTGATAGTTTGTCGAGATCACTTTGTATGAGTTCGCAGTTTTCTCTAGTATATGCTTTACCGCCTAATTTGGTGTCATCTGCAAATTTGGATATTTTAGATACAAGTCCGCAATCCAGATCGTTGATATATATCAGAAAAAGAGTGGGACCCAAGACCGAGCCCTCAGGCACCCCACTAGTAACATCTAACCAATCAGATGCTTCGCCATTTATTACTACCCGTTGTTTACGATTTGAAAGCCAATCGCCAATCCATGAACATAATTGCTCTCCTAAGCCATGTGCCCTTAGCTTGGTCAAAAGTCGCTTATGGGGAACTGTATCGAAGGCTTTCTGAAAATTAAGGTATATTACACCCGAGGGAATTTTAGCGTCCCAGTTTGAATAAATGACATTAAAAAAATCGAGTAGGCTTGTTAAGCAGGATCTCTTATTTCGAAATCCATGCTGGGAGTTTAAAATTGAGTTATTTTCATCGAGAAAAGACACTATTTTATCCCGCAATATTTTCTCAAATAGTTTAACAATCACAGACGTTAGACTATTTGGGCGATAATTACTTGCGAGGCTCTTACTCCCTTTCTTGAATATCGGTGTAACATTAGTTAATTTCCACATACTAGGAACATTTTTGTCCATTAGCGATTTATTGAGGATAATCTTTAGTGGAAGCGAAAGTTGACTGTGACATTCGCGAAGTAATCGCGGCGAAATTTCGTCCACCCCCACGGATTTTGCTGGGTCAAGTTTCTGCAAATACTTTGATACTTCGTCTACTGTTATCTCTCCTATTTCCAATCTATCACTTTCGAGTCCCGCATACATGTTTACTAGTTTACTGGTTCTGGTAATAGAGCTTCGTCTTCTTTAATAAATACCGCATTAAAGTAATCATTGAGTATGAATGCCATGCTCTTATTATCATTTACCACGATGTTATTTTTATCTTTCAGTGGCCCAATACTTGTTTTGACGTTTTTCTTACTTCGAACGTATTGAAAGAACCTTTTCGGGTTTGATTTGGATTCTTTTGCAATTTTTTCTTCATACTCGCGCTTTTTAGTCTTAATTAATCCCTTGCAACGACGTTTTACGTCATTGTATTCTCTAGAATCGCAGTCCGCATTTGATCGCTTGTAAACTTTATACGCTCGGCGCTTTCTGCCAATGATTTGTTGAATCTCATTAGTCATCCAACTGGGTCTGTTTATGTTATTCAGACGTTTTCTTACCATGGGAACATGTTTTTCTACCACCGATTGGAGTTTATTTGTGAATAAATTACACATGTTTTCGGCGTTATTACCGTTTAGTAGGTCAATCCAATCAACTTCGCTTAGTACCCTGCTGATCTTCGTGAAATCCGCTTTATTATAATTGGGAACTAATAACCGATTTTCTGTGATGTCTACATTGCAATTTATGCCGCATCTGATTAACCTGTGATCACTGTTTGCCAAATGTTCACCTATATCGCAGTAATCAATCAGATCAATGTCGGTAGTGAAAACTAAATCTAGGATACTAGTATCCTTTGTAGGCTCACGGACCACTTGATTTAAATATACTTCGTTTACCATATCAAGCAATCGCATACCTTCTCTATCAGCAGAATTATTATTCCAGCTTATACGAGGTAGGTTAAAATCTCCACAAATAATTGTATCGTTATTATTGTTGACAACTGACTTTATCTCGTCATAGAGGAGGCAATCGACTTCCGCATTTGATTTGGGAGGACGATATATTGTCCCAATAGTTATAATGATCTTTATTTACTTTATCAATTTCGATTGCTTGCAAATTATCTTTAATGTAAAGAGGAGGAGGAAGAAGAAGAAGAAGAAGAAGAAGAAGAAGAAGAGGAGGAGGAGGAAGACTAAACAATGTGTCATTTGTCCCTTCTCTATGCAACTGATACCTTTCCTCCCCTCCTCCTCCTCCTCCTCCTCCTCTCCTCCTCCTCCTCCTCCTCCTCCTCCTCCTCCTCCTTTTCTTCCTCCTCCTCCTCCTCTTCTCCTCCTCTCCTCCTCCTCTCCATCCCTCACGTTATCATCTCCCACTCCACCACACACACACGCACACGCACACCCACAAAACACACGCACACGCACACACCACACACCACACCAACACACACACACACACACACACACACACACACACACACACACACACACACACACACGGGAAGTTCTTTGTTATTATTTGTGATGACGAGAGAGGAATGTGTGATTGAGGGTAATTTCCCTATGTCATTATTACACGTGGTGGTGGTGGTGGTGGTGGGGGTGATGGTGGCTGGGGTGGTGGCGGGGGTGGTGATGGTGGTGGTGGGGGTGGCGGGGGTGGTGAGGGTGGTGCGGGGTGGTGGTGTGTGGGGGGGGTGGTATGGTGTGGGTGGTGGGTGGTGGCGGGGTGGTGTTGTGGTGGTTGGTTGGGGGGGTGGATGGTGTGGGATGGTGGGGGGGTAGTGGGTGGTGGTGTGGGGGGAAAGGGGTTTAGTGTTTGTAGGGTGGCGGTTTTGGCGGTGGTGGTGGCTGGTGTCGTGACTTTTACAATGCTGTTCTACGCCATTGATATTGTGTTTGCCGTTGCTCCATGTCTCGTTATTCCGCGTATCGTCTGTGTCCTGTGTGTGTGTCTTTGTCTGTGTCTCTGTCTGTCTGTGTTTATTTGTCTGTGTCTGTCTGTTTTTTGTCTGTCGTCTGTTTGTCTGTCTGTCTGTCTGTGTTTTTTGTCTCTGCTGTGTGTTTTGTTTGTCTGTCTATCTGTCTGTTTGTTTGTCTGTCTGTCTGTCTGTCTGTCTGTCTGTCTGTCTGTCTGTCTGTTTCTCTGTTTGTCTGTTTGTTTCTGTATGGATGTATGTTTATTTGTCTGTCTGTCCGGCTGTTTCTGTCTGTTTGTTTGTCTGTGTCTGTTTGTCTTTTTGTTTGTATGTCTGTTTGTTTGTCTGTATGTCTGTCTTTCTCTGCCCCGGCTGTTTCTTTTCTGTTTGTCTTCTCATTCTTTCTTGCATTTATGTCTGTCTTTCCTTTTCCCGTTTTATTTTTTCTTATTCTTTTTGATTTATTATTCTTTTCTTATTATTTTATTATTATTATTATTGTTATTATTATTATTATTATTATTATTGTTATTATTATTATTATCATTATTGTTATTCTTCTACACCAGCTTGCCTCAGTTTTAATTAATGATGAATCTCTTTGTTGTTCATGCATTCTATATAACATGAAATGAAAGTATGTTACATTATTTTTGAACTCTATGTATTTCTTTTTAATTTTTTGCTAAGCTTGAGTGAACTGTAATTAGACTTGACTTTTGACTAATTAATTATTCTGTTGTTTATTTATATCGCGTGAGTTTTGTTTTGTTGGAGTGAGTTTTGTTTGCGGCGTTTTACTTTTACTTTTTACTTATTTGTTTTTGTGTTGTTGGAGTGAGTATATTGTTTTGGCATTTTACTTTTTTTGTATGTAGTATATATTTTTTTACTTTTTTTTGGGTGTATTATTATTTTTTTTGTGGGGGGATATAGTTCGATGCATAAAAAAAGGGGGGATTTAATGTAATGTAATGTAATGGAAA
Source organism: Chionoecetes opilio (assembly GCA_016584305.1). Taxonomy (NCBI): domain Eukaryota; kingdom Metazoa; phylum Arthropoda; class Malacostraca; order Decapoda; family Majidae; genus Chionoecetes; species Chionoecetes opilio. The sequence goes on along the minus strand of JACEEZ010016223.1, from coordinate 2,603 downwards.
CAGGGTTAACAGGGTACAGTGGTAGGGTGTTCAGTGACAAAGGTAGGGGATGGCAGGGTGTTGGAAGGGGTAGGGGATTTAATGGGACAATTGACAGGGTGTTGGAGGCAGAAGAACATCAGTGGATTGATATTAGTGGCAGGGAAACAGGGTAAACAGGGTAAACAGGGTACAGTGGTAGGGTATTAAGAGGCAAGGGAAATACAGTGGCAGGGTGGAAGGGGGCAGGGAAACAGGGTACAGGGTAATGGTAACTCAAATTTTTGGCAGCATCGTCTCTTTTTATATTTTTTCTTGTCTGTCTTTCCCTACGGTGTATTTACTTTTTAATTGACCCCTAATTATCTACCCTTATATTTTATTTGAGGTATATTTACCCTTAACCCCTTGAGGCCCAGAACGTAAGTTGGGTACTATTAGACGATTTTAATTAATATAAGCAATATTTTATAGCTATGACCTGTGTAGTAAGTATCCTTGTCGACTAACTAATTTGGTATATTCAGTTATTTTTCGTAATTTTATGGCTCGACAATAGACAATTTTATTTAGCATATAGGAAAGATCTGGGCGTGAAGGGGTTAAGAGGGAGAGATAGGTGATGTCATGAGGTGATTTATGAGGTTAGAGTTAGGTTTAGGTTAGGTTAGGTTAGGTTAGGTTAGGTTAGGCTAGGTTAGGTTAGGTTAGGTTAGGTTAGGTTAGGTTAGGTTAGGTTAGGAATGAATTAGGTTAGGTTAGGTTAGGTTAGGTTAGGTTAGATTAGGTTAGGTTAGGTTAGGTTAGGTTAGATTAGGTTAGGTTAGGTTAGGTTAGGTTAGGTTAGGTTAGATTAGGTTAGGTTAGGTTAGGTTAGGCTAGGTTAGATTTATGATTTATGAGGTAGCATCTTTTTTTCTCTCTCTTCCTGTCCGTGTTTCCCTACGGTGTATTTTCTCTTAATTTCACCCTTATTTATCTACCCTTTTATTTTATTTGAGGTGAATTTAACCCTTCAAAACTATGGCATTATTTGTGTCAAGTATCTGATCTTTTGTTTTTGCTTTTTATTATTTGTTTCTCCTGAGTCTTCCTTGCATCCTTCTTTTATATTGAGTGTTGTGACCTTTCTCTGTCCTTCCTCTAGTTCCTATTAGGTGTACATCCGAATTTAATGTTTATTTATTTCATTTATTCTCTTTATTATCTTCCGATCATTATCTTTTTTCTTATTTTCCTTATTTTTATTCTTATTTTTATTCTTCTTATTTTTTTCATCTTTGTCACTAATTTGTTTGTCTCCGATTCTCCTCCATTGATCTCTACATCACACTATTTCTTCTTCCTTCTTCTTCCTTCCTTCTTTTTTCTTTCTTCCTTCCTTCCTTCTTCTTTCTTCTTTCTTCTTCCTTGTGCTTCATTTTTTTTTTTTTCTTCCTCCTTCCTTCCTTCCTTCCTTCCTTCTTCCTTTTCCTTCCTTCCTTCCTTCCTTCTTTCTTTCCTTCTTCCTTCCTTTCCTTCCTCCTTCCTTCCTTCCTTCCTTCCCTTTTTTCTTCCCTTCTTTCCCCTTTCTTCCCTTCCTTTTTCCTTCCTTTCCTTCTTTTCCTTCCTTCCTTCCCTTCCCTTTCCCTTTTTCCTTTTCCTTCCTTCCTTCCCTTCTTTTCCCTTTCCTTCCTTCCTTCCTTCCCTTCCTTCCTTCCTCCTTCCCTTTCCCTTTCCCCCTTTTTTTTCTTCCTTCCTTCCTTCCTTCCTTCCTTCCTTTCCTTCCTTCCTTCCTTTCCTCCTTTTTTTCCTTCTCCTCTTCCCTTGCTTCTTTTTTTCTTCCTTCCTTTCCTTCCTTCCCCTTTCCTTCTTCCTTTTCCTTTCCTTTTTCTTCTTTCCTTCTCCTCCTTCCTTCCCTTTCCCTTCCCTTTCCTCCTTCCTTCTTCCTTCTTCCCTTTTTCTTCGCTCCTTTCTTCTTCCTTCCTTTCCTTCCTTCCTTCTCCTTCCTTCCTCTTTTTTCCTTGTCTTCTTTTTCCTCCTCCTTTTCTGCCTTTTAGTTTCTTCATTCCTTTCCTCCGATTTTTTTCCTCTCTTTTTTTTTTCATTATTTCTCCAATTCTTGGAAATTAAGAGAGAAGAACAAAGGGAATCTTTAAAAGATTTTTTCCCAAAAACCCTTTTTTTCCTTCCCGGCCCAATTCTCCTAACCCTATTTCTCCTTTCCCTTTTCCCATTTTCTTTCCTTTTTTCCTTTTCCCTTTTTTTTTTCCTTTTTTGTAAATTTTTTTGGGGTTTTTTCCCTTCCCCTTCTTCTTCCTCTCCTTCTTCTCTTCTTGTGTATTTTTTATTCCCTTTTTATGATATTTTTGATTTGTTCTCCTTTTTTTATATTTCAATTGGTGTGTTGGGGGAGGAAAACAACTAGAACAGAATTTCCTTCTTCCTCTCTCTAAAAATCTCTCTTTCATTTTTTTTCTTTTTTCCTCTGTTTTTACTTTAGGTGTGGGTGGGTGTGAATAGCCCGGCCCCCCGGGGCTTCCCCCTTCCGGTTTTGGTGGTGTGTGTTTTTATGGGGGGTGGGGTTTTTAAACCCTTTTTATTTTGGGTTTTTGGGATTGGTAATTTGGGGGGCCCAAAAAAAA
>JACEEZ010016222.1:0-13178 GCA_016584305.1 Chionoecetes opilio | reverse complement strand
CGAGGGTTGTTTCGATTAATTATATAATATATATACGTATATAATTATAATAGATATTAAAATTTAAAAGGCCGATATTTCAAAAACTATACGTGCTAGAGAAAAAGCAATGCCATTTTTTAAATCAGCAGCAAAAATGCTTTCCAACCCACACACAATGAACTCAGAACCATTTTTGGTGTCGACCAGTGTTATCAGCAAACTTATTCCGATACTCTCGGAGGCATATTGCAATCTCATTTTTGAGCTCTGCAATACGACCCAGGATTTTTCCACGTGAGAGCCACCGCACTTCTGTGTGGAAGAGAAGGACTTGATGTTCACTTCTAATCTCCCCACAAAGTATCATGAACACTCTGTGGTTTAAAGGACGACCCAGGAAGAAATTCACAACTTGAACATAGACAGACAAAACTTCTTTGAGGTGAGACGGCAACGTCTTTGCAGCCAAAGCATGGCGATTGAGAACACAGTGCTTCATGATGATAACTGGTACCCTCCATGTGATTAATATTAATATTAATTACCAAACCAGTAAAGCCTGACCTATTCCCTATTATGGCTGGGGCACCATCTGTGCAGACCGACCCTACCTTCAACCACTTGATCTGATGGTTCTCCAAGAGCTCGTCCAAGAGTCGAAATCCATCCGCTGCCTTTGTCGTCGTTTGCAATGCCTCGCATAAGAGGAATTCATCTTTAATTTCACCATCCTTGATGTACCGGGTATACAAAATCAGTTGACTCATGTTGGAAACATCAGTTGATTCATCCAACTGGAGACTGATGCGGATGGGAATGTCCATAATCTCCTGAACAATCTGATGTCGGTCCAAAATGTCGCATATCTGCAACTTTCCCTGAAATGATGTCGTTGAACAGAGGCACTTGTTTCATCTTCTTGGCTGCCTCTGTTCCAAGAACCAGTTCTACCATCCGAATGGTGCATGGCTTAACCAGGTTTTCCGAAGCCGAATGCAAAGCCTTCTCCCTGACGCACTGATATGCCACCTCATAGGAAGCTTGTAGAAGGGATTTCTGCACTGGTTTGAATCCAAGTCGGGGTAGTGTGCCTTTCTGGTCATATCTAGGCCTCTTGGCCTGCAGGGCTCCAATAGTCTGTTCTTGTTCTGCAGATGGATGTTTTACCTGTTGTTCTTGGAGTCTAGCACTCTAGCAGGCTTCAAATTTGAGTTTCAAATATTTAAATGGCCGGTCATACATAGTGTGGTCTGGTCCTCCACGATCATCCAGGAGTGCAGTGATGCCATACGTGACATACTCGTCACTCCATTTGTGTGTCTTTGGCATTACAGAAGCACACAAGTCTATGGACAAAGAAGCTGTTAGCAAAAATGCACCAATCTAAATTAGAAATTTACCTTCAAAATCTAATTGATTGGTGTTTTACCAAAAGTAATGTTCCTCCCCCCAAAAAACTTCATAAAATTGGAGCAACTACATTATGAGTGATGTTGACAAATAAACAAACAAACAGACACAGACGGACACATATTATTATTCCATCTTCACCACCTTCGTGAGTGAGTTGGAGCGAATGAGGAAGAGTACACCTTCCAATGGTCTTACCAATATTACTGGAACTTGAAGTTAAGGCGAAACACACCAACAACAGAATGAGTTCCGAACACAACAGGAACTAAGTGATTCACGGAGAGATGCCACCGAGCGCCTAACTTCTGATCTTTCTATAATTTCTGATTGGGGCAAAGCAAACCTTGTTTTGTTCAATGCCTCAAAAACCCAATTTATTCATCTATCTTCTCGACAAAAACCCTACCAGATAACTATAACCTCTTCTTCAATGAACTTGTTACGTCCCCAGCCACACTTCACCCACACTGCAGCTCCTTGCTGCAAAACATGCACAGAAAAATATTGTGCAATACTTAACATTGTACCTTGCTTCTCCCTTAGAGAAGTTTATCCCGGGCCGGCTGGTTGGAAAAACTAGATATTCACTCCCCACACCCCCACTCTCAACAACCCACCCCCAAAACCCCTCTCACAACCACCGGGGAAATATTGACTCACTTCTCTATTTAAAATTTTATATTTTTTTCACAATCATATATGTACATAAACAAAAAATAAATCTATGATGGCCCTTTGAGTCCTCAAACATCAATAAATTATGAAATCTTTCCCACAACACAGTCTGCACACCTCACGTCATCACCACTCCAATCATACATACAATCACACAACAAAGCAAAGAAATAATCTTTGATAGCCCTTTGATGACTCAAGCATCAATCCACCAATCACCATCCAACACCATCACCACATACCAGGCTACTCGCCAAAGTTAAGCACACACCATCACACGCCATCAGGCTACACCCCCAGTCAGAAACATACACAAACCACACACCAGGTACACGCATCCGGCACAACCGCTGCTGCTCACGCCAAAACACCTCCGACACACACATACCCTTACACCATACAGTCCTAACCATCAGTCAATCATACAACAAGTCAATCACCAAGTCAAGCACACACCATCACACAATTACTTCCCTTAAAACCACTCTCAACACAAAAAAACGTGGCCTATCCACGGAGCCTCCACCGCCAGCTTCCTCACCTAAGCTGTCCCCCCCAAAAAGAAGAGCTCCTCTCCTCCTGGCTGTCCACCTCATAAAAACCATGCTCGCTTAATTAACGGGACCACAATCACTCCACAAGAAAAATGTTTTAGGGGTGACTAAGGGTAACACTCCATAGAAAATTTTTTTAGGGGTGACTAAGGGTAACACCCCCTTCCAGTAAAGATGTGAGTTTTCTCTTAAGAGGCTCACAGCTTACAGGAACTCGTGAAAGAGGCGTCGGGCTATCACATTATCCTTCCCTTGCACATGAGTAACAACTAAATCATACTCCTGCAACAGTAGACATCACCTCATCAACCTTTGATTTGAATTTTTCATACTATTTACAAAAACTAAGGGGTTGTGATCTGTAAACACTTGCACTGGAAATCGCAGCCCCTTTTACATATATATCAAAATTATTTAAATTCAAAATCAACGCCAAAGCCTCTTTCTTCAATTGTGCTATAATTCCTCTGGTATAACAATAACTTTTTAGAGAAATATCCAATGGGATGATCAACTCCTTCCATCACTGCATCAACCACTCCTCCAATTCCCTCACCACTGGCATCCACATACAGCTTAAATGTCTTGTCATAATCAGGAGGTAATCAATATGGGGAGCATTAACTAAAATACCCTTTAAATTTTCTTGAAAGCCTCTTAACAGTGCTCGCTCCACACATTTCATTTTTTACACAACAACCGGTTAATGGCAGTGCAACTGCTGAGAAATTTCTACAAAAATCCCCTATAATAACCACTATCCCCAAAAACTCAACAGCCCCTTTTCCTTTTTGGGTTGGAGAAGGCAAATCCATAAGGCCTTTCACTTTGGCATAAGTGGTCTCACCTCTCCTTGTCCAAACCTTAAATCCTAAATAATCCACTAAAAGCCTCACAAAATCATTTCATCAGGTTCACTGAGATTTGCATCATCCAATTTCCTAAATACTTCAACCAAACAACTATAGATGCTCCTCCCACTTCTCAGAATACAGTACAATATCATCTATATATACAGTAAAAACCATTTTACTCCCTTAATATTTCCCATTCACACAATCTTTGAAAACAACTGGAACTATTCTTCATACCAAAGGCAAAAACCCTTATATTGATAGAGTCTATCCATGGTAACAAATGCTGACAACTCCCTAGCTTTCTCAGTTAATCCCACCTGCCAAAAACCTTTGAGCAGGTCTATTTTTGTTACATATCTAGCATTTCCCAGCTGGTCTATACAGTCATCAATTCTGGGAATGGGGTAAGAGTCACTTTTAGTTACCACATTAACTTTCTATAATCAGTACAAATCTATAACCCTTCCCTCCAGGTTTAGGCACAAACACACAGGGTGAACTCCATGGACTATTGCTAGTTCAATTAAAAATAATTTTCAACATGTACTCTACTTCTTTTCTCATTATCTCTCTCTTCTGTGGTGTCACTCTGTATGGTGTTGTTTAATTGGTGCTACTTTTTCAATCTCTACATCATGTACAATTACATTTGTTCTTCTGGGAGCATCAGGAAACAAAGATTTAAAATCATTTATAATTCTTTTTACCTCTCCTCTCTCATCCCGACACAAATGTTTCAACTTCTCTTCCAACGGTGACAATACTACTGAGTTCTCCAAACTCTGCCCCTCACATCTGACAAATCATTATGCTCCACATCATCCTTTCAGACTTCACAACATTCCCAAAAATTTATTATTAACATCTACTCCATGTATCTTTCTCTGTCATGATATGGCTTCAACATATTAAACATGGCATAGCTGATTCCCTTTGCGTCTCCCTGGAGTTTCAAACTAAATAGTTTACTTTCACTAATCTTTTTCTCAATTTCCCAAGGGCCCAAACATTTTTTAGAATTTTAAAGGATTACCTTCCCAGTGGGCACAGCAAATACCTTGTCACCAGGTTGAAAATCTCTCTCTCTTGCCTTTCATCATACCATTTCTTCATATCCCTCTGAGATTCCTTTAAGTTCTCACCACAATTTCTCTAGCCCTCATCAGTCTCTCCTTAAACTTTGCTACATTTCCCAAAAAACATTTGGTACATTTACATTTCCTAACCATTTCTCCTTCAACATCCTCATGGTCCTCTGACCTCATGCCATACACAAGTTCAAAAGGGCTGAAACCTGTTGATTCCTTTTATGCATCTCTCAAAGCAACAGTGTAACGGCACAGCTCATCCCAATCCCTATCCAATTCCATACAATATGTCCTCTGGTCTTTTTGAGTGTCTGGTGAAACCTTTCTAAGCAGCCCTGTGACTGCGGGGGTGGTAGGCACTTGATAATTGTTGATTAATTTTCAACCCCTGAACACTTGACCAAACAATTTTGAAGTGAAGTTTCTACCCTGATCCAATTGTATTACTTTAGGAAGTCCAACCCACGAAAAAAAAAAAAATTCACCAATTTTCTCACAATAACTTTAGCATGAACACTTCTCAATGCTATTGCTTCTGGGAATCTAGTAGCCATACACATTATGGTCAATAAATACTGGTTGCCTCGCTTAGAAGCAGGAAGAGGACCCACAATAAAAATGCATATTCTACTAAATGGCTCACCCACTACGGGAAAATAGGACACAGGGGTGCTTTCACTATAGTTTGGTTTGGTTTCCTCCCAAATTGGATACATGGCAAAGTTTTACAATATTCAGTTACACTCTTCTTTACTCCTGGCAATAAAAATGAGCTGTTATTTTTTTAATGTCTTTTTAACACCTAAATGACCAGACCAATTATTTTCATGAGCCAATACTAAAACTTTCTCTTATATTTCCTAGGAAAAAACAATTTGAGTCTTCACCATCCAATGATCATTTTTCTGGGCTATCAGTAGGCCTCACTTCCTCATTAAAACTTCATTCTCCACATAATATCCCACATCCTCATCTGAAGCTCCTCTTCTCACTGCCTCACTCCACAAAGATAAAAACTCTCATCCCTTTCCCATTGTGCACTTGTCAAATCCTTTCCCTTTTTCACAATATATCTGACATAATCCCTGCCTCACATTTAGTCGCATCTCCTTTCACCTGTTCCAACCTCCATGTGAGGACTCCACTCTATCAAACAATGAGGTTAAGTCCATCTCACGCTCCTCTATTTGCTTGGCCTTGCTCTTGTCAAATACACATGCTGGATACAGTATCTCTTTCCCCTCTTTTCTTCAACCTTACATATTTCAGGCTCTAAAATGTCATCATCCTGACTAATTATAGGATTCTCCATAAGTCAGGGGTAGGGACTACCCCGTTCACCCGCCAAATCATTCCCCAGGAGCATGTCTACACCTGTTACTGGAAGTCATTACTCACTCCTACCTTCACTTTTCCTGTGACGAATCCACTCTTAAGCCACACAGATGAAGGGGAATGACTATTCCAGCAGATCCTATACCCTTTAAACCCCAACTTCTACAACCCGTAAAAGTCTTCTCACTCCATTTTCCCCAGTTTTCTTAAGTACTAGACTTAAATTGGCACCTGTATCCCTCAAAATTAAAAATTTTTCCCTCTCTGCACCATCATCTACATTCATCTGTCCTTTTGGGAAAAAAAAGGTTCAAATTCAAACTGCAGGTAAAACTTTCTTCTCAGTGTTAAACCCTTTGTTGGCAATGTTCACATCCTCTCCTGGACATGTCAGTCCTGCCTCCTTTGAATTCATATACCTATAAATTGATATTTCCCATGTCCCTGTTTACCACCAAAGTTGACATTTGGGAGGGGAAAACTTTGTTTGGTTGCCACAATATATACTTAGGTGTCCAACTTCCCACATTTATAACATTAATCAAGGAAATGACTCTGCCTTGGAGCATTACTGACATTATTATTCTTGGGAGGGGGGTGAATATTTCTGCCTGATTCTGAAAATTACCTCCAAACTAGATTTCACATAGTTACTTGAGTACCTAGCATTTTTTTCATTTGCGATACCTTGTAAATGAAATTTTTTGTTCCCCTTACTAACTCCCATAACCACCGAGTTACCAGACCAGCTCTGGTGGCTAAGTCTAACCCTTGGGGCACTGAATTAAAAAGCCCGTAGCCACCTCAAGTTGGTCAGCCTTACGTCCAGCCCCCCATCACATCTTTTTTATCAAGCTTCATAATTTCATACCTCAACTCTGGTTTCAGATTATTTCTAAAATGTTTAACATCTTTAACTGCCTTAAGTCCTCCTTTCATTTACATTTTCTGCCTTCAACCATTTATCACATTTAAAAGCACACTCTCCCGGCCATTTCTAAAAAATGTACAGTTTGGTGTTTTCTTACATCTCTGAATCTCTTTTCTATAGATCTCAGGGTCCACTCTCAACAGTTTGTAACACGGCCTCCTTCACAACCCGATATTCATTACATTTCCCCTACACTCAAACCTGCATAAGCCTCTCTTGCTTTACCTTTAAATTTTTGTCTGTACTAATAAAGCCCATCATTCTCAGGGCCAACCTCTCAATATTGCCACCTTTTCAAATTGAAGAAAGTAATTTTCTGCTTCCTCCTCCCCAAATTCTGGCACAAAATGAACTTTTCCATCATTTGATCTTCCCCGTGGACCACCACTTTTTCTACTTCCATTTTCTTTATTTGCCCTCTGCCTTTGTTCTAATTTTCCTCTTTTCAACCTCTACCTTACTTTTTTCAATTCTGCCTTACTTTTTTCAACTTCTGCCTCTATCCTCAATGCCACATTTTTCTCTCTCTGCAACCTGATTTCCATTTCCATCAACCTCAGCCTCTGTGATAATGTTGCTCACTATCAGTCACTTCACTCCCCCGTTCCTCCCCGGCTTTTCCTTCCACACCCATCCTTTTTCTTTCATCTTCATCCTGCCTTCACTTAATACACCACGTCTATTAATTCTTTCACTAATTCTCTCTCATAATCCTCCTTGAGCCTAGATTCAACTCTATTTCAAATTTCTCTCCTAATTTCATTAACTCCTCCCTGGTACACTGATATAGGTAGTGCACCTCACGATTAACCATAAACTTGCTCACATTTCCCTCCATCATAAATATAGGAGTGTACAGAGCCCTTTCCACAGTACTGAAGTGCAGAGATTTGTAAGCCGGCAGAGTTGACACTTGTGGCAGGGTTGTAGGGTTGGCAGAGTTGGCAGGGTAGCAGGGTTGGCAGGGTTGGCAGGGTTTGCAGGGTAGGCTATGGCTCCAAAGTGGTCCACTGGTCACACACAAAGATCAAAATTCCATCCGGAAGGCCCCCAAATTCTGGTACGTCCCCAGCCCCCACTTCACCACACTGCAGCTCCTTGCTGCAAAACATGCACAGTAAATTTTGCAATGTTAAACACTTTACCTTGCTTCTCCCTTAGAGAAAATTATCCCGGGCCGGCTGGTTGGTAACTAGATTTTTTACTCCCCCCACCTCACTCTCAAAAACCAAACCTCCTCTCCAAAAACCCCCCCACCCAGGCAAATATTGACTCACTTCTCTATTTAACATATTATATATTTTCACAATCATATATGTACATAAACAAATAAAAAATCTATGATGGCCTTTTATGTCTCAAACATCAAATAAATTATGAAAAACATCCCACAACACAGTCTGCCCCCACCTCACGTCCTCACCACTCCAATCATACATACAATCACACAACAAAGCAAAGAAATATATCTTTGATAGCCCTTTGATGAACTCAAGCATCAATCCACCAATCACCATCCAACACCATCACCACATACCAGGCTACTCGCCAAAGTTAAGCACACACCATCAGTCTACACGCTAGTCAAGCACATACACAAACCACACACCAGGCTACACGCATCCGACACAACCAGCTGCTGCTCACGCCACACACCTCCGACACACACATACACCTTACACCATACAGTCCATACACCATCAGTCAATCATACAACAAGTCAATCACTAAGTCAAGCACACACCATCACACAATTACTTCCCTTATACCACTCTCAAACACACACGTGGCCTATCCACGGAGCCTCCACCGCCAGCTTCCTCACCCTAAGCTGTCCACCCAAAAAGAGAGCTCCTCTCCTCCTGGCTGTCCACCTCATCAACATGCTCGCTTAATTAACGGGGACCACAATCACTCCACAGAAAAATGTTTTAGGGTGACTAAGGGTAACACTCCATAGAAAATGTTTTAGGGGTGACTAAGGGTAACACACTCAAGTGTCTCCTTCTTCTGCAATGAACAGTATTGGACTATCCTTTACTAAAAATGAACTGGAAATCTCACATCTCATCTCTTGCTAAAACAGCTTCTAAGAAGTTAGGTGTCCTGTGGCGTCTGCGTCCTTTTTTTCTCTCTCCCAGTTGCTTGCTCTCTACAAGGGCCTTATCCGCCCATGTATGGAGTATGTCTCACATCAGAGTCACATGTTTGGGGAGGATCCACTCATACAGCTCTCCTAAACATTGTTGAGTCAAAAGCTTTTCGTCTCATCAACTTCCCCTCCTCTGACTGACTGTCTTCAATCTTTAAATCACCGCCGCAATGTTGCTTCTCTTGCTATCTTCTACCGTTATTTTCATGCTCACTGCTCTTCTGAACTTGCTAACTGCATGCCTCCGCCCCTTCTGCGGCCTCGCTGTACAAGACTTTCTACTCATGCTCATCCCTATTCTGTCCATCTTCCTAATGCAAGAGTTAATCAGTATCTTTACACTTCATCCCTTTCACTAGTAAACTCTGGAACTCTCTTCTGTTTCTATTTTTCACCTTCCTACGGACTTATATTTTTTTAAGAGAAGAGTAACAAGACACCTCTCGAACTAAATGGCCCACCCCTCTTTTTTTTCTGTATCCTCTTACGTCTTCATTATAGGGACTGACAATTAAGCGGGCTTTGTGTTACCTATTTTTGTGTGCCCTTGGCCAGTCCTTTGTGATGTAAAAAAAAAAAAAAAAAAAAAAAATCAACGATGCGGGGCTTGAGCTGTTTGCTACTACGCAACTACTGCCTGCAGCGGTGTGGGTCTCACCTCCTCACGTCAGACATCAGCACTCGAGTGCAAGTGCACTCTCAATGAAAGTCAATATAATGAGGTTAAAGTTTATCAAATAAAAATTGTACTCCTGTCAAAAAGTATCCCTTCGATATTTTTGTATTCATTGCGAGGAACTCTAATATTGTACCGCCATATATGCAGCATTTCCCAGCACCCCCTAAATTTGATTTCAGCACCCCTTAGGGGTGCTAGCACCCCAGGTTAAGAAAACACTGGTCTAGGACTGTGACTCTCCTCACCGCCATGGCGGACGAGGAAACGGGCACTCAGTCCGGCAGAGCGCGCCAGTAAGCTCTGAGAATCGACGGGAGTATGTGGACGCCGAGGCGCAGCTCACACAAGAAACAGTATTGTGGAGTATTGTAGCCGCTTGGGCTGCCAAAAAGGAATTAGAGAAGAGATTCCTCGGAGTATGTGTAACTCATTGGAGTTCGTGTGTGTACGGCACTGCCCAAAGGACCATTTCGTGATAGCGTGATGTGATGTGAATAAACTTGAGCGATGCGACAGTGATTTGAAGTGATGTGAAGAGATTTGAAGTGATGTGAAGTGACTTGAAGTGAGGTAAAGTGAAGTGAATCGTTGTGAAGTGTAAATACGTACATACATTCATACGTATATGCATACAAAACGTATATACACATACATACCTTATATATATATATATATATATATATATAATATATATATATAATATATATAACTATATATATATATATATATATTATATATAATATATATATAATATATATATATATATATATATATATATATAATATATATATTATATATATATATATATATATATATATATATACTAATATATATATAGAATTATATATATATTATTATATAATATATATATATATATATATATAATTATATCATTATGAGCCTATTAATAATTTTCTTCTTTACCTTTACTTCTCCTAAATATGTATAAAATATACATTCATGCTTGTGTGCACTTATTATATGACCTTAATTGTGTGAGCAGTTTCTTCTTCATCCAAGCTGGAAGTGGATGCACGTTTGATTTCTCCTCAACCAATGAAAAGCAGCTCATCAAAGCACCACAGCTTCGGTGTGAAGACACCATCAGTGCCTTCACCGGACTTCCTTGATGCCTTCATTGACAACAATTGCCTCTGGAATTGTGACTTCAGGGTGTGCATTTTTTAAAGAATATCCTTCTTTATTTCAAAATTCAGAATATGTGACAGGTCTGTTTTCATTGCTTTCAGACTCGCACTCCCGAGTCCCTTATCCTGTATTCCTTGTTCTTTATGTTCCAAGTGCAAGGATGCTGCCTCAAAAATTCGATGAAATACAAAGTGTTGCGCCTCGTCTACTCAATGTGGTTAGCTAAACTTGAGTTAGCCATCTTGGAGCGCGGCGAGCAACGTCTTCCCTCAATAGAGCCAGGCGCAGCACTGAAGAACTCATCATGGATGATCATGCCCATGCAATCGGTCCGGCCGGAATAGCTCAGCAGTGCGCGTGGTTGTGTTGAAAACTTCGATTTTCAACACAACAACTAACAGAGCGCGCGTCAAAAATAAGTCAGTGGTAAAAAATTGCAAAAAACATAAAACTTGTGATGGAACGAACGGTTTTCGCTCCGCCATGGCGGTGAGGTACAGTCTGGACGCTCGGGTGTGCATTCAACACATCCACCTGCCTCGTGCACATCTGCATAAGGAACAGTGTGGACGGGGCTGCCCCGTACGCTAGAAGTTGCAGAAAAATATCCAGTTAATGGGATCATTTATCTCATTCGTAATTGCCGAAATTGCTGAAGAGAAATGTAGCAAATTCAGGAAATATTGATACAAAGGATTGGCAGGGTCTCTAATTCACGAAGTTAGTCAATTTCGTATATTATTTATATATTCCGTAACATTCAAGCGACTAAAGTGGTGAATACGTATGAAAGGTCCGTATATGATGCATGGTAACGTGAAAGATTCTTAAGAATAAATTACACAAGTATCTAGGAAAGCATCTTAATACATTTTAACAAAACATAACACAAGAAAACTATCTGATAATGCGATAATGATAATACATCTAATAGTTTCACTAATAACAGACATTGTACGTTGCATTTCCTTTTTTTTATTTGAATATATTTTTCGATACGAGATTAAAGTTTGGCTACCATCAAGGGATCGATTTCAAACGAGGTAAATAGGTAATCGCCTCACGAAGATTCACCACCCCCTTACCCACTATTTTGAGACACACCAATACACGGGTAAAAAATGAAGAGAACGACCATTCATCAACGAGATTAAACAATGGCAAGAACGATAAAATATACATGTGATTAATCTGAACTCGCTATAGAAAATCAAAATGAGCAGAAAAGCAGTCTGCCAAAAGAAGAATAGCTGATAATTTTTTCCAGCAGACATGCAAGAAAATGAAGTGGTGTCGAAAGAATTTATAGATGGGCGTGCGGTTAAAAATAAAGTGTGGAAACAAGTCCCCGGATGACTAATGCGGCTAAATACACCAATTTTGGCTTGGGATTCCTTAAAGTTCACCTGCTCACTTCAATATTCTTATTTTCATCATGGAGCTTTTCATGGCATATCCTGCTCTTCGTTTTTTACTTGTAGGACCTCCATTAGAAAAAATAAACAGGGTTGATGCCCTTCAGAGAGTTACATTAACTTGAAGAGAGAGACACAGGTGGCGTGGTGGCAGGTCACACCTTTAGGCTGAGTTCATTGGTTTTGCATCGAACTGGAACGTTCTCCCTAATGAAGGGTGGTAACATGAAAATGATCGAATCAAGGCAAGGAACCAGACATGACGGACTAGGAAACATGATACGAAAAACAAGTCTGCAAACAAAAGTGGATAAACGTTAGATATGAATAGTTGGGAAGAGAAAACAAAGAAATACTCGTGAATATAAATTAGAGCTGTTTTCTGTGATAGGACACATTGCTGACGTGAAACATGGAAGGAAGAAACCCGGTGAACATATGAATTTTGGCTTTTAAAGAAAAAAAAAATTGTAATACAATTATGACACCCGAGCCCATGCAAAAACCCCCGGGCGCATAGAGCGAACAACAAAACACACGCTGTGGGAATATAATACTTAGAAATAAAGCTGCGGTTGTCGTAGTTTCAGGACCAGAATCTGAGCCGGTAGGTCTCGAATATTGTTTTCCAGGAGGCTGTGTCTGTTTGCCGGCAACCTTTTGGAGCGACGATATTGTACGCGGCCATCATTTTCCGGTGGTCTTTTCAGTGTGGCGTAAAATGTGGAACTATTATTGAAGGGTGCCACAAAGAACGTGTGTGTGTGTGTATTCACCTAGTTGTATTCACCTAGTTGTATTTTACAGGGCCTGAGCAACGCTCGTATGGCCCCGTCTCCATATCTACATTTTATCATTCATCCTTAGTACTTAGTGTTGGCCGAAGCCACCACCCGGGAGGCGGGCCAAACCCGGTAAACCCGGACTATCACTTGCGGTCGGAAGGGC
>JACEEZ010016220.1:79801-96111 GCA_016584305.1 Chionoecetes opilio | reverse complement strand
ATTACAGGGGTTTATAGGGAGCATCCGTGACCGAAGAATACGATGATAAGTAGAGGATGAAGAGGAGGTGCGAGACGCCTCATGGACAACTTGTTCATAAGTCCCAGGCAGACTGGCCATTGACGCGTCTCGATTGTTTGCCGGCATCGATTGCCCTCACCTGATTGGTGGCCAGTTTGTATTTGTGATCTCGAACGAAACATTCTCAAAAACTACTGCATAATGAAAGATCTTTGACTTCGGAAAAAGAGATCTAGGAAGAAGAAGAATACCCTGTTGGGTATCGCAAGGTGGACTTTAAGGGTTTGTAATGAGACAGTAAAGCCCCTGGAGTCTTACTTTGGACTCATTAACTACACAAACTGTGTAAAGGAGCCTTGCACCAACATTAACTAATTATGTGAAATATGATATAATGTAAAATCTACCATCATCTACTTAGCTGACATCACTGTCATCCCTTATCCCAACAGCAGGCTGCCTAGCAAAAAACCACATCATGCTTGAATTATCATAATATTTTCATCTGTATGATCTTACTAAACACATTAAGCATCAGGGGAGGAGAGACAAAGGAGGTGTTTGAAATAGAGAGCGTGAGTGAAGGGTGTGAGTGAAGGTTGGAGGTAGAACTCGGGGTTGTGAATAGCTAAGACAAACTTATATGAAAAAGATGACCAATACGTTTTTAACATAATTATGGAGTCTCATAACATGTGAGTGCCTTTCTATCGCTTTCTTTTTCCTGTTTTCATTGACACCTAAAATTATAGTAGTCCAAATGTTCCGCTATTTTTTCTCAGTAATTTCTAAGTAATAATGAGATTTATATTTACAAATGTATGCAAGAACAAGGAAACCCCTCAGAAGGGTAACACATTAAAAACGGGAGAGTAAAGGAGACTATATTTATAAGCATTGAGATGGCGAGGGTGAAATTAATCTCTTTCAACTTTCCCTCTGTCAATATGTGTACTCTGCCCCCACATGACTAACTGTTTGAGGCGAGACTGAGGGGAAATCGGCTCAAACTAAATGCTCCTTATGATGAGTAAATACTTCTACTATTCCTGCATTAATTTTTTCTTTACATATATACAGCTTGCAGATCATACTGAATAAATTTGATGGCGCTTTTGGCAGTATTTTACTGATGAATAATTTATTTAATTCAAAATTATTATACCTACCATAATGATAATTACGTACCCTTGCGATGATAGAACACATTATTTGATTTCTGAAACGTGTTCATTAGAGTGAGGACATCATAAATATTACCATTATCATTATTGGTTGTATTATCACTATCTGCATCATCAGCTCCAAGCTTAGTGAAGCAATCCGTGTAGCAAATTACTTTAATTAAATTTTAATGAGATAAGTTAAATTAGACTTCATGACGTGGTTACAAACATTTCTATACAGAGCAGGGATCGGGAAACTTTCAGCTGTATCACCTAAAAAATTTCAAGAATTTTGATATATATTTTCTTAACTGTTGAAAAACTAGAAAAATATGCCAATATTGCCTTCATTACCACTTAGACCTTCAAATTCACCCCATTAGGGATATTTTACTCCCGCTCCCCGACCTGTGATACAGAGGTACAGCCCCGCCAGCGCTGCGGCGGAGGCTCTGGGGAACACTGCTGTACTGTGATTTACCGCCACATAAAACATGAAATGCTGCATCAAAGAAAAAAATCTCCGTCTAAATTCTGATATAAAAAGTGTACATATATTATATATATTTACATCTGATCTGATTGCTAGCATTCATGCAACTTTCGTTTATCAATACGATATGATGCGTCATATGGTGTTTTCTTTCAATATTACCGAAAATAGGAAAACATATTACTTCATCAAAATCTATGCTAATAATTGACTTAGGCGACCATCAAACTGAATCACAATTACGGTGAAACCCTAATTTCGACGATGACTATTTCAATAAGTCTTGGTTACTATTCACGTAATGTTGCAGGTTATCCATCGAGCATAACAAACTCACACCAGCGTGATAGAAACGCAGGATATACAACACAACTATACTTCATCTCAATGCTATTTCTAGAATGTCTTTAAAAGTCTTTGGCCAGTCTGCTGGCCCATTCACTTGCTGCATATAACTTCATATAGACTATGGTTTATCAGTATATATGATATACTGTAATCTTCGTAAATGTTTTGTTCTATAATATTATAAAATAAAAACAGTAAACACATTAAGAAATGCCATTACCAGACTCAGAAGAAATATGCATGAACTTAAAGTAATTGCCCAGACCATTTCATCATTCCTGATTATTTGTAGTTAGAGTATAGCCATTATCGAGTGTATCAACAATATGTTGTCACTTTTTGCATCCAGTTAGCCGTTTTTTTAATAATCCGCAATCAAAATCTGTAAATTCCCGAGCTTCGAAAACGCTGCTGGCAACTGGCAGACGATGCGCCAGGCTCGGTGACGTCACTGTAGGTGGTCTCCTCTTCCCGCGCTAATCCAGAAGCCCGTAAACACATGATATAATATAGTACTTAAAGCACTTTCGGTGTTTCTGATAGATTTTTTTTGCGATATGGTATACACATGCATCCTTTATGGGTGCAGCAAGAAAGCTGTGCCTTTCCAGAGAAGTTTGCACACATATCAGACCAATAGGCGAAAAATGTGTAAAAAATGTTGGTGCGTCGGACGGACGTTGTGCGTTGGGGTGAAGGTAGGGAAACGGGGGTGGGTGTTGGTGGTGGGGTAAGGAGATGGGAGTTAATGGTGGGGGAAGGTGGTGGGTGTTAGTTGTGGGGGAAGTGGTGGATGATGGTGGTGGGGAAGGGGATGAGTGTTGGTGGTGGGGGAAAAGGGATGGGTGTTCGGTGGTGGGGGAAGGGGATGGGTGTTGGTCGTGGGGGAAGGGTGTGGGTGTTAGTGGTGGGGGAAGTGGGTGGATGTTGATGGTGGGGGAAGGTGATGGGTGTTGGTGGTGGGGGAAGGGGGTTAGTGTTAGTGGTGGGGGAAGTGGGTGGGTGTTGGTGGTCATGGAAGTGGGTGGGTGTGGTGGTGGAAGTGGGTGGGTGTTAGTGGTGGGGGAAGTGGGTGGGTGTTGGTGGTGGAAGTGGGTGGGTGTGTGGTGGAAGTGGGTGGGTGTTGGTGGTGAAAGTGGTGGGTGTTAGTGGTGGGGGAAGTGGTGGGTGTTGGTTGGTGGTGAGGGAAGTGGGTGGGTGTTGGTTGGTGGTGGGGGGAAGTGGGTGGGTGTTGGTGGTGGAAGTGGGTGGGTGTTGGTGGTGGGGAAAGTGGGTGGCTGTTGGGTGGTGGGGGAAGTGGGTGGGTGTTGGTGGTGGAGGTGGGTGGGTGTTGGTGGTGGGGGAGGTGGGTGGGTGTTGGTGGTGGGGGAAGTGGGTGGGTGTTGGTGGTGGGGGAAGGGGGGTGGGTGTTCGGTAGTGGGGGAAGGGGATGGGCGTTAGTGGTGGGGGAAGTGGGTGGGTGTTGGTGGTGGGGGAAGTGGGTGGGTGTTGGTGTGGGGAAGTGGGTGGGTGTTGGTGGTAGGGGAAGGGGGTGGGTGTTAGTGGTGGGGGAAGTGGGTGGGTGTTGGGGTGGGGGAATGGGATGGATGTTGGTGGAGGGGGAAGGGATGGGTGTTGGTGGTGGGGAAGGGGATTGGTGTTGGTGGTGGGGGTAGGGGATGGGTATTCGGTGGTGGGGGGAAGGGGGGGATGTTGGTGGTAGGGGAAGGGGGTGGATGTTGGTGGTGGGGGGGAAAGGGGATGGATGTTGAGATGGGGGAAGGGGATGGGTGTTGGAGGTGGAGATGTGGGTGGGAACGGGGGTGGGTGTTGTGGGATGTGGGTGGGGAAGGGGATGGGTGTTGGAAGTGGGGATGTGTGTTGGAACAGGGGTGGTGTTGTAGGATTGGGTGGGTGTTGGGGATGAAGTAAAAGTGAATAATAGCAGATTCTTGAAGGATTCCAGCATCCCCCCCCCTCTCTCTCTCTCTCTCTCGGTGAATACCTACTCTGACGTCATCAATAATATTCGCGGGCCAGTTGGAGAGATGAAACTTTTTTTCGCGCGCTTTTTACACAAGTCGTGATTTTACGGAGATAAGGCGTGGAAATGAATTATTTTTTGTGGATTAGGTGTTTTGAATGATCATTCAACATATTTATGCAAAGAAAAAATGGGTCTGGACGATTACTTTAATATTCACTTAAACCAGAGGTGGGGAATCATTTTACTACCAAGGGCCATTTGGATATTCAGGACATCATTCGCGGGCCATACAAAACTATCAATTAAAAAATCAGCCGGTTTTTTTTGCCGACGAGAACCATACGTGAATTATACGGGTCTGTCCCGTCATCTATGTGTCCTATCCGTCCCGTAATGGACGTGCTTGTCCCTTAAAATTTACGTTATAAGTATTATGCATGCACTTAATAACAATATATGTTGGTATGAAAAAAAGCTCGTAGATTTATTGAATTTCGAGTCTCGTCTGTGGTTGCCTTGGCAGGGCCTGACCAGATGGTTTTGCGGGCCCTATACACCCGCGGGCCGGCCGTTCCCCACCCCTGACTTACTCTTTTCGCCATTTAAAACCTTGCGAGTCCACTTTTAACATGAAGCATATCAATAGAAGCGCAAGTTTATTAGCTTTCCATTGATGTATTTATTTTTCTGATAAATGAATTACCACCATGCATAAATTAGTGTTAACTAAATAAACAGCCTCATGAATCGGGAAAATTACCCAATTGATGATTTTATTTATTTAGTTAACGCTAATTTATGCATGGTGGTAATTCATTTATCAGAAAACTAAATATATCAAAGGAAAGCTAATAAACTTGCGCTTCTATGGATATGCTTCATGTTAAAAGTGGACTCGTAAAGTTTAAAATGGCAAAGAGTTTAAGTGAATATTATGTTCATGCATATTTCTTCTGAGTCTCGTAATGGCATTTCTTTAGTGTGTTTTACTGTTTTTTATTTGATATTATAAAACAAACATTTACGAAGATTATAGTATATCATATATACTGATAAACTATAGTCTATATGAAGTTATATGCAGCAAGTGAATGGGCCAGCAGACTGGCCATGGGGCCAGTACTGCAGCGTCCAGCGTGCTTCGTTGCCGTGTGTCACATCCAGGTCTACTGTTATCTATGTTTCAACATATTTGTTTTGTGTTGTGTTTCAGACATAATACATGAACACTTTCTGCTTCACCTGACACGACTGCGTCAGACACACGCCCGCATGTTAGGTTTAAAGGCAGTCACCCAGTTTGTGCCTCCACGTGTTGCATAACAGTTTAAGGAAAAAAAAAACCGGAAATAATTATCCAGGTTTGGGTACTGTATAATGTTTATGTACAATGAACGGTTAAATCATGGCATTGCCAAGAAAATGCTTCCATTACTTGACGGAAATACGGTTCACTATGCGGAGTAGCGTGTTTTTTTTTAAAGTTATTATTATTATATTAATAAAAGCGAAAGTGTTGTGTGTGTGGTATAGGTTCCGCCCCCCGTGGCGCAAACACCTCATATGGCACATTTTTGGAATCAGGTTGACCAGGGCAAGGAAGCCCACTTATGAGATGATCCGACACTTTTTTTTTTCTTTTTTTTAGCAGCCTATTAGCGAGAATGTGAAACAAAAGTAGGTTGCGAGAATTGAGGAAGCCTTGATGTAGGGTGATGGGTAATGGGTGAGTGAATGGGTGGGGTGATGGGTAATGGGTGTGGGGTGATGGGTGAGTGAATGGGTGGGGGGTGATGGGTTGGGGGTGATGGGTGATGGGTGAGGGAATAGGTGGGGGGGTGATGGGTAATTATAATAATATAAGCAAAAGGTGTCTCTCTGTCTGTGTGTGTGTGTGTGTGGTGTGTGTGTGTGTGTGTGTGTGTGTGTGTGTGTCTGGTATAGGTTCCGCCCCGTGGCGCAATCAATCATATGGCACATTTTGGAACCGGGTTGACCAGGGGGGGTTTAAGCCCAATTATGGAGATCCGATCATTTTTTTTTTTTTTTTTTTTGCAGCTATTAGGATAATTTTTGAAAAAAAAGGGGTTTTCGAGAATTTAGGAAACCTTTTGTAGGGGAGGGGAAGGGGGTGAATGGGTGGGGGGGATGGGTAATGGGGTGGGGTGATGGGTGAGTGAAAAGGGTGGGGGGTGATGGGTTTGGGGGGGTGATGGTGAGGGTGAGGGAATGGTGGGGGGTGATGGGTAATCTTTTTATCTATAATAAATAAAGCGAAAGTGTGCGTCTGTGTGTGTGTGTGTGTGGTTGTGTGTGTGTGGTATAGGTTCCGCCCCCCTGGCCAAACCCTCATATGCACATTTTTTGGAAACAGGTTGACCAGGGGAAGGTCATAAGCCCCCTTAGAGATGATCCCATACTTTTTTTTTTTCTTTTTTTAGCGCCTATTAGCAGGAATTGTGAAAACAAAAATGGGGGTTTCGAGAATTGAGGAAGCCTGATGAGGGTGATGGGTAATGGGGAGTGAATGGGGGGGGTGTGGGTAATGGGTGAGTGAAGGGTGGGGGGTGGGTAAGGGGGGAGTGAATGGGGGGGGTGATGGGAATGGGTGGGGGTGATGGGGGAGGAATGGGGGGGGTGATGGGTTTGGGGGTGAGGGTGATGGGTGAGGAATAGGGGGGGGTATGGGAAACTATAATAAATAAGTGAAAAAGGGGTTGTTGTTGTCTTGTGGGGTGTGGGGGGGTGTTGGTGTGTGTTTTTGGTCGGATAGGTTTTCCCCCCCCCGTGGCGCAATAAAAAAATGGCACATTTTTGGAACCGGGTTGACCAGGGGAAGGTTTTAAGCCCAGTTGTGAGATGATCCGATTTTTTTTTTTTTTTTTTTTTTAGCAGGCCTATTAGCGATAATTGTGAAAAAAAAAGTGGGTTGCGAGAATGAGGAAACCTTGATGTAGGGTGATGGGTAATGGGTGAGTGAATGGGTGGGGTGATGGGTAATGGGTGTGGGGTGATGGGTGAGTGAATGGGTGGGGGGTGATGGTGGGGTGATGGGTGAGGGAATAGGTGGGGGGTGATGGGTAATGGTAAATATAAGCGAAAGTCTGTCTGTCTGTGTATGTGTGTGTGTGTGTGTCTGGTATAGGTTCCGCCCCCGTGGCGCAATCACATCATATGGCACATTTTTGGAACGGGTTGACCAGGGGAAGGTTTTAAGCCCAATTATGAGATGATCCGATCACTTTTTCTTTTTTTTTTAGCAGCCTATTAGCGATAATTGTGAAAAAAAGGGGTTGCGAGAATGAGGAAACCTTGATGTAGGGTGATGGGTAATGGGTGAGTGAATGGGTGGGGGGGATGGGTAATGGGTGTGGGGTGATGGGTGAGTGAATGGGTGGGGTGGTGATGGGTTGGGGATGATGGGTGATGGGTGAGGGAATAGGTGGGGGGGGTGATGGGTAATGGGTGAGTGAATGGGTGGGGGGTGATGGGTAATGGGTGAGTGAATGGGTGGGGGGTTGTGGGTAATGGGTGAGTGAATGGGTGGGGGAATACATACATTTCTACATCCATGATTTCAGGAAAGTTAGAAGGGGCTATCTGGAGAGTCCATGTTTGGTGGGCCGAAGGCCCACCAAACACAGGGTGGTGGGCCGAAGGCCCACCAATAGCCCTCCGCAGGAGCTAGCCAAAAAGTCCGCCCGGAGGGCGGCTTTGCGGCTAGTCTATATTAATAAAAGCGAAATGTGTCTGTCTGTGTGTGTGTGTGTGTGTGTGTGTGTGTGTGTGTGTGTGTGGGTATAGGTTCGCCCCCGTGGCGCAAACACCTCATATGGCACATTTTTGGAATCAGGTTGACCAGGGGAAGGTCATAAGCCCACTTATGAGATGATCCCACACTTTTTTTTTCTTTTTTTTTTGCAGCCTATTAGGAGAATTTTGAAAACAAAAGTAGGTTGGGGAGAATTGAGGAAGCCCCTTTAGTAGGGTGATGGAAAAGGGTGAGTGAATGGGGGGGGGTGATGGGAAGGGTGTGGGGTGATGGGAGTGAATGGGTGGGGGGTGATGGGGTTGGGGTGATGGGTGATGGGGAGGGAATAGGTGGGGGGTGATGGGTAATCTATAATAATAAAGCAAAAATGTGTTTGTCTGTCGTCTGTGTGTGTGTGTGTGTGTGTGTGTGTGTGGTGGTGTGTGTGTGGTGTGTGGTCTGGATAGGTCCGCCCCGTTTGGGGCAATCAACCATGGCACATTTTTGGGAACCGGGTTTACCCGGGGAAAAATTTTAAGCCCCAAATTTTGAGAGGGTCTATCATTTTTTTTTTTTTTTTTTTTAGCAGCCCATTTTGCGATAATTTTGAAAAAAAAAAAAGTGGGTTTCGAGAATTGAGGAAACCTTGATGTAGGGGATGGGGAAAGGGTGGGAAGGGGGGGGGATGGGGAAGGGGTGGGGGAGGGTGAGTAATGGGTGGGGGGGGATGGGGTGGGGGTGAAGGTGATGGGTGGGGAATAGGTGGGGGTGAGGGTTACTTTTTATTTTAAAAAATATAAGCGAAAGTGTGTTGCTGTGGTGGTGGTTTTTTGTGTGTGTTGTGTGTGGGTGTGGTATAGGTTTCCCCCCCCCTGGCGCAAAAAACCTCTATGGGGCATTTTTTGGGAATCAGGTTGACCCGGGGAAGGTCATAAGCTTACTTATGAGATGATCCGATCACTTTTTCTTTTCTTTTTTTTAGCAGCCTATTAGCGAGAATTGTGAAAACAAAAGTGGGTTGCGAGAATTGAGGAAGCCTTGATGTAGGGTGATGGGTAATGGTGTGAATGAATGGGTGGGGTGATGGGTAATGGGTGAGTGAATGGGTGGGGTGATGGGTAATGGGTGAGTGAATGGGTGGGGTGATGGGTAATGGGTGAGTGAATGGGTGGGGTGATGGGTGGGGGGTGATGGGTTGGGGGTGATGGGTGATGGGTGAGGAATAGGGGGGGGTTATGGGTAATCTATAATAATATAAGCGAAAGTGTGTCTGTCTGTCTGTCTGTGTGTGTGTTGTGTGTGTGTGTGTGTGTGTGTGTGTGTGTGTCTGGTATAGGTTCCGCCCCCGTGGCGCAATCAACTCATATGGCACATTTTTGGAACCGGGTTGACCAGGGGAAGGTTTAAGCCCAGTTATGAGATGATCCGATTTTTTTTTTTTTTTTTTTTAGCAGCCTATTAGCGATAATTGTGAAAAAAAAAGTGGGTTGCGAGAATTGAGGAAACCTTGATGTAGGGTGATGGGTAATGGGTGAGTGAATGGGTGGGGTGATGGGTAATGGGTGTGGGGTGATGGGTGAGTGAATGGGTGGGGGGTGATGGGTTGGGGGTGATGGGTGAGGGAATAGGCAAAGCCGTCTGTATGTAAAAGCCTGCGCCTGGGAGAGCGGGATGGACGTGACGTCAGTAGCAGAGTCTGCTCCGCGAGTCAGTAGGAGCCGAGCTTTCAGCATGTGAGGATGTACGGGCGGTATAAGATATACTGTTATCTTTGGAAATGTTTGTTCTATAATATTATCAAATAAAAACCCGTAAAACACACTAAAGACATGCCATTATGAGACTCTCAAGAAATATGCATGAACTTAAACTCTTCGCCATTTAATATTTTGCTCGAAAACATTTTACATGGAGAAATTCAATAGAAGCGGAATTTAATTAGCTTTCCATGATATATTTTGTTTTCTGCTAAATGAATTAGAACATACATACATTAGCGTTAACTAAATAAATAACATCATCAATCGGGAAAAAATTACCCGATTCATGATCTTTTTAGTTAGTTAACGCTAATTTATGTATGGTTCTAATTCATTTAGCAGAAAATGAAATATAGCAATGGAAAGCTAATTAAATTCCGCTTCTATTGATATTCTCCATGTAAAATGTTTTTGAGCAAAATATTAAATGGCGAAGAGTTAAAGTTCATACATATTTCTTGTGAGTCTCATAATGGCCTTTCTTTAGTCTGTTTTACGGTTTTATTTGATAATATTATAGAACAAACATTTCCGAAGATAACAATATATCTTTTATACTGATAAACATATATTAGGTACAAAATTACCCGATTTCATGATGTTATGTATTTAGTTAACGCTAATTTATGCATGCTGCTAATTCATTTATCAGAAAACAAAATATAGCAATGGAAAGCGAATTAAATTCCGCTTCTATTGATATTCTCCATGTAAAATGTTTTCGAGAAAAATATTAAATGGCGAAGAGTTTAAGTTCATGTGTATTTCTTGAGAGTCTCATAATGGCATTTCTTTAATGTGTTTTACGGGTTTTTATTTGATATATTATAGAACAAAACATTTCCGAAGATAACAATAATCTTTTATACTGATAAACATATAATTAGGTAGGTAAACTTGTCATCTCGGTGGCCTCGTACAGACGCGTCCGTGACGTCATCAATCTCAGGCGCAGGCCTTTACATACAGACGGCTTTGGAATAGGTGGGGGGTGATGGGTAATGGTAAATATAAGCGAAAGTCTGTCTGTCTGTGTATGTGTGTGTGTGTGTGTCTGGTATAGGTTCCGCCCCCGTGGCGCAATCACCTCATATGGCACATTTTTGGAATCGGGTTGACCAGGGGAAGGTTTTAAGCCCAATTATGAGATGATCCGATCACTTTTTCTTTCTTTTTTTTAGCAGCCTATTAGCGATAATTGTGAAAAAAAAGTGGGTTGCGAGAACTGAGGAACCTTGATGTAGGGGTGATGGGTAATGGGTGAGTGAATGGTGGGGTGATGGGTAATGGGTGTGGGGTGATGGGTGAGTGAATGGGTGGGGGGTGATGGGATGGGGATGATGGGTGATGGGTGAGGAATAGGTGGGGGGTGATGGGTAATGGGTGAGTGAATGGGTGGGGGGTGATGGGTAATGGGTGAGTGAATGGGTGGGGGGTGATGGGTAATGGGTGAGTGAATGGGTGGGGGGAATACATACATTTCTACATCCATGATTTCAGGAAGTTAGAAGGGGCTATCTGGAGAGTCCATGTTTGGTGGGCCGAAGGCCCACCAAACACAGGTGGTGGCCGAAGGCCCACCAATAGCCCTCCGCAGGAGCTAGCCAAAAAGTCCGCCCGGAGGGCGGCTTTGCGGCTAGTTATATTAATAAAGCGAAGTGTGTCTGTCTGTGGTGTGTGTGTGTGGTGTGTGGTATAGGTTCCGCCCCCCGTGGCGCAAACACCTCATATGGCACATTTTTGGAATCAGGTTGACCAGGGGAAGGTCATAAGCCCACTTATGAGATGATCCGATCACTTTTTTTTTTTTTTTTTTTAGCAGCCTATTAGCGAGAATTGTGAAAACAAAAGTTAGGTTGCGAGAATTGAGGAAGCCTTGATGTAGGGTGATGGATAATGGGTGAGTGAATGGGTGGGTGATGGTAATGGGTGTGGGGTGATGGGTGAGTGAATGGGGGGGGGTGATGGGTTGGGGGTGATGGGTGATGGGTGAGGGAATAGGTGGGGGTGATGGGTATCTATAATAATATAAGCAAAAGTGTGTCTCTCTGTCTGTCTGTCTGTCTTGTGTGTGTGTGTGTGTGTGTGTGTGTGGTGTGTGGTGTGTGTGTGTGTGTGTGTGTGTGTGTTGTGTGTGTCTGGTATAGGTTCCGCCCCCCGTGGCGCAATCAACTCATTGGCACATTTTTGGAACCGGGTGACCAGGGGAAAGTTTTAAGCCCAATTATGAGATGATCGATCATTTTTTTTTTTTTTTTTTTTAGCAGCCTATTTAGCGATAATGTGAAAAAAAAAGTGGGTTGCGAGAATTGAGGAAACCTTGATGTAGGGTGATGGGTAATGGGTGAGTGAATGGGTGGGGTGATGGGTATGGGTGTGGGGTGATGGTTTAGTGAATGGGTGGGGGGTGATGGGTTGGGGGTGATAGGTGATGGTGGGGATAGGTGGGGGTGATGGGTAACTTTCTTATCTATAATAATATAAGCGAAAGTGCTGTCGGGCTGTGTGTGTGTGTGTGTGTGTGTGTGTGATGTGTGTGTGTTGTGTGTGTGTGTGTGTGGTGTATAGGTTCCGCCCCCTGTGGCGCAAACACCTCATATGGCACATTTTTGGAATCAGGTTGACCAGGGGAAGGTCATAGCCCACTTATGAGATGATCGATCACCTTTTTTTTTTTTTTTTTTAGCAGCCTATTAGCGAGAATTGTGAAAACAAAAGTGGGTTGCGAGAATTGAGGAAGCCTGATGTAGGGTGATGGGTAATGGGGAGTGAATGGGTGGGGTGATGGTAATGGGTGAGTGAATGGGTGGGGTGATGGGTAATGGGTGAGTGAATGGGTGGGGTGATGGGTAAGGGTGTGGGGTGATGGGTGAGGGGATGGGTGGGGGTGATGGGTTGGGGGGTGATGGGGATGGGTGAGGGAATAGGGGGGGGTTTGGGTAATCTATAATAATATAAGCGAAAGTGTGTCTGTCTGTCTGTCTGTGTGTGTGTGTGTGTGTGTGTGTGTGTGTGTGTTGGTATGGGTTCCGCCCCCCGTGGCGCAATCAACTCATATGGCACATTTTTGGAACCGGGTTGACCAGGGGAAGGTTTTAAGCCCAGTTATGAGATGATCCGATATTTTTTATTTTTTTTTAGCAGCCTATTAGCGAAAATTTATGAAAAAAAAGTGGTTTGCGAGAATTGAGGAAACCTTGATCTAGGGTGATGGGTAAGGGTGAGTGAATGGGTGGGGTGATGGGTAATGGGTGGGGGGTGATGGGTAAAGTGAATGGGTGGGGGGTGATGGGTTGGGGTGATGGGTGATGGGTGAGGAATAGGGGGGGTGAGGGTAATGGTAAATATAAGCGAAAGTCTGTCTGTCTGTGTGTGTGGGGTGTGTTTTGTGTCTGGTATAGGTTCAGCCCCCCGTGGCGCAATCACCTCATATGGCACTTTTTTGGAATCGGGTTGACCAGGGGAAGGTTTTAAGCCCAATTATGAGATGATCCGACACTTTTTTTTTCTTTTTTTTAGCAGCCTATTAGCGAAAATTTGTGAAAAAAAAGTAGGTTGCGAGAATTGAGGAAACCTTGATGGAGGGTGATGGGTAATGGGTGAGTGAATGGGTGGGGGAGGTTAATGGGTGTGGGGGTGATGGGTGAGTGAATGGGGGGGGGGTTGATGGGTTGGGGATGATGGGTGATGGGTGAGGGAATAGGTGGGGGGTGAGGGTAATGGGGAGTGAATGGGTGGGGGGTGATGGGTAATGGGTGAGTGAATGGGTGGGGGGTGATGGGTAATGGTGAGTGAATGGGTGGGGGGAATACTACATTTCTAACATCCATGTTTTCAGGAAAGTTAGAAGGGGCTATCTGGAGAGTCCATGTTTGGTGGGCCGAAGGCCCACCAAACACAGGTGGTGGGCCGAAGGCCCACCCAATAGCCCTCCGCAGGAGCTAGCCAAAAAGTCCGCCCGGAGGGCTTTGCGGTATTTTATACATATAATGTACTTTTAGAAATTTACAGACTTTGGTTTTTTTGCAAACTGACCCGGTAACTTTGCTAAATTAACGATTTTAAAGAAAAAAAGTTAATATACAAAGTGGTAAGAATCCTGCAAAATCACAATGGTTTCTTTTGGTACAATTAGTCAGGGTTCAGTGGTGACGCGGGAAAATCCCTATTTGTTAAGATTGGTGGAGTGAGTTGAGGCCTTCAAAGTAATACCTCATTAGAGTAGTGATGTATAATTATATCACTTCCATTAACATTAACTAGACAATCTTGTGAAGAGTTTTTTTAGTAAATATATTTCTCCTTCGAAGCTTCACCAACTAGCAACATAAAGTTGAATTTATTAATATACCTATAACACTCTTTTGAAGAAAAAAACACACATACACACACGCGCAAACGTACACACACACACACACACACACACACACACACACAACACCCCAAGACACACACACCAGACACACACACACAGACACACACACACACAAGCGCGCACGCGCACACACACACTTCATAACCACTCCTGACCGCTCTAACACCAGACGACATTTCACAGGTTGAAAGTAAACAAATCACGAAATTTCTGAATATTAAACAATATTTACACAAACTACTTACTCGCTTTCTTCGAGAGCAGAGTAAGCCAAATCTGCACTTTTCGCTGTTAGGTATTTGGGAAAAAGGGTAATTTTCAAGTTTCATCCAACCACGGAATTTTTGGTCCTGCGTATATATTTCTGGTGATTGGGTAGTGACGATGATTTTACCCTTTTATTTCCGTCACGTAAGCATCGTGTTTAATTGATGCTTACCTCCCCCCTTGTACGTACATGTCGCCACAGATGCGCTACATATGGAAGAAGTGTGTATACTAATATTGCATGGTTGGAATTGTTGTTGAAATCATAAAAAAAGAAACCTCCAGGAAGGGAGGAGTACTTCGCCACACCTGCCCCACCCCACTCTGGAAGTATAAACACGATACGGAATCTATCAACCTCCTACCTCGCCTCCCCCCCTCCCATGTGATACACTAATCAGTATTTTCCATACTCGAAACTCCACCCAATCAAGATCACCACCACGGCAGGAGGCTACATTACCTTACTGGCGAGATGTGGATGGTTGTGGTTCCGCCCAAGGTTCACAGGGTGCAGCTGTCTCACTGTGGTGGTGGTGGTGGTGGTGGTCCTGCGGCCACAATACCGTGAACGCCTGTCTTTCCTATAGGTACAAGGAAGCCTACAGTCCCGCCACTGAACTTCACACGGAAGGACGCCGTGATCTCCTACAAACTGGAGAACAGCTTCGTCGCCAAGATAAAAGTCCTGAATAAATTGCTCATAAAATCCGTGCATCCACCGCACACCGCAGCCACCTTTCCACTGACAAGGAGACGGAAAAACCAGACCCACGAACCGACGCACCGAAGCCTCGAACGCAGGTGAGAGAAACTGTGATGCATCTGTGAGTTTGTGATTCTTGCACAATGAAATCATTTCAAATAAAGACTATTTTCATCAAAACTCGATCAATAACTTTACATATACATCTTGAAAACATGTAATGAAATGATGCAGGAGTTCATTAATCTATGAAGGAAATACTGGCAAAAATTTAGTAGTCCTGATTTTCCTTGATGCCGCGTATCGTTGGCAACACTGTTGTAAACGCCGCCGCAGCCACACAATGTTTTTTTCAGTAATTGTTGATATTTCGTAAGATTTCGTTGATATTCATCCTAATTTCATTATGAATCACACGTTTGAAGTTTTTCATCACCCACAAACCCAGCTTTCGCACATGTCGCTCAAAATCGGTGGGAAGATATTCATGAACTTTAAAACCAGTCTTTTTGCGCAAGCCGTATGTTTGCGACGGAAATTATATAAAAAAATCCCACACTTCTAAGGCCCAAAAATTAGAAAACAAACATAAGGCGCACCGAAAATCCCTTAGTTGGGTGAAGCTGCGAACTGTTCGAAAAGATTTACGGGTGATGATGGAGACGATGCAGACACCTCCACACACTATGGAAGCTGACACAGCACTGGCCACTGAGTCAAGGTCAGGCCTTCCATGAGCTCCGCTGAACTTACCCTAGAGTCAAGTCAATTTTACCCTAAATTCTTACGTTTTACCCTAAATAATCGGCTCGACTGTATATTCGATTATATATATATATATATATATATATATATATATATATATATATATAATATATATATATATATATATATTTTATATATATATATATATATTTTATATATATATATATCTCCCTATTTTTTATTGATAACAAAAACAAAATAGTAAAGTTAAGCCAGTTTAGTTTGTCTAGTTTTAATATAATTTCCATTAAATATATATTTCTGGTTTAATAAGAACACACTTTAACAAAATAAGTATTGAGAATAACTGACTAAAGGGTGGTTCACACTGAGGTTTTTTCGTCATTTTGTCGACAGAGAATTCGGTCTGGGTCTGGGGCTGGTGTCATGATCGCAATAGGTTTTTTAAAAAAATCACACACTGCTCACTCGGTCTTTTATCGACCGACTTGCCGAGAATTTCGCGCGCCAAATTAAAATAAACGCAGAAGCCAGCACGTTCCTCCTCCCCCCTCACCCCAATTATTGGTATAATTTCGGTATTGGGCACTAAAAACTAACAAATTTAACTTCCATCATCGTGCAGATCTTTTCATCCTTAATTTGATCCAATTTCCCAATTTCCATGCCAATGCGATACATATAATACAAAATTTCCATTTAGCTCGAGATAACAGGCCAGGACAACTTTT
>JACEEZ010016220.1:30000-79784 GCA_016584305.1 Chionoecetes opilio | reverse complement strand
GAATGATTGGAGGGTCTCCCTTGACACCGGCGCCACTGACTCAGGTTGTGAAAATGGACTTTTAGGCATCTTACGTAGCCGCTTATGATTTTAGTAGAGAATTCTAGAAGGTTATCCCCTGGCTTAAACTCAAGAGATGAAGCGATACGACGCTCTTGTGGAGTTAAGAAGGTGATATAATACTGAAATTCTAGAATCAGTTTAAATCTCTCTACTGACAGGTGGCCACTTTCAAACCCACTTTCAAAAGCCCACTTTCAAAAAGTGATCGGATCATCTCATAAGTGGGCTTAAAACCTTCCCCTGGTCGACCCGGTTCCAAAAATGTGCCACATGAGGGGATTCCGCCACAGGGGGCGGCACCTATCGCGGACAGACAGACACACACACACACACACTTTCGCTATTATTATTATATATATATATATATATATATATATATATATATATATATATTATATATATATATATATATATATATATAATATATATATATATATATATATATATATATATATATATATATATATATATATATATATATATATAATATATATATGTATATATATATATATATATATTTATATCCATATTTTTTATTGATAACAAAAACAAAATAGTAAAGTTAAGCCAGTTTAGTTTGTCTAGTTTTAATATCATTTCCATTAAATATATATTTTTGGTTTAATAAGAACACACTTTAACAAAATAAGTATTAAGAATAGCTGACTAAAGGGTGGTTCACACTGAGGTTTTTTCGTCATTTTGTCGACAGAGAATTCGGTCTGGGTCTGGGGCTGGTGTCATGATCGCAATAGGTTTTTAAAAAAAATCACACACCGCTCACTCGGTCTTTTATCGACCGACTTGCCGAGAATTTCGCGCGCCAAATTAAAATAAACGCAGAAGCCAGCACGTCCCTCCTCCCCACTCACCCCAATTATTGGTATAATTTCGGTATTGGGCACTAAAAACTAACAAATTTAACTTACATCATCGTGCAGATCTTTTCATCCTTAATTTGAATCCCAATTTCCCCAATTTCCCATGCCAATGGCGATACATATAATACCGAAAATTTTCCATTTTAGCTACCGTAGATAACAGTTAAGTCGCCAGGACAACTTTTTTTTCTGTTTACAGACGTGTGGTGGCGTTAATACTTACATTTCTACATCCATGATTTCAGGAAAGTAAGAAGATGCTATCTGGAGAGTCTGAGCCATTTTGTGTCTTCATCTGTGTCATAGTATGGCTATAAATAAACAAATTACAAAAATATCTACAAAGTGGCTACCAACAGTAGAGTCGCCATCTAGTGTTTATTTACTGAGTGTCCTACCGCTGTCGTCGTCGCCCGAAAAAAAAATGCGTAGTGAAATTTGAAAGCGTATATACTTGCAGCTACAAAGCATAAAACAACGCTGAAACAGGGTAGATT
Organism: Chionoecetes opilio; assembly: GCA_016584305.1. NCBI lineage: Eukaryota > Metazoa > Arthropoda > Malacostraca > Decapoda > Majidae > Chionoecetes > Chionoecetes opilio. The sequence goes on along the minus strand of JACEEZ010016220.1, from coordinate 78,343 downwards.
ATACAGTCATGATATAAACTATTGTGTATCATCTTCAGTGGCACATACAAATCAGTAGTGATGCTATCTATCTTTCTTCTATTATTATTATTATATTAATAAAAGCGAAAGTGTCTGTCTGTCTGTTGTGTGTGTGTGTGGTATAGGTTCCGCCCCCGTGGCGCAAACACCTCATATGGCACATTTTTGGAATCAGGTTGACCAGGGGAAGGTCATAAGCCCACTTATGAGATGATCCGATCACTTTTTTTTTTTTTTTTTTTTTTAGCAGCCTATTAGCGAGAATTGTGAAAACAAAAGTAGGTTGCGAGAATTGAGGAAGCCTTGATGTAGGGTGATGGGTAATGGGTGAGTGAATGGGTGGGGTGATGGGTAATGGGTGAGTGAATGGGTGGGGTGATGGGTAATGGGTGTGGGGTGATGGGTGAGTGAATGGGTGGGGGTGATGGGGTTGGGGGTGATGGGTGATGGGTGAGGGAATAGGTGGGGGGTGATGGGTAATCTATAATAATATAAGCAAAAGTATGTCTCTCTGTCTGTCTGTCTGTCTGTGTGTGTGTGTGTGTGTGTGTGTGTGTGTGTGTGTGTCTGGTATAGGTTCCGCCCCCCGTGGCGCAATCAACTCATATGGCACATTTTTGGAACCGGGTTGACCAGGGGAAGGTTTTAAGCCCAATTATGAGATGATCCGATCATTTTTTTTTTTTTTTTTAGCAGCCTATTAGCGATAATTGTGAAAAAAAAAATGGGTTGCGAGAATTGAGGAAACCTTGATGTAGGGTGATGGGTAATGGGTGAGTGAATGGGTGGGGTTGATGGGTAATGGGTGTGGGGTGATGGGTGAGTGAATGGTGGGGGGTGATGGGTTGGGGGTGATGGTTGAGGGTGAGGGAATAGGTGGGGGGTGATGGGTAATCTATATTAATAAAAGCGAAAGTGTGTCTGTCTGTGTGTGTGTGTGTGTGTGTGTGGTGTGTGTGGTATAGGTTCCGCCCCCCGTGGCGCAAAACACTCATATGGCACATTTTTGGAATCAGGTTGACCAGGGAAGGTCATAAGCCCACTTATGAGATGATCCGATCACTTTTTTTTTTTTTTTTTTTTTAGCAGCCTATTAGCGAGAATTGTGAAAAAAAAAGTGGGTTGCGAGAATTGAGGAAACCTTGATGTAGGGTGATGGGTAATGGGTGAGTGAATGGGTGGGGTGATGGGTAATGGGTGTGAGGTGATGGGTGAGTGAATGGGTGTGGGGTGATGGGTGATGGGTGAGGGAATAGGTGGGGGGTGATGGGTAACCTATAATAATATAAGCAAAGTGTGTCTGTCTGTCTGTCTGTCTGTCTTGTCTGTGTGTGTGTGTGTGTGTGTGTGTGTGTGTGTGTGTGTGTGTGTGTTGTGTGTGTGTGTTGTGTGTGTGTGTTTGGGGGTGTGTGTGTGTGTGTTTTCTGGTATAGGTTCCGCCCCCCGTGGCGCAATCAACTCATAGGCACATTTTTGGAACCGGGTTGACCAGGGAAGGTTTTAAGCCCAATTATGAGATGATCCGATTCTTTTTTTTTTTTTTTTTTTTTAGCAGCCTATTAGCGATAATTGTGAAAAAAAAAAGTGGGTTGCGAGAATTGAGGAAACCTTGATGTAGGTGATGGGTAGTGGGTGAGTGAATGGGTGGGGTGAAGGGTAATGGGTGTGGGTGATGGGTGAGTGAATGGGTGGGGGGTGATGGGTGATGGGTGAGGGAATAGGTGGGGGGTGATGGGTAATGGTAAATATAAGCGAAAGTGTGTCTGTCTGTGTGTGTGTGTGTGTGTGTGTTGTCTGGTATAGGTTCCGCCCCCCGTGGCGCAATCACCTCATATGGCACATTTTTGGAACCGGGTTGACCAGGGAAGGTTTTAAGCCCAATTAGAGATGATCCGATCACTTTTTTTTTTCTTTCAGCAGCCTATTAGCGATAATTGTGAAAAAAAAGTGGGTTGCGAGAATTGAGGAAACCTTGATGTAGGGTGATGGGTAATGGGTGAGTGAATGGGGGGTGATGGGTAATGGGTGTGGGGTGATGGGTGAGTGAATGGGTGGGGGGTGATGGGTTGTGGATGATGGGTGATGGGTGAGGGAATAGGTGGGGGGTGATGGGTAATGGGTGAGTGAATGGGTGGGGGTGATGGGTAATGGTTTGAGTGAATGGGTGGGGGTAATACATACATTTCTACATCCATGATTTCAGGAAAGTTAGAAGGGGCTATCTGGAGAGTCCGTGTTTGGTGGGCCTTCGGCCCACCAAACACAAGTGGTGGGCCAAAGGCCCACCACTAATAGCCCTCCGCAGGAGCTAGCCAAAAAGTCCGCCCGGAGGGCGGCTTTGCGGCTAGTACGTAATATAAAGCGCCTGACGACATGACTGCAGGTGGCGACTTTACTGTTAACTACGGTAGCCATAAACGGTTGTTAGTTTAAATCAGATTATGTTAGGTTAGACGTGGGGTTTGATTTAGTAGATGATATCAAGGAAAAAATGAAACTATCAATACTACTTCATAATAGGTAAATTGCGCGAAAACTTATCTATCGCGCGCCAAATACACACAAGCCAGCCACTAACCCCCTATAGCCCCTAGCGCGACGTGACCCCTGACCCTGCTGCCTCATGAGACCCTCACTGCCCCTGGTACAAGAACGTCCCGGAAATCATTGAACACTTGCTGCTACAAAGCGATACTAAAAGCAGAAAAGGTCACAAGAAGAAGAAGAAGAAGATGATTTGTCGACCGAAACGAATTGCGTGTGTGAACGTAATCTCCGCACTAGCCCGCAAGAGACCGACTTCTCTGTCGACAAAAAAAAACAGTGTAGTCTCCATTCTTCATCCACAAGATTTTTATTGGCATACTTTGGTAATTGTGGCAGTTCATCAAATATATATGCTAAGGATGGAGGATTCAGAGTTGATGCAGAATGAGGGTTTACACAGGCTTACAAAAATCATACTTCATGAATTTTGTCATTGAGTGAATATCTTTTCTGAATCTGGGATACAGCTTCAATCAAGAAAGACTGACATGACTTATAAAACTGTGAAAGTTCTGCGCTAGTTACTGTTCCCGATTGTTTTAGATCCCTTACTGTTGCTGATGCACTCACTCCTAGATATACATTCTCAACAGGAATTAAGACACTTGAAAAAAATATGTTGACCAGGACTAAGTAATGGAATATCAGCATTCTTAACAAAGCTCACACCCATGAAGTCAGTACACAAGCTTCGAATGAGTTTGCATGTCTCAGTTTTCAGTGTGAAAAAAAATGGAGCCTCAGACTGGAAAACGTATTATAACTATTGAACTTACCCAAGTTGTAATCCAGAAATTCGAGGTAGGCTTGGGTAAGCTTGTTTTTCAAGGCAGTAACAATCATATCATTTATATGTGTTGGGTCACTAAATGTTAATGGGCCCCAGGCATAACTACGTCACGGTTTGTTTACAGCGGTGCATTGTAGAGATAAGTCGGGGTCGCCGCGGGTGCCCTACGTAGGGAAGAAGACTACGACGATGAAAGAATTTCGAGTTGTTTAGTTTGAAATTGATATTCCAGGTGCTATATTACCAAGCCCTGTTCTCGCTGACAAGACTAGAGAAGACCTGAGATGATGGCTGATGTGCAGAGGCTTCTCAACCAAAAAAACAGTCACAGCAGAGCCTCGTCAAGAGGTAAGCAACAAGTGGTAGGGACACCCCTACCACTTGCTTACCTTTTGACGAGGCTCTGCTGTGACTCTGTTTTCCTGGTTGAGAAGCCTCTGCATATCAGCCATCATCTCGATCAGGTCTTCTCTAGTCTTGTCAGCGAGAACAGAGCTCGGTAATAGGCTAATAGCACCTGGAATATCAATTTCGCGCAAAACAACTCTAAATTCTTTCATCGTCGTAGTCTCCTCTTTGTAGGATGTACATATTCATGGTTATGATAGTATTTATGTTCGTTCTTTATTAATTGAGTTCCTTTTGCTGTCTTTCCTCAGAATAAGTAGTAAGGTATACATCATGGTTTAAGTGTTACTTGACAGTTGTTTATGCAACTTGTTTATGGAGTAATCAGATAAATTAAAGCAAAAATTGGTGCCGTGGTTATGCAACTTGTTTTTGGATGGAGTAATCAGATAAATGAACGCAAAAATTGGTGATGTTTGTGTAGAGATAAGTATAGATAATACAAAATGGAAGCTCAATACTATAGTGTTTGCAGACGACACTGTAGAATACTACTAGCAGAGTTAAAAAGGTTTTCAAAAATTGGTAAATGAATGCAGTACTGTTTGTGTGAGGAGGAAACTGAAAGTTAATGTGGCTAAAAGTAGAGTGCTAGGGTTTTGGTAGAAACCAAAGAGTGAAGTTATTGAGTTTGAAGATCAATATAGAATGAGAATTGAGAGCCAGAAGCAATGTAAAATAATGATGAATGGACAGTTAATGGCTCTATCATGTGCAAGTATGGAGGCACGGAAGGGGAGATAAGAGAGAGAGCCCTGCCTACAAGGAAGGAAAGTAGTGGGCTCCTAGGGGCGCGTGATGAGAGGACAGTGAGTAAGGAAGGCTCTTAGGGATAGCATACTAGTGCCGACAGTAACATATGCAAGTCAGACCTGGACGTGGAATATATGTCGGAGGCCTAATTAAGATTCAAGCAGTTGAAATGAGTTACTTAAGAGGTGTCTGTGATGGAGTCCACAGATTGTCGTTTCTTATCAGCTTTATCCAATTATCTTTCTATTCTCAGCTTTTAAAAGTTGGTACAACCGTAAAGAAGGTGTTCGTCTACTTATTGCAACACAATATGGAACACAACAGTTTGCAGGAGGCATATTTAAGGACACAGCGTTGTCTTTCTTCACTGGATAGCGCCCGCCCGCTCTCCCTCATGACCCCGACTTATCCCCACAATGCACCGCGGTAAACATACTGTGACGTAGTTATGGGTTGGGTCCGTTCTGTGAAATAAAGCTCCAATTAATGCATCCCACTGTTCTACCTAGCAATCTGTTCACACATGCCTGTACAGACAATTAACCACCTGGTTTGGCCTGGAGCCAGGATTTTATGAGGTTCAATATAAAAAAAAAAATTAAACTCTTTGAATGCATGTTGCCTCCTGGAGCTAAGACTAAATTAAGTGTGCAAAACTGTTACGGCATAAATCTTCAACATATTTTGGGAGTTTGAGGCAAGCATTTGATGCACATAGATGAATCATATGGCATGAACATTTGACAATTATGACTTGAGGCAAATATTCTTTTAACAATGTAGCTACTGAATGGTTGGCTCCCATCATCACATTTGTAGTGTCAAAACAAAACCCAACAATATTATTAACAGGAATGTTTTTTGATGTGAAACATTCCTTCATGGCATTGAACAGTCCTACAGCTGAGCTATCATTAACCTCTATCAAATCTACGAAAGAGTTTTCAAGTTTATCTTTCTCAAAATATTGTGCTAATACGCACAATTGTTTAGTTGTACTCCTGTCTGTTGTCTTATCTATAATTACAGAAAAAAGCCTTTCACGTAAGATTCCAAAGAGTTCAGTGCCGAAATGCTTTCCAAACACTTGTCTTATTATGTTTGAGGTTCTTTGCTTCCCTAGCTTTACATTCTGTATAGACGTCACATCAGGAAACATTGCTTTAAAGAGGTCTAGTTAAGGGTTCACATAAAGAAATGGGCAAGTGATGTTCTGATAGAAAAGCACACACCCGAAGTTCAATTTCCGTGCAGACTTTTTGATTGGGTCATTTGCAATAATAAAACTGGCAACTGACTTTGTCTTAGAAATTTCACCAATTTTCGTCATCTGGTGAAATTTCGTCATCTGGCAACACAAAACCCGCCCAGAGCAGAGGGCAGAAAACGGGGATCTATGAAGGGTGACACCAGTAGATTTCTGCTAGCCTTACATAAATAAAGTTTCGTGTGTATAAAAAATGAAATTAAACACTGATTTTACATCAATGAATCCTTTGAATTTGAATTTTTAAAAAACTGACAAACACCTGATTACCCTAGAATTACCCTAAATTATGCATTACCCTAACCGCTACCCTAGAAGGGGTCTGATTACCCTAGTTTAGGGTATTTTACCCTAAAATGGAAGCACTGTGCCTGGGTAACCGCAAGGGCCGCGCGGGAACACCCCGGTGCGTCTGGCGGGAACACCACTCGCCACGCCATTACGCCTCAGTTACCAATTAGGCTTTAACATATGTCCTTTTTAGAAAGGTCTCTAAGATAAGTCTACACATCATGTCTACACACTATGTCTACACAATATGTGCTAAAAACACCAGCTCAACGGCATGGCCACATAAATCATCTCCTTGGAACAAACTACAATTGAAAAACTCTCTCTTGATGTGGTAAATACTTTTTCTTTCATATAAATTGTCTAGAAATAAGTTGTTCATTCATTTCAGTGCAGAAAAAAAATAGTCTCCCTTGTGTGCTGTGTTTGTGCCTTGTAACCAGTAACATCCTGTGCCCTCCACCCTGCCGCCTGCCTCACCACCCACTGCTCTATCACTGCATGCCTTCCCTCCACCCTGCCGCCTGCCTCACCACCCACTGCTCTATCACTGCATGCCTTCCCTCCACCCTGCCGCCTGCCTCACCACCCACTGCTCTATCACTGCATGCCCTCCCTCCCGCCCTAGCCTCTGCTTCCTGGGTCTCTGTATGGCGGTGGGACATGACTCACTAAAAGCTCAGTGTGTCTGCCGCCCCAATTAAAAACTACATTGCTGACAATACTACATAAGAACATAAGGAAGCTACAAGAGGCTGGGAGACCTGCACGGGGTAGTTCCTGTTACTTAGCACTACCTACATCCACCTTTCATCCCCATCCATAACATTGTCTAGCCTCCTTTTAAAACTCCCTATTGTCTCCGCACTAACTACCTGATATCTGAGTCTATTCCAATCATCTACCAATTCACAATCTACTCCACAGATAATTCCTCGCTTGACAAGGCACCCAATCACTCTCCTCCCTTGCACCAATCTCTCTCTCGTCTCACCTTCCAGGCTCGCACAAAAACCAAGATACTTATATTCCGGAACCTCTTCTCCAATCTTTCCCCATTCAGCCTCACTTCACATTCCTATAGACACTTAACTCCTACTCTAACAACTCTCAAATTCTACCACTTCATTCCTACTCCTTTGAAATATATCACCTTACCCTCTAATACAGTAGCTCGCAACCTTTTTCTGTCGTTTCCCCCTTCAACCAGTTCAACCATCCGGATTTCCCCCTTCGTGTGAAAATAAGTAGCCAAAACACACAAGTATATAGAAACTCTCTTCTACAGTCTATCTTCTATCTTCGACTCTATCTTCATGTCAGGAGTCTCGCTGAGGATGTCGAGGGACATTTGAACGCTAATGACCTCCGATCCGCCTACCGAGCCCTGAAGAAGCTCCGTTCCAAGTCTCCTTCTCGGGCGAGTGCTATTCGAACAGCAGATGGGAACCTCGTGTCGGACACGGATGGGCAGATGGCTCGTTGGGCTGAGTACTTTGGGCAGTTGTTCACGGTGGACCCTCCAACTGAGCAGCTTCACACCACTGGGTTACAGGCAGTGGATGCCGATCCTCCCATTGACGAATCCGCACCCTCTCTTGACGAAGTCAGAGAGGCTGTAGCAAAGTTGAAGGGTGAAAAGGCAGCTGGTGTTTGTAATATCAGTGCGGAGCTCCTCAAAGCTGGGGGTGAGGCCATGATCCGCGGGTTGCATGCTGTCCTGACTGCCGTGTGGCAATCAGGTACCATTCCTCCTGACTGGAAAAGGGGGCTGGTCGTCCCTATCTGGAAAGGGAAAGGGGACCGTCAGGACTGCAACAATTACCGCGGTATTACACTGATCAGCGTACCAGGCAAGGTGCTTGCCCATCTATTGCTGACACGAATTCGCAGTCATCTGGTGAAGCATCAGAGACCTCAGCAGTCTGGGTTCACGCCTGGTAAGTCAACAACGGACCGTATCTTAGCGCTTCGTGTCCTGGTGGAACGCCGACGTGAGTTTCGACAGAGGATGCTTGCAGCCTATGTTGATCTCAAGAAGGCGTTTGACTCAGTGCATCGTGAGTCACTCTGGGATCTTCTGCGACTTCGAGGGATTCCTGCAAGGACTATTGGTTTGATAACTGGTCTGTATTCTGGGACTGAGAGTGCTGTGAAGTGTGGGGCAGGTGTATCCAGCTTCTTTCCTGTGAATATAGGAGTGAGGCAAGGGTGCGTCCTTGCCCCATCACTTTTCAACGCTTGTATGGACTGGGTATTGGACAAGGTTGTAGATCAAAGTGATTGAGGAGCATCCGTCGGCAACACCAAGATCACTGATCTTGTTTTTGCCGATGATGCAGTAATCTTTGCTGAGTCGCTGGAGGTCCTGGTGATGGCTCTCGAGGCGCTGCACGAGGAGGCAAAGCCTTTGGGACTTGAGGTCTCCTGGCTCAAGACCAAGGTCCAGGTATTTGGAGACTTACTAGATGAAGCAGTACAGTATGTTCATGCGTGTGGCGAGGGCATTGAGATCTTGGAAAGTTTTACATACCTTGGTAGCGCAGTCCATAATGACGGCGGGTCACGTCAAGAAGTCTTACGGCGGATTAGCATAGCCCACGGTGTTATGGAATCGCTCAGCGGGAGTATTTGGCGTTGTCGGTACCTGTGCAGGAGGACAAAGATCCGGATCTTCAAGTCGCTTGTGATCCCTGTCTTACTCTATGGTTGTGAGACATGGACACTAAATAGTGAGTTGAAGAGACGAATCAATGCCTTTGGTAATAAGTGTCTTCGCAGAATCATGGGGTATCGCTGGGATGATTACGTGTCAAATCAGCGATTGCACCGTGAGACTGAATCGAGGCCTATTACCTGCATAGTCCGTCAGCGCCAACTTCGGCTATATGGGCATGTGGCACGCTACCCTGAAACCGATCCTTCCCATCGGGTTGTATCTGTAAGAGACAATCCGGCGTGGAGGAGGCCAAGGGGGCACCCACAAGGCTCGTGGCTGGGGCAAGTTGATGTTTCTTGTCGAGAGCTGCTTGGTATGGGAAAGGAGCCTGCATGGGAACTCGCGCGTGGTGACCCCCGGGAGTGGCGTCGTAGGGCGGGTGAGGCGACGCGCCCCCCGGCGTATGCCCCCAATGATTGATTGATTCTACAGTATATCTATATATACTTGAAGAAAAGTCAATAGCCGCATTCTAAGACAGATTTTTTTTGTCGACTAAATGCTAGTAATTTAGATGTCCCTCAGGATAAATTTCCCCCTTAGAATCCTGAAATTTCCCCCAGGGGGAAATTTCCCCTAGGTTGGGAAATACTGCTCTAATAGCTCTCAAATTCTACCACTTTATTCCTACTTATTTCACAAATATCACTTTACTTTTGATAACACTCACCCTCAGCTTCCGTCTTTTCCACACATTATTATCAAACACGGAGACAAGTTTCTGTAAGTCACTCATTCTTCGCCATCAGACTGTATCATCTGCAAAAAGAATTGTATTTAAGAACCATTGGCTGCCATTTGCATACACTTCCACTCCAACATCTACAACTGTCTTTCATTTCTTATTCCACCTTCCCATGTTATTTAGATAGCCGCGGGGACATCTGCCGGCCTTGCCTCAACACCTCCTTGTACTCCAAAGCTGTTCACTCAGTCCTCCCTCTACCCACCACCGCCGTGGCAATCCTTACAGACAGGCTTTGACAAGACGTCCTGAGTGTGAGAAACGAAGAGGAAGTTTCGTGTTTCTAGCAGTCATTTCAGTGTGACCTTTATAAATTTCTAACTAAGGGATACAAACTTCTACATTGTATTTTGTTGTTGCTCCAATATTTGTGTCAAAGAATTTCCCCAAAGATTGAGTGCTAGAAAAAAAAAAAAAATCCCCCTCATGTCAACATGCCGTGAATTATGCTGTGTTGGTGTGTTCCCTGTGTATGTGTTTGTGTTTCCCCTGTGTGGTGTGTGTGTGGTTCCCTGTTTATGTGTGAGTGTTGTTCCCTGTGTGTTTGTGTGTGTTTTTTCCCTGTGGTTGTGTGAGTGTGTTCCTGTGTGGGTGTGTGTTTGTGTGTTCCCGTGTATGTGGGTAGTGTGTTTCCCTGTGTGTATGTTTGATTTTGGTGCCTGTGTATTGGGAGTGGGTTTCCCTTGTATGTTTGGATGGTGGTTCCCTGTTTATGTGTGAGTGTTGTTCCCTGTGTAATTGTGAGTGTGTTCCCTGTGTATGTGTAGTGTGTTTCCCTGTGTATGTGGTGAGTGGGTTCCCTGTGTGTGGTGAGTGTGTTTCCTGTGTATGTGTGAGTGTGTTCCTGTGTCATGTGTGATTGTGTTCCCTGTGTATGTGTGAGTCTGTTCCCTGTGTATTGTGTGAAGGTGTTCCCTGTGTAGGTGTGTGTGTGTTCCTGTGTGTGTGTGTGTGTGTGTGTGTTGGCCTTGTATGTTTGAGTGTGTTCCCTGTGTATGTGTGAGTGTGGTTCCCTGTGTATGTGTGAGTGGGTTCCCTGTTTATGTGGTTGAGTGTGTTCCCTATGTATGTGGAGTTTGTTTCCCTGTGGTAATGTGTGAGTGTGTTCCCTGTGTATAGTGTGGAGTGTGTTTCCCTGTGTGTGTGTGATTGTTCCCCTGTGTATGTGTGTGTGTTTCCTGTGTATGTGTGAGTGTGTTCCCTGTGTGTGGTGAGTTTTCCCTGTGTATGTGTGTGTGTGTTCCCTGTGTATGTGTGTGGTGTGTTCCCTGTGTTGTGTGGATAGTGTGTTTCCTGTGTATGTGTGAGTGTGTTCCCTGTTAGTTGAGGGTGTTCCCTGTGTATGTGTGAGGGTGTTCGCCTGTGTATGTGTGAGTAGTGGTTCCCTGGTGTATGTGTGAGGGTGTTCCCTGTGTATGTGTGTGTGTGTTCCCTGTGTATGGTGTGTGTGTGCTCCCTGTGTATGTGTGTGGTGTGTTCCCTGTGTAGGTGGTGTGTGTTTCCATGTGTTGTGTGGTGTGGGTTCCTGTGTATGTGTGAGTGTGTTTGTCCTGTGTATGCGTGAGGGTGTTCCTGTTATTGTGAGTGTGTTCCCTGTGTATGTGTGTGTGTGTTTTCCCTGGTGTAATGTGTGATGTGGGTTCCCTGTGTATGTTGTGTGTGTGTGTGTGCCTGTGTATGTGTGAGGGTTGTTCCCTGTGTATGTGTGTGTGTTCCCTGTGTATGTGTGAGTTTGTTCCCTGTGTATGTGTGAGTGTGTTTCCCTGTGTATGTGTGAGTGTGTTTGCCTGGTGTATGTGTTAGTGGGTGTTCCCGTGGTATGTGTGAGTGTGTTTTCACCTGTGTAATGTGTGAGGGTGTTGCCTGTGTATGTGTGAGTGTGTTCCCTGTGATATGTTGGGTGTGTCCCTGTGTATGTGTGATGTTTTCCCCTGTGGTTAGTGTGAGTTTGTTCCCTGTGGTATGTTTGAGTGTGTTTCCCTGTGATGTGTGAGTTTTTCCCTGTGTATGTGTGAGTGTGTTCCCTGTGTTATGTGTGAGTTTGTTCCCATGTGTATGTGTGAGGGGTTTCCTGTGTATGGTGATGGTGTTCACCTGTGTATGTGTGAGTGTGTTCCCTGGTATGTGTTGTGTGTGTGTTCCCTGGTGTGGTGGGTGGGTTTTCCCTGTGTATGTGTGAGTGTGTTCCCGTGTATGTGGTGTGTGTGTTTTCCCTGTGGTGTGTGGAGTGTGTTCCCTGTGTATAGTGTGGAGTGTGTTTGCCTGTGTATGTGTGAGTGTGTTTCCCTGTGTATTGTGAGTGTGTTCCCGTGTAGGTGTGAGTGTTTCCCTGTATGTGTGAGTGTGTTCCTGTGTGTGTGTGAGTGTTCCCTGTGTATGTGTGTGTGTGTTGCCATGTGTATGTGTGAGGGTGTGTCCCCTGTGTATGTGTGAGGTGGTCCCTGTGTATTTTGTTTGAGGGTGTTTCTGTGTATTGTGTGAGTGTGTTCCCTGTGTATGTTGTGAGTGTGTTCCCTGTGTATGTGTGAGGGTGGTTTCCCTGTGTATGTGTGAGTGTGTTTCCCAGTGTATGTGTGAGGTGTGTTCCCTGTGTATGTGTGAGTGTGTTCCCTGTGTATGTGTGAGTGGGTTTCCCTGTGTATGTGTGAGGGTGTTCCCTGTGTAGTGTGGAAGGGTGCTTCCCTGTGTATGTGTGAGGGTGTTTTCCCTGTGTATGTGTGAGTGTGTTTCCCTGTGGTATGTGTGAGTGTTCCCTGTGTATGTGTGATTGTGTTGCATGTGTATGTGTGTGTGTGTTGGCCTGTGTGTGTGTAAGTGTGTTGCTGTGTATGTGTAGGTGTGCCTGTGTATGTGTGAGTGTGTTCCCTGTTTATGTGTTGATTGTGTGTTTCCCTGTGTATTGTGAGGGTTGTTTGCCTGTGATGTGTGAGTGGTGTTCCCTGTGTGTGGGTGGTGTTGTTCCTGTGTGTGTGTGTGAGTTGAGTTCCTGTTGGTATGTGTATGGTGTTCCCTGTGTATGTGTGAGGGTGTTTCCCTTGTATGTGTGTGTGGTGTTGCCTGTGTATGTGTGAGTGTGTTTCCCCTGTGTATGTGTGAGTGTGTTCCCTGTTGTATGTGTGGAGGGTGTTCCCCTGTGTATGTGTGAGTGTGTTCCGTGTATGTGTGAGTGTGTTTCCCTGTGTATGTGTGTGATGTGTTCCCTTGTATGTGTGTGGTGTGTGTTCCCTGTGTGTGTGTGAGTGTGTTCCCTGTGTAGTGGAGTGTGTCCTGTGTGTTGTGTGAGTGTGTTCCCTGTGATGTGGAGTGTGTTTCCCTGTGTGTGTGTGGTGTTGTTCCCTGTGTTGTGTGAGTGTGTACCCTGTGTGTGTGTGAGTGTGTTCCCTGTGTATGTGTTAGTGTGTTCCCTGTGTAGTGTGGTGGTGTTCCCTGTGTATGTGTGAGTGTGTTGCATGTGTAATGTGTGTGTGTGTTTGGCCTGTGTATGTGTGAGTGTGTTCCCTGTGGTATGTGTAGTGTGGGTTCCCTGTTGTATGTGTCAGTGTGTTGCATGTGTATGTGTGTGGTTGTATTGCCTGTTTATGTGTGAGTGTGTTCCCTGTGTATGTGTTAGTGTGTTCCCCCTGTGTATGTGGGAGTGTGTTCCCTGTGTAATGTGTGAGTGTGTTGCATGTGTATGTGTGTGTGTGTTGCCTGTGTATGTGTGAGTGTGTTCCCTGTTGTATGTGTGGGTGTGTTCCTGTTATGTGTGAGTGTGTGTCCTTGGTATGTGTGAGTGTTCCCTGTGTATGTGTGAGTGGTGTTCTCTGTGGTATGTGTGAGTGTGTTCTTTGTGTATGTGTGCGTGTGTTCCCTGTATATGTGTGAGTGTGTTCCCTGTGTATGTGGAGTGTGTTCCTGATGTATGTTGTGAGTGTGTTCCGCTGTGATATGTGTGAGTGTGTTCCCTCTGTATGTGTGAGTGTGTTTCCCTGTGTATGTGTGAGGGTGTTCCCTGTGTATGTGTTGAGTGTGTTCCTGTGTATGTGTGAGTGTGTTCCCTGGTATGTGTGAGTGTGTTCCCTGTGTATGTGGGTGGTGTGTTCCTGTGTGTGGTGAGTGTGTTCCCTGTGTATGTGTGAGTGTGTTCCCTGTGTTGTTTTGTGTGTTTCCCTGTGTATGTGTGAGTGTGTTTTCACTGTGTCTTTTGTGTTTGTGGTTGCCTGTGTAATGTGTGCAGGTGTTCCCTGTGTAATTTGTGAGTGTGTTGCCTGTGTATGTGTTCTTGTGTTCCCGTGTATGTGGTGAGTGTGTTGCCTGTGTATGTGGTGAAGTGTGTTCCCTGTGTATGTGTTTGTGTGTTGCCTGTGTAGTTTGAGGGAGTATCCCTGTGATTGTGATTGTGTTTGCCTGTGTATGGTGTGAGTGTGTTTCCCTGTGTATGTTGTGAGTGTGTTCCCTGTGTGTGTGTGAGTGTGTTTTCCGTGTGTATGTGTGAGGTGTGCTCCCCTGTAATATTGTGTGAGTGTTCCCTGTGTAAATGTGTGAGTGTGTTCCCTGTGTATGTGTGAGTGTGTTCCTTGTGTATGTGTGAGTGGGTTTCACCTGTGTATTGTTTGAGTGTGTTTCGCTGTGGTATGTGGAGTTTTTGGGTTTCCCTGTGTATGTTGAGTGTGTTCCCTGTTATATTGATTGTGTTCCCTGTGTATGTGTAGTGTGTTCCCTTTAAAATGTGTGAGAGAGTGTGTTCCCTGTGTATGTGTGTGTGTTCCCTTGTCTGTGTGAGGGTGTTTCCCTGTGGTATGTTGAGTGTGTTCCCTGTGTATGTGTGAGGAGTGTTCCCTGTTATGTGTGTGTGTGTTCCCTGTGTATGTGTGTGTGCGTTTCGCCTGGGTTGTGTGGGGTGTTCCCTGTGTATGTTGGAGGGTGTTCTCCCTGTGTATGTGTGGAGTGTGTTCCCTGTGTATGTGTGAGTGTGTTTCCCTTGTATTGTGGAGGGTGTTTCCCTGGTATGTGTGAGGTGTTCCTGTTTATTTGTGAGGGGTTTGCCTGTGTAATGGTGTGAGTTTTTCCCCGTGTATGTGTGAGTGTGTTCCTGTGTATGAGTGAGTGTGGTCCCTGTGTATGTTGTGGAGTGTGTTCCCGTGTGTATGTGTGAGTGTGTTCTCTGTGTGTGTGTGGAGTGTGTTCCCTGTGTATGTGTGAGTGTGGTTCCTGTGTATTTGTGAGTGTGTTTCCCTGTGTATGTGTGAGTGGTGTTCCCTGGTGTGGTGTGAGTGTTGTTTTCCCTGTGTATGTGTAGTGTGTTCCCTTTGTGTGTGTGAGTGTGTTTCCCCTGTGTATGTGGAGAGTGTTCCCTGTGTATGGTGTTGAAGTGTGTTCCCTTGTATGTGTGAGTGTCCCTGCCATCAATGTATATATGCACACCACCTTTAGTGTTCCTAACTTTATTATATACATGTTAGGTGTAATAGTACGGACACATGTTTAGTAGTAATAGTCACTACACATTTGGTATATTTTTTGTTGAATGAATGACCAGACATTGTGGTGAATGTTAATACTTCCCTGTTTGTTGTTTAAGACAATAAGAGAGAAATAATTTAACTTTGAAAGCACAATGACATTCTTGTTGTGTTCTTCTATATGTACCTGCTGATGAAGTCAGTGTTCGAGGAGTGTACAGATTCAAGGTAATGTTCACTAACTTGTACAGGACTATAATGACGGTCATTATACGATCACTTCAACAACTTACCCCATTACTGTTCATCATTACTACCATATCATAAACAAAAAGCTGTCCGAAAAGTCGCTATACACGGAAAATAACCACTTTTTTGGTATTGGTGGGCTCTAAAAAAGCTGGACGGAGAGCTGCAAACTTCACAGCCGGGATCCTGTTTTACTGACGAAGCCAATTTTTGCTACGTCCAATGGGAGAAGACATCAGCAAAACAGTTAGCGTTTTACTGGAGTTACGTTAAGTGTTACGTTAAAAGTTACGTTACTGGAGAGATGCCAACCTGAACTGGAAGAGACTTAAAAATACAAGGTGCTGGAAAAGTGGTGTGTGTGTGTGTCTATGTGTGGTGTGTGGGGGGGGGGGGAAGTGATGATGATGGTATGTGTGTGGAAGGGGGGGGGGCATCGTATCGAGCAACAGAAATATCGAACCTTTTACCTGCTGCTTTTAACTTTTTGTTCTCTCTTGTGGCGTTGGTGTGTTGCTGTGTCTCGTCTCCCTCCCTTGCGCTGGGCTCATCTTGGCAGCTTTGTTCCTTGCCCGCCTCGCCATCAGGGATATCTTCTTAACCAGAACAAGTCAATCCTCACTCACTAGAAACAAAAATAAGTTTGTGATCTAAATATTTCTGACCCCAAATCTCTGTGTCAGGAACATAAAGGAAACAGAAAAGCGGCTACTGTTCATATCACTAAGTGTTACCATTGATATTAAATGGTAAATTAAATTGACCTGAATATACGGTGACATAGATAGACATCTCTTAATGCCCGTCCCTGAAGGAATAAACCCTTAAAGGAGCCATCCTGAGTCCCCAGGAACATATCTGTGATTTGTTTGACTTGACCTGTTGACTGAGGAAGCACATTTCTTACGTCAATGCTGAACTGGATGAGGCCGTAAAAATGCATGGTGGCTGGAAAAGGTGGTGTGTGTGGGGGGGGGGGGGGCAGGGGGTATAGGGTAACATTTTTTGTTTCAAAAAACCATTTTACGTTACTCAATCTTAAATAAGCGGACGACCGTTATTTGAACATACTACACGATAATATCCGTTCCGTTTTGTGACAGGATTGAGAATTCCTGTTATTTTCCACGCCGGATTTGAAGCACCCTGTCTTTCATTACGGCATCTTGTGTACCGTGAATGACAGATGGATTGAACACTTTCTCACATTCATGGCCAGCCGAGATCCCCTGACTTCAACCCTCTCGCTTTACCTTCCACGGCCACTTAAAGGCTGTGATATACAAGGAAAAGATTAGGAACACGGATAATTTAAGGGAACTCTTTAAAATTCAAGGGGAAATACAAGGGTGGCGGTGGCAGAGTGGTTAGCGTCTGCAAGTGGCAAGCACGGTGAACAGAGTTTGAATCCCGCCAGGTGCCCCAATCTTTCTGTACCGTCGAGTGGCCTAAGAACACCCACATGCTGCTCATTAAATCTGCCTTCGATTGCGAGTGCATCGGAGCACACAGGGGGGCGGCATGAGCCTCTAATCACAGACGTTGCTATAACAATCCTGCCTGCGCCACCACGGGCGAGGGCCAACCATCACAGCCCTCAAGTGAACCTCCAGGGCCTACCATCCTACCCCTGGAGGTCACTGCCTACACGCGCTAATCACTTGCATAACACCAGATGTATTGACACGAGTTTACCATGAATCGCAGAGATGACTTAGTGTTTGTTTATATAGGAAATGACAATCATGTAGAGAATGTGTAGTAACTAAAGGCATATTTTCTGCTGTAATTGTTATTTTTTCCTATGTACGGCGACTTATGGGACACTATTACCACAATCCCCGCTACCACTACTACTTCTACTACAAATATTAATTGTCATCGTTAATATACTAATGATAATATTCTTCTGATATTGCATGAGCACCACTGCCACTGTTTCTGCTCAATGACTACCATCACCATCACCATCACTGACTTGCTGCATAAAAGCGGTTATTAAGTTATTGATATACATTATGTGCAAAGAGGAGAGAGAGAGAGGAGAGAGGAGGAGAGAGGAGAGAGAGAGAGAGAGAGAGAGAGAGAGAGAGAGGAGAGAGAGAGAGTCAGAAGAGATGAGAGAGAGAGAAGAGAGAGTAATCCAGAGGAAGAGACTGCGGAGAGAGAGAGAGAGAGAGAGAGATGTGAGAGAGATGAGAAGGCAAGAGAGAGAGAGGAGGGAGTGCAGGAAGAGAGGAGAGGACGATGTAGAGAGAGAGTGACGAAGCCCAAGGGGAGAGGGTGCAATTAGGGAGGAAGAGGAGAGCCACGAGCAGAACTGCAGTGGAAGGGAGCCAAGTATTTCCCTGGAAAAGTCCAGCCGGCGGAGATTTGGTTGGTGACAACTGCCGTCCGTCTGTACGTGTCTGTCCGTCTCAGGTAGAATTGAATCCGTCTGTCTGCCAGTGCGTCTCTGTAGAAGGGTCCCACATGCCGCGCCGCGCCGTGCAGGTATAACCTTGTTTTGGATCGTGTGGGTTGTGTCCGAAACCCAGTGTTTTGCATGTAGAAACATGGGCAAACAATTGGGTAACCCACTGTAGCTATCGAGACTCGGGGCCCAAAGGAGTACGGTGGGAGGAGGAGGACGCACTAGCGTGGCTATTCAATTGGCTAATCTATCAATTGGGGGGCACCTGGGTGGGGGGCACTATGGCAAGCGGAGCTCAGGGACATTCTGATGCCACATAGAAGGGTATTGGGGCATATCGTCAGTCACAGGTCCAAGCAGATTACGGCAGCCATGGCCAGTGGGGGGCTCCGGATTCTCACGGAGGTGG
Organism: Chionoecetes opilio; assembly: GCA_016584305.1. Classification (NCBI taxonomy): domain Eukaryota; kingdom Metazoa; phylum Arthropoda; class Malacostraca; order Decapoda; family Majidae; genus Chionoecetes; species Chionoecetes opilio. The sequence continues at coordinate 60,290 of JACEEZ010016220.1, read as the reverse complement.
GGGGGGCACGCACCCCCCGTAGCTACGCCACTGGCCATATCTGATCTGACGTTATATAAGAACACAAGAAAATAAAAAAGTTACAAGAGGCCTACACGTAGTAGTTCCTGTATAAGGTAGAAAGGTAACGAGGCAACAGGGAGGGACTTTGCAGGGAGGACTAAACAACCTCAAATCACACGTAAGCTAGCTCTCTCTCTCTCTCTCTCTCTGAAGGATGGTATTGATGTCATTTGTCACTTATCCATAAGGCAGATCCGAAGTATAGTTAGGAAGGAACAGTATTGTATTGCCAGAAGTAGGATGATGAGGAGCATGCCGATAGTGGTACATTTAGACACTACGATAAGGTTAGTGATCATGTTGCTGTTACTTATGGTAAAAAGGGTACGCAAAGTGACGCTGTGAAAATGAGGATGAGGTTAGGATATAAATATTATTGGCAGTACAAAGGAGTATCTACTGTAGAGGAGACACGGTGTAGGGTTTGTGGGGCTGAAAATGGTCACACTTTAGAGCATTATGTGCTGCGGTGTTCGTGTGTCAGTGGTTTTCGGAACAATAACATTGATGATGTGACTGAACAGATCGTATGGATGTTGCAGAATGGAGTAGTGGAAGAAATTTTAGAGAAATGTAAGGAATTTGCCCCGCCACGGTGATTGAGTGCGGGTTTGTTGTTTGTATGTTCCTGTACTTGTGTGAATTGTGGGTGTTGTTTCAGTGTAGTTTTCTTTGTCCCTCTTTCCGGGTTATTGGTTAATGTATGATTGTCTTTTGTATGCCGCTGTACTTTTGTGTTTTGTGGATGATGTTTCAGTGCAACATTCTTTGCTAATGTTGGCATTTTTTTTATATTTTAATTTTTTATGTAGGTGTCTATTTTGTTTGTCAAGGTGTTTTGTGATTGTGGGAGATGTTTCATGAGATGTAATTTGTAATTGGGATGTGGTACTGGGTGTGATTATAAATCAGTTTCATCCATATGTCTTGTGTTGTAACATTGACAATAAAGTTATCAATCAATCAATCAATCAATCAATCTCTCTCCCTCCCTCCCTCTCCCACTCACAGTAGCCCCGCCAAAACATGATGACTGGGTTGGCCAAGGTTGGACACAGATCTAGTGTGGGGTGGCCATGGCATAGCCATTAAAAAAAATGGTTGAATTTTCATTAGACCTCTGTCTCAGATCTGGGGTGGCCAATGAGATTTCAGCCCCTAGATCCGCCACTCATTCCTCTCTCTCTCTCTCCCACTCCCTCCCTTTCTCTCTCTACTTACCTGACGCTGCAGAAATATGAAGAAATTCAACAAAATAAAGCGTTTTTTGGCCTAAAATCATCCCCCCTACCTCCCAGTGCCGGACTTGGGATGTGGGGTGTGGGGGCCCTGACTCCTGCCCTGCTTCCTCCTCCCAGCTGCCTGCCCTGCACAAACGCACCTTGCCTGATCGCTAGCCCGCCCACGACTGTCGCTCCTACCGGAAAACTCAAGCAGCTCAACTCTGCTCAACACTGCTTCGCAACACTAAACCTTTCCCTTATTTACTTCCCACTCTCTTACCTGTTGACCTTTGGGTTATAATGGACGAGGACTTCGCAGCCGTTTTCAGAGACACCGACTATTTTTTCCTGGCCTACAATAGGTGCTTTTTCTAATGGAGATAGTTTTATTTTGTGCAAACCCATAGTTAAAAAAAAAATAAAAAAAAATAACCGAATTTTATGGTACCGTTTCAATTGATAATACTATCTCCATCAGAAAAAGCAAAAAAAATTGTCCGTGAAAAATTATTTCAGGGTTTTATAGGCTTTAATGAAACCTATAAGGGTAGGTTAGGTATACTTTATGGTTAAGGTTAGGTTAGGTCTCATTAAAACCTATAAGGTTAGGTTAGGTTTCATTAAAACCTAGAACACCCTGGCAAATTTTTAACAGCCAAGTTTTAGTGCTTTTTCTGAGGGAGATAGTGTTTTTAATGGAAACGGTACCATAGAATTCGGTGATTTTTTTTTTTATGGGTTTGCGCAAAATAAAACTATCTCTATTAGAAAAAGCACCTATTGTAGGCCAGGAAAAAATAGTCGGTGTCTCTGAAAACGACCGCGAAATCCTCGTCCATTATTACCGACCTTTGACCAATCATTATTGACCTGTGACGTTAGCTAAGTCTTAAATGTTAGTAAATGTGAGTTAGTAATAGTTCTGTAATATTTTTTCAATAGGGTTCGTTAGTGCTTCGAACTCATTCACAGGGTCACAGAGAATTGTGGGTAGGATAGCATATCAATTTTGTGTTTTTGCGAGTAGTTTGTGGGTTGTTAAAGGACTGGATTGCTTTGTTACTAGTGGAGGAGGAGGATTTACTTACTGGGAAGGTTGAATGGTATCGATGTGATGTGTCTCTTAACGGCGTGGACATTATTGAAATCTGTAAAAAATAAAAAGATTAATGTATTGAATAACTGTGTGTGTGTGTGTGTGTGTGTGTGTGTACTGCCAACAAGCAAATCCTCCCCCCCCCCCTGTCCACGGTGTTTCACTTGTTACCTATATAGACTACTGCCTCCCCCCCTTCCTCTCCCCCTCCTTCTTGACTTTCCCCAGAGCTTATATAGGTACGCTTCTTCCACTTCCTCAATTGATTATATATATCAACATCAGTATATTATACTAAGCCGAATAAACCATCAAGTATCATCAAGTATTAAGTATCTTCTTCATGTGACCTCTGACTCTTAAGGCCCCGTCACACGATGCCTCTTTTCAATCAAATCCTTGCCCCGCGCGTCGCTGTACACATGATTCGTCAGTGGCTCGTCACCCCGAGCATTGTTGGATACACACACACACACACACACACAAACACACACAAGAATACACAGTCGGGCCTGAAATCATTATGTCTGAGCCTCACGTTCCCTTTCGCTGTATATTTAACAATTACCCCTCATCCTCAGTCCTCTTGTTACGCTCTGATGGGAGAAAAATAAGACCTTTATCCCTAGATTTTTTAACAAGAAAATGAGTTGTCATGGAAACTTTCTTTCTTCTCTCTTCCCCCCCTCTCTCTCTCTCTCTCTCTCTCTCTGTTTCCTTCACGAAAGGGTTGTTAGGTACTGAAAGTCAACTTGTTTCCAACATTTTGCTCACAAAACCGTCCGACGAGAGAGAGAGAGGAGAGAGAGAAGAGAGGGGAGAAGAGGGAAGAGGAAGGAGAAGAGGAAAGAAAAGGGGAAAGAGAGAGAGGAAGTGGACGGATGATAAAAACGAAAGAAAAGGTCAGATTTTAATTTATTGGGGGACAACGAGGGTAAGTAAACCACCCTGACGGTTTTTAATGCTGTGTCTTTATTTTCTTCTCATAAATCTCTCCATCTCCCTTACTGTTTTTTTGCCCCCTCTTCTTTTCTCACCTAATCTTCACTCTTTTAAGTTGGGGAGAATCCAAGGAGAGAGAAAGGGGGCGAATAGGTAAAAAGTGATGGGGGTGGGGTTTTTTGTTTTTTATGAAAATGGAGAGTAAAAAAGGGTAGAGAGAAATAAGGGAAAGAAGAGTAAGAAGGAAAGGTTTGAAGGGAAATGGAAAAAGTAAAAAGGGAAGAAAGAGTGGGGGGGATGGAGTGGGTGGGGGGGTGTGGGTGTTGGGGGTGTGGGGAAGCAAGGTGGGTGTGTGGAGAGGAAAAAGTGGGGAGGAGAAGGATGATGGGGGGGTTTTATGCAGGTTGTGACAGGGTGAGGGGAAGGGGAAGAGGATAATGGGGGGGAGGTGAGGGCGCAGGGGTTGATGAGGAAAGCGAAGAGGGAAGGAAAGTAAAGAGGGGAGGAGGCGGGAATGGGGGCGAGGACAGGCAATGATGGATTAAAGAATAGGAAAAACCCTTAAAAGAACGAAGATGAAGGGGGAAAGATCGGGCATGAAGCGGGGGAGGGGAGGGGGGGGATTACATAGGTTACATAGGAATAACGACACCAGGAGCCCTTTTGGCCCGGGACGAGGGTATCTGTGAACTACATACTATAACTACAACTATTGTAAGAAAACAGTGGAAAAAGAACCTGCCCTTTAAAGAAAGATAGGCCATGGAAGTTTCATAGTGCAGAAAAATGAGTTTTAAATTACAACTAAAAAACCCACTACCACACAAAAATCGACCCGGGGGGACAAATATGAATTCGCGGGGGCCCCTATCAATCCCCTTTTATTTTACAGTGCCTCAAAGTCTGTTTTTAAATGAGTTATTGTGCGGCTTCGAAACATTTGCGGTAATTGTTCCATCGTCAAGCCCTTCACTTTTGAAAAAATTTTTACGGGAATCAGTGTGCACCGTTGACCTTTTAGTTTTAAACCATTATTTTTTGTTGTCATTTGATTTGAAACTCGAATATTTTTTGTTTTAATGAATCTAATCCTTTTGGGATTAAATTTTTATCAAATCCCCCGGATTCTACGACCCTTTAAGGAAAACAATTTTCCGCAGTCTTCTCTTCATAAGATAAATTTTCGCAGAGATAAATTTTGTTTGGGTTTGTCTTATTGCACTGTTCCCAAATTTTTGCTTTGGCTTTTTACAAAAAAGGGGGGGGGGACCAAATTGGACGGCATATTCCAAGGGGCCTAACAAGGACGTGTATAATTGTGTCTTTTACTTTCGGGGTTTTTTGTTCAAAATTGCTTTTAATAAAGCCCAAAACTCTATTCCCCCTTTTTACTGGCGCTAGGCAAGCGGACGGTTTTTAAGATCATTACTGATGATGAACCAAAATTTTTTTCGTCTGTATTCAGTAACGATTTTTTGCAGTGATAGTTATATGGGGGTTTATCGTTGCCTATATGCTTACTTTACATTTATGGGAAATTAAATTTTTAATACCCATTTATCACCCCAGTCTGATGTTGTAGGTCACTTTGTATGAGTTCCAGTTTTCTCTAATATGCTTTACCGCCTAAGTTGGTGTCGTCTGCAAATTTCGATATTTTAATAAAAGTCCGCGTCCAGATCGGGGAATTATCAGAAAAAAGGGGGACCCAAGACGAGCCCGGGGAAACCCACTAGTAACATCTAACCAAATCAGATTTTCACCTTTTATACTCCCTTTGTTTAGATTTGAAAGCCAATCGCCAAACCATAACATAGTTGCCTCCCAAAGCCATGTGCCCTTAGCTTGGTCAAAAGTCGCTTTTGGGGAACTGATCGAAGGGTTTCTGGGGAAAATTTAAGGTATTTAAAATCCGAGGGAATTTTTTGCGTCCAGTTTTTAATAAATGAAAATTAAAAAAAATCGAGTAGGTTTTTTAAGCGGTCTTTATTTCGAAATCCATGCCGCAGTTTAAATTGAGTTATTTTATCGGAAAAAAACTTTTACCGCAGTTTTTTCCCCAAAAAGTTTAACAAACACCGACGTTTGACAATTGGGCTAAATTTCTTGCGAGGTCATACCCCTTTCTTGAAAAATCGTGTAAAATTAGCTAATTTTTCCACAACTAGGAACATTTTTTCCATTGGATTTATTTAGGGTAATCTTTAGTGGAAGGAAAAATTTTAATGTGAATTCGCAAGTAATGCGGCGAAATTTCGTTCCCCCCCGGATTTTGCGGGTCAATTTTTTTGCAAAAAACTTTTATACTTCGTCTACGTTATCTCTCCCTTTTTCCCAAACTATCACTTTCGGTCCCCCCAAATGTTTATGGGTTTTGGAAAGGGCTTTGCTTCTTAATAAAAACCCATAAAATAAACATTTAGACGACTGCCATGCTTTTTTTTTCATTTACCAAAAGTTTTTTTACTTTCAGTGGGCCCCTACTAGTTTTGACGTTTTTTTCTTTTTCGAACGTATTGAAAGAACCTTTTCGGGTTTGATTTTGGGTTCCTTTGCAATTTTTTCTTCATATCGCGCTTTTCAGTCTTTAAATTAAAACCCTTGCACGTCGTTTTACTTATTGTATTTTCTTAATCGCCGCCGCATTTGACGTTGAAAATTTATACGCTCGGCGCTTTCTGCCAAGATTTGTTGAATCTCATTAGTCATCCAACTGGGCTGTTTATGTTTTCGCTTTTTTACCCCGGGCATGTTTTTCAACCAACCGACGGAGTTTTGGGAAAAATTAACATGTTTTCCGCATTTTACCCTTTGTAGGAATCCAACAATTCGTTAGTACCCTGCGATTTTGGAAACTGCTTTTTAAATTTGGGGGAAAAAACGATTTTTTGTGTCACATTGCAAAATTTATGCCGCATCTGATTAGCCTGTGATCACTGTTTGCCAAATGTTTTCACCCATATGCAGAATCAACAGATCAAAGTCGGGAGTGAAAATAAATCTAGGGCATTATCCCCGTAGGCTCACGGGCCACCTGATTTAAATATACTTCGTTTTTCCATATCAAGCAATCGCATACCTTCTCTATCAGCCCAAATTATTTTTTCCAGTTTAACAGGTAGGTTAAAATCTCCACATATAATTGTATCGTTATTTTTGTTGACAACTGACTTTAATTTTGTCATTTGGGAGGCAACGACTTCCGCATTTATTTGGGGGGACGTATATTTCCCCTAGTAAATTACCGTTTTGCTTAACTTTCGAGATGAGTTAATGATCTTTTTTTTTCTTTTTCGATTTTTGATTGCTTGCAAATATCTTTGATGTAAAGAATACACCTCCATCTTTTTGCGTGCGACAAATTTGGAAAAAGGTTTTTAAACCTGGAAAAGCTATTTCAGTAAAAAGTGTTTTTTCTTTTGTGTTTCCCCCAATCTCAGGATACTAAAGATATCTGCGTTTCGGCAACAACGTATGCTAATAATTCGGTTTACCGGGTTTTTAAATTTTAATTCCGGGTCCCCCTGGCACTTGGGGTTTTTAAAGGGGGAATTTTTAAGTTTTTCCCCCCCTTTTTTTGTGTTTTTGGTAAAAACCCTTTGCGTGAGGGGTTAAAAAAACAGGGTGAAAAAAGGAAATGTAAAAGGGGGTGATTTACGGGTTTTTTGTTTGCGNCACACACACACACACACACCACCACACACACACACCACACACACACACACACACACACACACACACACACACACACACACACACACACACACACACAAAATAAGAAATAGAATAATCCCAATTATAAATAATGGAAAACTTTGACAAAAAAAACAACTATGTAAAACTGACACCCAATATGCGAAACTTATCTGTTTTTTAATATTAAGATTTTCAGTAACTTTGCCTCTTACATTTGGAGAAAAAATGTTAATATTGGTCTTACACATTAAAATTGATCAAAATTGTAAATATTGGTCTAAAAATATTATATATAAAAAAACCAAACTTCCCTACACAATTGGGAGCATGGTTTTTGTTTACCTTATTGTATTCTAGGAGACATTTTCTCTCTGAGCTTTCCGTCGCAAATTAATAGTTTCGGAGATATGAACATTTTAGGTGATGATGGAAGAATGTGAGTAAGACGGGAGAGTAAGGAGATGTTGGGGATGGAAGTGGAGTGAGTGAGAGATGGATGGTGGGTGTTGGGTGTTGTGGGGAGGCAAGGTGGGTGTGTGGAGAGGAAATAAGTAAGGAGGAGAAGGATGATGTTTGGTGGTATTGCAGGTTTTGTGACAGCTGGGTGACGGGAAGGAAGAGGACTAATGGAGGGGAGGTGAGGGCATGCAGGGGTGAGGAGGAAAGCGAAGAGGGAAGGAAAGATAGAGAGTGAGGAGGAGGCAGGAATGGAGGCGAGGACATGGCAATGATGGACTGAAAAGAATAGTGAAAACCTTGAAAGAACGAAGATGAAGAGGAAAGATTGGGCACTGAAGCGGAGGAGGAGGAGGAATACAAAGGAATACAAAGGAAACACAAACAGCAACAGACCGATAGGTCCTTACAAGGCTGTTTGCTTTAACTACACTACACTAACTAGATAATAAGAGAGAAAGGATAGGAAGTAGAAGGCTCCTCCCCACCCACCCATCCCTCCAGCCGAAGCTGGCCGGAAAAGAAGTGATACCATGCAATATAGAAAAACTGCATGGAATTTGTGAGGAAAGTTGAAAGCTGTAATCTATGGCTAACTACTACTAGTTTGTGGGGGTAGGTTTAGTGCTTGATAGATAGGTCATGTTATGTGTGTTTTGTAATGGTGTGAACACAGTGTGGAGGTTCAAAGGGTGGTGCGGCAGCCTTGCCTGGCGCTTTCTTGGGAGGCAGCAGTCAATCAGGCCCCAGCTCCGTTCCATCCACTGCGGATTGTGTACTTTCCATGTAGGACGCCGTACACTTCAATGGGAGGAGGAGGAGGAGGAGGAGGAGGAGGAGGAGGAGGAGGAGGAGGAGGAGGAGGAGGAGGAGGAAGTGGAAGGAGTGATGGAATAAATTTTTCATGAGTTACCATCATTTCAAAAAGTCGTTCCGTTCCGTGGAAGGCTGACTGCAAAGAAATGACCTTTTTATCATCACTTTGTGTTGAGTCAATTTCCCTTAATTCATCAATGTTGTGGAGCCACTCAGAGTGATTAATTAAAGGTTATCGCTGCGAGGCTAATCAAGACTTATTGATTTCTTTTTAATCCTCCTCCTCTTCCTCATCCTTACCCAGGTCTTGCTCCTCTATAGCTTTTTGTCTTTCTCGTACTCTTCCTCCTCCTTACCCACATCATCCTCCTCCTCCTCCTCTCCTTACCTACATCTTCCTCCCCCTCCTCCTCCTCCTCCTTGCCCACACTCTCCTCCTCTACAGCCTCCCTAGACTCGTTACCTTCGCCCACAGCTTGCTGACCCACGGCACAATATCATAACTTTGACCAGAAAGTGACGTCAGCTGGTCCCGTCACAGTAAGGCTTCATGTCCCCTGCTTCAAACGGCGGTCACTCTTTTTCTATGCGTCATCTATTTATTTCTGCCTTTCATTTCTGCCTTACTGATGGTGGTGCCTCGATGGGGATGAGATGGGTGAGGCTTGAGGCGATAACAGAAGAGAATGATGACACACTTTGGCGTCTCATCATTACTGCCGATGACAATTATTACAGTCTGTTGAACGACTCGTGTTACTCTTGACTTCATCTAATTATCCTCTCTCTTTCTCTCTCTCTCTACTTTGGAGCCTCAGCGTACATTCCTATCATGCCAACGACGCTCAACTGGGAAAAATAGATAATTACGGAAAGATCACACACCCACACACACACGCGCAACAACTACACCGCCTGCGTGGTATAATAGTTTGGAGAGTATCTGGCCATTCTGTGGTCGCGCGTTCGATCCTTGGGATTTTTCACTGAAAAATGGGGGCGGTTACTGTCCCCCTTGAGCAAGAGGATGGGATGTGAGTGTGTGGTGTGTGAGGTCCCAGTATGACCCAACGATCGGTCACTCCAAGCCCTTTCCGGGAGGGTAAATCTGGTGATAGCGAGACCAATTCACGTGAACAAGACCATGGGGGAATTACACACACACACACACACACACACACACACACACACACAGATAGATAGATAATTTATTGACCACAGTGTACATAAATCTTAACATTAACATATAATCTTATAACAATACATACTGTTAGTACTAATATAAACAACACAAATAAGGCAATCTGCAGTCCACATAATTATATTAAAATAAAAACAACATCAATTGTCGGTGCACGAACAGTGCCAGGAGATATCCATGACACACATACCTTACGTATACAAGTGCAAAATATCATGAATAATTTTACAACATTCAAAATGGCTATATTTACCGTTAAATAGCTCACCTAAACAAGTTAGGCCTACTGTCTGCCTAATATTGTTTGATATAGGACAATTTTCAACATGTTCCTCAGTCTGTACATCGCCACATACACACAGACGTTCCTCCAGTGGCAACCGGCCCCGCCCCCGCCTATTCCATCTTCCAGTCTCAACACACAAACTATGACCTGACACTCGGAAACGAGTGAAGGAGATCCTGTATCGGTCGTCGACCTTGTGGCGGTCCCTGTACACACTGTGCACTGTAAGGCCGGGGTTTATGCTGCGGTACACGGCGCACCTTGACCCACTGGAAGCTGCGATGCGCTCATGCACATTTAACAAGAGGCCATGCATGTCGGGCACGTTGTTACCAATAAACTCTGCAATAGTTCTGCTCTATGCCGTGTTGGCTCTAGTGACAATTTCTATAGTAAACATTAATGGATCATCCGTTATATGAGATCTTTCCAAAGCTAGCTTAGAATAAAAAGTGTGCTGCTTTAATCTGACTAAGTCCGGCAGTGAAAGGTATCCTAACTCAGCGTAACACACGTCATTCGGGGTTGATTTTCTCACACCCAACAGCTGTTTGAGTGCCCGGTTGTAGAACTTTGTAATTGGCTTTAAATCGGCTCCTACCCATGACTCGCAGCCGTACAGTAACGCAGACATTAACGCCGCATCAAACACCCTCCGTTTCACCACAAACGGTACATCGTTATTCTTATGAACAAATGACACAAACTTCAGTACATGACCTAATTTGTTCTTGGCATGCACCCTAAGGGCGGACGACACCGAGCCGTCGCTGGTGAAGGGCGACCCGAGGTAAATATAGGACGTGCATGGAGCAATAACGAGCCCATCCACCCGCAGCGGCTCCGCGTCAACCTCTGTACCACAAATCACGAAAAATTTGGTCTTACTTTCATTAATGGTCATCCCATGCTCACTACAAAACTCCTTCAATATCCTAACCTTGTTGATCATTCCCTCCCTGCTCGTAGCCAGCAATACAGTGTCGTCCATCAACACCAGTGTGTGGAGCCAGCCTAAGACCCCGTCAGGCGCACACCTCGCCTTGAGCATTCTGAAAAGTTCGTTCATTAATACTATAAACAAGAGGTAGAAGGTGGGTGAGCCCTGTCTGACCCCGAGGGTTGCGGTCATGACGGCCCCGCCGATCACTGACTCGGTCTCACGGTAGTACATGGCCACAAGTGCCGCCAACATTAACATTCCACACCCTAGCCGCTTCAAGATAGTGAATAATTTGCCACGAGGGACCATATCATAGGCTTTACTAAAGTCCACAAAAGTTACAAACAACTTAAGTTTTTTCCGACGCGCCATGTCGGTGAGGAGCCGCAGCGAGACGATGTGCTCTGTACACCCACGCTTACTCTGGGCTCCGGCCTGCTCACGGAATGGGCGGAACCACAGGTTTAATCTGTAGCAAAGGACCATGTCGAATAATTTACTAAGTGAGTTTATCACACTAACTCCTCTGTAATTGTCAGCATCCAACCTGTTCCCTCTTTTAAAAATCGTAAAGACCTTTGCTCTCACCCACGACACAGGGTACATGCCAGACAAAAACACCGTGTTAAACATTGAGGTAATGGTCAACAACCACTGTGCAGGTAACATGGTTAGAACACCAGGACTGAGGCCGTCCGGCCCACACGCTTTATCCACTTTCAGTTTCTTAATTTGCAATTCAATTTCTACAGGAGAGATAGGGTCATCCAGCACTGGTATTGTCACATCAGTGCTCACATGCAGGGGGGGAGGTACAGGAATGGGATTCAACACACGCTCAAAATGAATTTCAAAATCCTTGTCACTCGGACGATCTTCATTGTCACGTTCGCTTGCCTCAAAATTCCCTTTCCAGCTGATAGCCTTCCATACCCTGGCATCATTGGTGTCACCCAACAGCCTTTCCCACCTACCCAAGAGCAGGTCACCCTGGCCTACACCTGGTGTCGGGGCACACTTGCTACGCTCCGCACACTCGTACAGGACGTCAGACACATTCTTAGCATAGACATTGACATCATCATTTACACTGGTATTAGGAATACTCACATATTTAATATTCTTAACAAATTTTTCTGTCTATATTGAAAAATCTAATGGGTTTCTTTGCCACGCATCCCGTCACGGCGCTGCCGTATAACACTGCGTGGTCTCCCAGCATGGAGGCTCTGGCAAGAATATTGTCCAGACACGTCCCGGGAGGGCTAATTGTTATGCTGATAGGGGCGTGATCAGATGGGAGGTCTGTCTTCTTAATGACTGTAAACTCACGAACATATTTCACTAACTCAGGGGACAGGAGACACGTGTCCAGCTCAGACACCCATGTGTCGCGCTTCCTGTACGTTTTACTACTCATGAAATGTTTGTCTCGGGTCTTCAGGTTATTCAATACTAGTAGCTTATTATCTAAACAAATGGATGACAAAAATTCAGCATTATCATTCATCAGGCCTATATCGTCCTCAATGTTCGGGTAGGAAATGTTCATGCCAGGCAACTCGTACAGCTAGCTGTACTGTCTCGCACCGCCTTCCCAAACCTGGCATTCATGTCACCCATAATAATGTATCCGTTCCTCATATATTTATGCATAATCTTTTCCTGGATTGCAGCAAAAGCATGGTGGGAGTAATATTGAGAGTCACGTGGGGGGATATAACAAAAACCTAACATCACTTCCTCGACATTACCAAGCTGCAACCATATTTGATCACCTATATCTAAATCAATGTCATATACAAAATCACTCATATTGTTCTTAACAAGCACCACAAGTCTACCTCGGTCTGTTGTGCCCACTGACTTTCTGCGATAGGTCACATAGCCTGGCAGCCGCACAGGTAAAGTTGTCTTCACTTCACTCAATGCAATAATGTCATACTCACTTAACATACTATAAACATTTGACTTTTCTAGCTTTGTACATACACGGTTAATATTCCATGATATTAGTCTTATGTCTCTTATACACTGTGGTCTATTTAGAAAAACGTTGGGTTACAGCTATCGATGACGTCACCGTCGCGGTAAAGCTTGCGCTGCCGGGTGTCCAGCCTAATGTCGCAGCCCACGTTCTCCGGCCTCTCCTTCTCCCTGGCCTCGGCCTCGCGTAGTCGCTGCCACTCCTTCCTGACACCCGGGTGTACGCCCTTCTTAACATAAATCTTGGCGTATTTCTCTCCGGATGTTTTTAGGTGTTTGGCACTGGCGAGGACCCGCGACCGCGTATCATGATCGCGTATGGTCAGCAGCAGGGGGCGGTTACGGCGGTGTCAGTCAGGCGCCGCGCCGAGCCTGCGGAGCTGACACTGCACGCCAGCCACGCCAGCCACGCCTATCTTGCCCCAAACTCGGTCCAGCTTGTCGGCGTCAGTGGCGGCGCCGTCCAGCGCCTCGCCCTCTTCCGGCAGCCCCAGCACCACCACGTTCATCTCTCGATCCTTCCGGTCCAGCATCTCCAAGAAGCGCTGTTGCTTGGCGATAATTTCAGCTTGCTTGTCCACTCGCTCGTGCAGCTCAGCGAAGTTCTTGGCGACGAAACTTTCAGGCGATGTTATGACTTTCCTCAACTCTGTCACTTCTGTCATCACAGCATTCAGCTTCTCCTCAAGTGACTTCAGCATCGGTGTTTCATCCTCCTCTTCAGCGGCTAAGATAGTGTCAATCAGCTCTTCTTTATTAATTCTTACCAGCTGAGTGCGCTGCATCTTCTTCAACTCAAGTAGTCGTTTTGCCATGTCGGTGACTTTAATATTTGCAGTAGGGTGAGGTGGAGAGAGGGGCAGGCCGCACTGTAACTAGCAGTCAATATGACGTCACACAATGCTGACGTCACACCATGGTCAAAGCGCATGCGCCACACACACACACACACACACACACACTGACCTGCGTGTCTCAGTGGTCAAGAGCGTGACAGGCCACTCTCTGGTCCCACGTTCAATCTTCCTCAAGTGATTTTTTATCGATAAATTTCGTGTCCCCCTTCAGCAAGGGTCTCGAGTGTGTTGTGTGAGAGGTCCCACACTTTACCCAAAAAATCGGTCTTTATGAGCTCTCAGCTTTTTCTGGGAGAGTAACAGCTGGAGGTCGCGTGTCCAGCGCACGATCAAGGCTGTGCCCGTGAATTATATCATGATCCTTTAGGGAGCGTGTATAGGTAATTAATTATTTCGTTTGGTCCATTCATGTTCCTTTCCTCCCCCTTCCCCTTGTGCTCCTGCCTCGCTCTCCTCCTCTCCCTCCAACCCTCCCGCGTACCACCTCATTCCACGCTTCCCCTTCCTTCCTCGTCTGTCCGGTCCCCTCCCTTCCCCTCCACCCCCTTACTCCACCCTCACAATTTCCCATGGATCTCTTAACACTCATCGCCTGTCTACCTCTCGTTTCCTCCCCTTATCCCTGGTGCCTCTCTGTTTCTTCCACTCCACCTGCCCGGAGACTCCCCTCTTGTGTTCCTCCAGCCCTTCCGCTCCCTCCTTCAACCCTTCCACTCCCTCCTCCATCCCCCCCCCCCCCCCTGCTTCACCTGGGTGTCGGCGAGCTGGGCCACGCGGCAGAGCAGGTAGGCGGGCTGGCCCACCGTGGCCTTGATGTTCCTGCCGCCGGGGGACAGGAAGTAGGGCCCCACCGACACCGCGGGGGACGGCGCCTCGCTCACCACGCCTGCAGGAGACACACACACACACACACACAGTTACATGGGCGTGAGGACAGGTAATAGGTATTCACAGGGAAGGAAGTGCATTAGGCGTGAGGAATAATGTATGAGAGAGAGAGAGAGAGAGAGAGAGGGGAGAGAGCGAGAGAGAGAGAGAGAAGAGGAGAGAGAGATAGAGAGAGAGAGGAAGAGAGAGAGAGCAGAGAGAGAGAGAGAGAGAGAGAGAGTACTACTTCATTATTAAGGCCGGTTCCCACTAGTCCGCTTCTACGGCCGCCGTTGCCGTTCACCGCCCAACAATGACGTCACCATCATCACCGCTTGAGTAGTTGTAGTGGTAACTGGGCACAGTTTGCACCTCCGCTCGAGCGGACACCGCCGAGCGGGAGAGATGACTTGATTTTAACTTTGTACGGCAGCCGTACAGCGGTACGGCGGTGCGGTTGACTTTTTTGTGACGTCATTGTTGGGCGGTGTACTGCAACGGCGGCCGTAGAAGCAGACTAGTGGGAGCCGGCCTTTACTTAAGCCCAGTTCCCACTATCCCGCTTGTACGGCCGCCGTACAACAACTATAACGTCACAATGACGTCACAACAAAGTCTACCGCACCGCCGTACCGCTGTACGGCCGCCGTACAAAGTTAAATTCAAGTCATCTCTCCCGCTCGGCGGTGTCCGCTCGAGCGGAGTTGCCAACTGGACCCAGTTACCACAAATACCACTCAAGCGGTGATGATGGTGACGTCATTGTTGTTGTATGGCGGCCGTACAAGCGGGATGGTGGGAACCGGGCTTTAAACACCCGCCCACTCAACCCTAGCTCTCCTCCCCCTCCCCCTCCACACACACACACACACACACACACACACACACACACACACACACACACACACACACACACACACACACACACACGTGTGTTGGAACTCCGTAGTGTAGTGGTTAGCACGCTCGGCTCACAACCGAGAAGTCCCGGGTTCGATCCCCGGGCGGAGCGAAGACAGACGGGTGGTCTTCTTAAAACCCGAGCCCCTGTCCACCCAGCAGTGAATGGGTACCGGGTGTTAGCCGAGGGTTTGTGACCCCCCTCCCGGGGTGGTGGCTTCGGCCAACACTAAAAAGATGAATGAGAAAAATAAATGTTGATATGGAGACGGGGCCATACAAGCGTTGCTCTGGCCCTGTAAAATACAACTAGATGAACACGCACGCACGCGCGCGCGCGCCCACACACACACACACACACACACACACACACACACACGCACACGCACACGCACACGCACACACACACACACACACACACACACACACACACACTACAGAGCTGTCATGTTATCGTCTCTCATCCAATAATTCCTCCATTCATTCTACAGTCTTGACGCGCAACGCAGATGCCACCGAGCGCCTAACTTCTGATCTTTCTATAATTTCTGATTGGGGCAAAGCAAACCTTGTTTTGTTCAATGCCTCAAAAACCCAATTTCATCACCTATCTACTCGACAAAATCTTCCAGATAACTATCCCCTCTTCTTCAATGACACTCAACTGTCTCCTTCTTCTACAATGAACATTTTAGGACTATCCTTTACTAAAAATCTGAACTGGAAATCTCACATCTCATCTCTTGCTAAAACAGCTTCTAGGAAGTTAGGTGTCCTGTGGCGTCTGCGTCCTCTTTTTTCTCCCTCCCAATTGCTTGCTCTCTACAGGGGCCTTATCCGCCCATGTATGAAGTATGTCTCACATGTTTGGGGAGGATCCACTCATACAGCTCTCCTAAACAGGATTGAGTCAAAAGCTTTTCGTCTCATCAACTCCTCTCCTCTGACTGACTGTCTTCAATCTTTAAATCACCGCCGCAATGTTGCTTCTCTTGCTCTCTTCTACCGTTATTTTCATGCTCACTGCTCTTCTGAACTTGCTAACTGCATGCCTCCCCCCCTCCCGCGGCCTCGCTGCACAAGACTTTCTACTCATTCGCATCCCTATTCTATCCATCTTCCTAATGCAAGAGTTAATCAGTATCTGTACTCTTTCATCCCTTTCACTGGTAAACTCTGGAACTCTCTTCCTGTTTCTATTTTTCCACTTTCCTATGATTTACATCTTTTCAAAAGAAGAGTAACAAGACACCTCCCGAACTAAATTGGCTCACCCCTCTTTTTTATTTTATTCTCTTACTGTCTTCTTTATAGGGACTGGCAACTAAGCGGGCTTTGTGTTACCCATTTTTGTTGTGCCCTTGGCCAGTTCCTTGTGACGTAAAAAAAAGAAAAGAAAAAAACAAACAAACAAACAAACAAACAAACAAACAAACAAACAAACAAACAAACAAACAAACAAACAAGGAACATAGATGGGAGGGTAAGTATAGGGCGTGTGTTCAGTCCCTTCCTATCCATTATTAATCATACGATTTCCTATGATGCTATACTACGATTATGGCAACAACGCAATCCATTAGAGAAAACCCAGATGGTGGAAGGGAAAGTCATCATCTGGCTACGTATAGATCTCTTTTATCATTTCTCTTTTATCCCGTGAGATGAAATTTGTGGTGTGCTCTTCCTGTCTGCCGCCGCCTTATCGTCCTTTTAACAAAACTCCACCACTTTCTCTGATCACTTCCTTCTGCAGCACTCTTGACGGCGGCGACGGACTGAGTCTCTTCACCCTTAAGCGATTCTCCCGACCCACGAGGAGGAAGATGATGATGACGAAGAGGAGGAGATAGACGAGGAAGAAGAAGAAGATGAAGAAAAAGAAGAAAAAGAAGAGGAGGAGGAGGTGGAGGAGGAGGATAAGTAGGATGAGGAGGAAAAAGAGAAGATGGAGGAGGAGGAGGAGGAGGACAAGAGGAGGGAAAGAACAGACAGTCTTCCTCTAAGCAATATATCTTTTTCTTGCTCCCCGCGTCATAATCTTCAAGAAGTTTACCGTCTTAAGTACCACCAAAAGGAAGTGTAAACTCGAGGCTATGAGTGACCTTCCCCATGCCTGCTCCTCCTCCTCCTCCTCCTCCTCTTCCTCCTCCTCCTCCTTCTCTTCTTGTTATTATTATTTCGTTCTTTTTTAATTCCTCTTTTCCACTACCATCTTTTTCCTTCATCATCTTTTTATTATTAATGTTACTATATTATTTTCCTCCTCCTCCTCCTTTCTTTCTTCCTCCTCCTCCTCCAGTGACCTCTTGTCCGCGGGAGAAATCTGGGAGTGAAGAGCCTCAGGTTGCCACGACTCTTGCTTTAACGGGATCATAACAGTAAGGAGGACAGAAGAGCAGCTAAGACATTTAATTAGGTGTGTGGCGGATCCTCTTTCCCCTCCTCCCCCTGCCCCCCTTTCCCCTCCTCCCACTGCCCTCCTTTCCTCTTCCTCCCCTGCCCTCCTTTCATCTTCTCCCCCTGCCCTCCTTTACCCTCTTTTCCCCTCCTTCCCCTGCCCGCCTTTCCCCTCCTCCCCCTGCAGCAGATAATGTCGGCGTGGAGGGCCTGGTGGGACGCCCTAGGGCGTGGCCTCGATAGCGCCTCGAACATAGACTGTGGAGCCCCAAATCCACTTCCCCGCTACTGCTTTTCCTCACATTCAACCCTTTATGATCTCGTCTTATTATCTATTGTGGTATCTTTATCTTGTGTCTACCTTTCTATTACTGCCGGCATTTCTGCGTCCTCTCACTGTTTTCATCGGCAGGATACACAGGGAAAACAGAAGTAGAGAGAGAAAGGAGGGAGAATTACTTTAGCAATGGAACCGTTTGGAATGGAAGTCGATAAACTAAGATGATTTTTCTTGTGCACTTGAATTTTTCTTTACGTTGGGGTTCCTTGAGTGGAAAAGTTTACCTTCCCTTCTACTACTACTACTACTACTACTATTGCTGCTACTACTAATACTACTAATACTACTACTACTACTAATTCTACTACTACTACTACTACTACTACTACTACTACTACTAATAATAATAATAATAATAATAATAATAATTACTACTACTACTACTACTACTACTACTACTACTACTACTACTACTACTACTACTACTACTACTACTACTACTACTAATAATAAATAATAATAATAATAATAATAATTCTACTACTACTACTACTACTACTACTACTACTACTATACTACTACTACTAGTAGTACTACTACTACTACTACTACTACTACTTTTGCTAACATTCCTCTTTCTCCTTCCTCTCAAAAGAAAACTTTGCCTAAAATTAGTTTTATCAAATAAACTACACACAAAAATATGACCTGTTATTTTAGTTTCCTGCTTAATTAATCTCCTAGTCATGAGATGGAAGAGTAGGAGGAGGGGGAGGATTACGGGAGGATTACAAAGGTATCACAAACAGAAACAGATCTGATCTATACCGAGTACTTTGATTGCACTACTTGTACTCTGAATCAACTTAATCAGCAGTATATGCGCAAAAACAGTACAGTGTAAGGACCCTCCTCATCCCTCCATCCGAAGTCATCCATTGAATCGACCATGGACTTTATGAGGACGGTGAAAATTAAGAATAATCTACTCCTTTTTTTTTTCTTTTTTTAAATGAGTGGGTGAGTGGGTGGGTGGGAAGAAGACTTGTATGGTTAACGGAATGCCGTGGAAAGAAGAAATATGACAGCTCTTCCTTATATCAGCATTCATGCAGAACATATAGACACTATGCTTATACTGTAGAATTATGTATACAATATATAATATGTTCTACAAGTATATATTCATCATGGATCATGGAATAGATGGGAAGGTTCTTCATTGGATCAGAGCTTGGCTAAGTGATAGGCAACAAAGGGCTACAATTAATGGTTCTCAATCTGAATGGGGACTGGTGACAAGTGGAGTTCCACAAGGGTCTGTTTTGGGTCCATTACTATTTTTGATTTACATCAACGACTTAGATAGTGGGATTAGCAGTGATATCAGCAAGTTTGCTGATGAATCTAAGGTAGGTAGGATTATTGGATCAAAGTCTGATGAAAACATATTGCAGAGAGACTTAGGTAAACTTAATGAGTGGGTAGTCAGATGGCAGATGGAATTTAATATTGATAAGTGCAGCGTTATGAATGTTGGTAGAAAAAACCCTGGTAATAGATACACCATACGCAATGTATCGCTGAAAAGATCAGAGGGTGAGAAAGATCTGGGACTGAGGGTGAGCTCCGACCTCCGACATAGGAAACAATGTATTGAGGCTAGAAATAGAGCTGATAGGGTGTTAGGATTCATTACCAGAAGTGTTAAAAGTAGAAGTGCGGAGGTTATTCTAAAGCTTTATTTGGTTCTCGTCAGACCTTACCTAGACTATGCGGTTCAGTTTTGGTCTCCATATTACAGGATGGATATAGCCTTGCTAGAAACAGTGCAGAGAAGGATGACCAAAATGGTTCAAAGGATGCGTAACTTTAATCATGAGAAGAGATTGAAGCTATTAAATTTACACTCACTCGAGAGACGCAGAGTAAGGGGCGATCTGATAGAAGTTTTTAAGTGGATAAAGGGATTTAATAAAGGAGAGGTAGGAAAAGTTCTTACGGCTATTAACCAGGGTAGAAGAAGAAGTAACGGTTTCAAGCTGGAAAAGCGTAGATTTAAAAAAGAAATAGGGAAAAACTGGTTCACAAATAGGGTGGTAAATGATTGGAATGGACTTAGTAGACAGGTAATTAGTGCAGAGTCATTAAAGAGCTTTAAAGTTTATAGGGAGGCTAGATAAATTCATGGATGGGGATGAAAGGTGCATGTAAGTAGTGTTGATGTAGAAGTAACAGGAACTACCTCGTGTAGGTCTCACAGCCTCTTAGAGCTTCCTTATTTTCTTATGTGCTTATGTTCTTATCATCTCAGATATTTTGTGTAGCTCTTTGAACAAAAAATGGAACGCCTACACATTAGGAAGGTGAAATTATTTCCTTGGAAGAACGAACTCATAAATGTTCTCCGCGACAGTGAGGCTCATCGGAGACTTTCTGAGGTTCCTGTCTCCTCTGGGATATCTCGTCCTTCTTGACAAGTCAGGTCACGCCGTTCAAATTCCAAGAAATAGTGCTCTGACCACAGACAGCTGATCAGAAAGGTCTCTCTCTCTCTCTCTCTCTCTCTCTCTCTCTCTCTCTCTCTCTCTCTCTCTCTCTCTCTCTCTCTCTCTCTCTCTCTCTCTCTCACATACAGAGAGAGAGAGAGAGAGAGAAAGAGAGAAAGAGCAAAAGAGAGAAAATATATATATATAGATATATATATATAGAGAGAGGAGAGAGAGAGAGAGAGAGACGAGAGAGAGAAGAGAGAGAGAGAGAGAGAGAGAGAGAGGAGAGAGAGAGAGAGAGAGAGAGAGAGAGAGAGAGAGAGAGAGAGAGAGAGAGATGAGGGGAGAGAGAGAGAGAGACGAGAGAGCGAGCGAGCGAGCGAGCGAGGGAGCGAGCGAGCGAGCGAGCGAGAGAGAGAGAGAGAGAGAGAGGAGAGAGAGAGCGAGAGAGAGAGAGGGGAGAGAGAGAGGAGAGGGAGAGAGAGAGAGAGAGAGAGGGAGAGAGAGAGACGAGAGAGAGAGAGAGAGAGAGAGGAGAGAGAGAAGAGAGAGGAGAAAAGAGAGAGAGAGAGGAAGAGAGAGAGAGAGAGAGAGAGGAGAGAGAAGAGAGAGAGAGAGGAGAGAGAGAGAGAGAGAGAGAGAACTATTACTATACTATTTACTAAAGATCATTTAAAAAAAATTGCGCTAACAGGAAATACTACAACTATAATAGACAAGTTAGCACAGTACACCATCATAAAGTAAACTATATAGGTTATCTGGTAACTTAGCTCCACAAAAAAAAATCCAAAGATCCGCCCTGGAGGCCCTCCCTCCCATCAGTAAGGTCATGCATATAAAGAGGCAAGTCACCAACATAACTTGAATCTCTGCACTGGTCAAACACCATTGGCACTGAGCAGCAGTATGATTAGTATGCTAGCTATGTGGAGTGTGTCGCCTCCGTGGTGTAGTGGCAGCGCGCGCCTAACTAAGAATCTGCGGGCCCTGGTTCGAATTCGGGCCAGAGCAAGTCGGCGGCCAGCCCAATCAGACCCAATTCCCAGCCCAGACCCAGCCCAATCACAGTCCCAAAGGCTAATGCGACGGAGATGAAGACCGAGGCCAATTGCAGCACAGCGTATGCCCCCATCTTTACCTCTTTACCTATGTGGAGTGTGAGGTTTATAAGATGAATATGTGAGACTGAGTAAGTATGATTAGTATGCTGCTATGTGGAATGTGCGGTGTAGGTGATGAATATGTAAGCCTGAGTAAGTATGCAGCCGGAGCCACACTTAACAATTCATATCAGTGGTGGGCTACCTACGAGCCGCCGGAGGATCTGGACCAGTGTGAAAGCGAACTGACGTTGGCCATTGAGAGGGCGGCGGAGGCGCCAAAAACCAAACCCCGTCCCGGGGTCGCAGGTACAACCAGAACGGGTGGTTCTAAACCAGGAGGTGCGGGAACAGAACCAATATTTAACATCCACCGGAATTGTACAGCAGGCGGCCGACACCCAACAATCGGGACTGCTGCGTGAGGTTTGAGGCACGCTCGGCAGGTCACGGGGGGGTTTGGGGAGGCCAAATGGCTCAAATGGTGCGCAGGTTTTAACCAAACACCAAGGGCCGAGCTTGGGGAAAGGGTGGGGACTGCCTCCGGAAAGAACCCCCCGCCCTCCACCCCACCCCACCCGTCAGGAGGCCGAGCGCCGGGGGAGATTTTTTGTCTGGGGGGGTAGCAGCGCCCAAACTCCCCCCCCCGTGCAGCGGCGCGGGTTCAGTTTTTCAACCTGTGCGCGAGGCTGTCATCGGCGCCGCTCGCGCCGCCCCGACCCCACTGATCAGCCCTTTTCACTTCCCGGGAGCTGGAAGGGGCCCAGGAAGGAACGGGAAACCCCCCCGGGCGCTGACGGCGTCCCCTACTCGATGGGGCCCCACGCTGGGGCGGCCGGGGGGGCGGCCTCCTGGCCCGATAAACTCCTCCTGGCGGCTGGCCGCTTTCCCCTCGGGGGGAAGGGGGCCCGACATCCAACCCATCCCTAACCCGGGAACCCAAACAAGCCGCGCCCAATCCCCTGATGAGCGCACGGGCCAAGCGGCGGAGAGGAGGGTGTGACCCGCCTCCTTGGGCCTGGGAGACCTCCCCCCCCAAAAAATCCTTCGGCTTCACCACGGGGGTGGGCACCCCAACAGGTCAGGGCCCCTCCTGGCCCAAATCACAACCGCCCTGCTGTCGGTTTTCCTTTGACCGGAGAAGGCGTTTGGCTGGCCAACGCCCACCCCATCCGGGCCGCGCTGTGGGGGGGGCGTGCGGGGCGGGACTCCTCGCCTGGTTTGAGGATTCCTCTGGCCCCCGCCGTGCCAGGTCGGTTAGGGGGCAAATCCAGTACAGGGGGGGAGAAGGGCACGCCCAGGGGGGGGTCCTAACCCCCCACCCTTTTTAAAACCTCCTGAGGGCAGGGGTCGGCCTCCCGTTGGGGGAGGGCACGGCATTCTCAGCTACGCCGAGACTTGGTCCTGGTCGTCACTGGCCCGGGGTGCCGGGTGGCTTTTGCCCAGAAGCCTTGCCTGGTCATTTGCAAGTGCAGGAGCGGGGTTTCTCAAGATATCGGCTGAGAAGCCCAAAGGGCCATGGTTTTTAAAGGGCCGCTGCCCCCCCCGGTCTGCCCTTACAGTAAGGGCATCAGGTGGTTTGGACCCCCGCCTTCCCAGTACCTCGGAAGGGCTTGAACCGGGGCCCACTTCACTACCCCGGTCAAGTACTGGGGGAAAAGGGGCTGAACAGGCTAACGTATGAGGCCATGACGAGGACACACGCCGGGGCCACTTTCATCAGGCTGGCCTTTCTACGTGCACACGTGCCGCCTTTAGACTACAGCGCGCCCGTGCTTGTCTCTTACCCCTCACTCAGCAGGGGAAAGTTAGAGGCCCTTTCAGAACCGAGTTTGAGGACCCTGCTGGGGGCACCGCGCGGGCAAAAAACCCGCGTCATGCAGGCGGAGGCACTTTGGGGTGCCCCTAGCCACCCGGGTTCGACGATCGGGGCCCTGTCGGTGGCCAAGACCTCTCCCGGGGCAAGGGAGTCTGTCGCGGGGAAGGTGTGCGGGGTCTTCCACGGAGCAGCGTGCCTATCCCCGGCAACCCCCTGGCTGCAGAGGGTGGCAGAAGCCGCCACCCACCCCTCCCCGGCCACACCCCCCTGCTGCTGGACGGCCCTGACCCCCCCCCGCTGTAATACTCGCCCCCCACCGTGGCAGCCCTCTGCCGCCCAGGTGATTATCGCCAACTGGGGGGGGCCGCGAAGCGTGGCACGCGGGGGAGCTGAGGCACACCCCCGCAGGGGGGGCGCACGCCCCAATTTTTTCCCAGCAGCGTCGCGGTCGCTATCTACTACCCCGACGGCTTTGCCCCTGAGAGAGGCCGGAAGGTGCTGCGGGGGTTTACGGGCGGTGGGGGGCTGCCTGGAGGACACCCGACCCTTGCTCCACGCTGCAGACGGAGCTGGTGGCGATAGGCCGCCCACAGCACGCCCCGGGCCCACAAGAGGGGGTTGTGGTGATTTACACCGACTCCAGTCTGCCCGCAGGTCTAGGCGCCCCGACACCGTGGACAAAAGTGAGCTCACCACCGCCATCCTGGGCCAATCCCCGGGCCTTTGCCGCGAGGGGGCGCGTAAGGTTAACTGGGTGCCCAGCCACATAGGCGTCCGTGGCAAAGAGGCGGCCGATGAGAGGCCACCAGACATCCGCGGTGGCCTTGACTGTTTACCCAGCATCCAAGGGGCCAAGGTACTGGCCAGACCGTGCCCTCTGTGCCGCAGGCAACAGTATCCCAGTGGTGCAGAAAATCGAGGCAGGCAGCCTGGGACAAACAACCCCAACAAAACGACCCCTTACGCCCCGCCAGCACTGTCCCGAGCGAGGAGGTCTTCTACACCCATTCGGTTGGCTACTAAACCCTGGGTGAGCTAGGGACGGGTTGAGGAGCGGCCGTGTGGCACGTCCTCATATGACCCCCACCCCTGGGTCCATACCCCCTTTCCTGCCCGCACGAGGGCTCAGACAGCGCGGCGGCCCGGAAAGCCGGCCCCCCTCGGATGAGTTCCCCCAAAAAATTTTCACCTGTGCGGAGGTGGGGCGTGCCGCCCCACCCCCCGATGAACACTAAAGGGGGGGAGGACCTCACGCCCCCCCCACTTTTGACCCGATGTGGCTGCGGCTCAGCGGGGGGTGATGCCCCCCTCATTTATATGGCTTTATTGGTAGGATGTGTATGGTATGGGGGTTATGTATTGCTATGTATATTATATGTATATAATTTTGTAATAGAGTAAATAAATAAAAATAAAAAAAAAAAAAACGAGTTAAAATATGCTAAGAGGAGCGGCAAAAATACGTGGATATTAAAACTTGTCACGGTTTCAGTTTTTTTCGCTGAGCACGATAAACGGGGAAAAAAAGTTATGAAAGAAGCAGAAAAAGTAAAACCCAAGGGGAAAGAAAAAGAGAGGAAAGTTCAATAAAAATGTTTAAAAAAGTGATTTCAAGAGGAAGGGAACGATAAAAATAGAATAGAAGGACACAGAATGAAAGACATAAATTAGTGAAAGAAAGATAAGTAAATATTTTGTTGAAGTTATGAAAGAACGGAGTAGCAAGGTAAATAAATTGCGGGAAAGAAAAAGGATGAGGAAAGTTCAATAAAAAAATAAAAAAGTGATTTGAAGAGGAAGGTAAAGAAGAGAATGGAAGTACACAGAATGGCAGACAAAAAATTGTGAAAGAAAGATAAGTCTATTTTCTGTTTCTAATTATCACTGTTTGCACTTCGCGTCCTCTTGCCGCCACTCCCAGCCTCTTCTTCATCTCCACAATATAAGCTGTTTAGAAATAATGATTTTTTTTTTTTCCCCTCTCTCTCTTCTCTTCTCCTTTTTTCCCTCTCTCTTCTCTCTCCCCTCTCTCTTCTCTCTCTCTCTCCTCTCTCTCTCTCTTTTTCTCTTCCCTCTCCCTCTCCTCTCTTTTTCCTCTCTCAAAAGGGGTCAAACAAACACTTCATTCCACAGCCTCTCGTCATCCTCCTTCTAACTCGTTTCCTTCCCCCTTTTTTAAAAACTTTTTTCCATTTTCCCCTGTTGTTTAAAATTTTGGTCTTGTAGTTTTTTTTCCCCTCCATTTTTTTTCTTCAAAATGTACTTCAATCATTTCACTCTTATTTTAAAAACCTTTCCTTTTTCCCCTTTTCCCCATTGTATTTAACATCCTCCTTGTCCTTAAGTAAATTCCTCCTATTTCAATCACTCTTTTTGGATTTATTTCAATTTCTATCCCTTTTATAGCTTTACTGCTCTTTTTTACCTTTCTCCTCTCCCCTCCTCCTCCTTCCTCCCCCCCTTTTTACTTTTCCTTCCTCCTATCGAAACTGGGGTGGCGCACGTATGAGGTTTCCCTTTTCCCACCCTCCCTCTCCCAAAACCCTTTTCTCCACAGGCACCTCCTCCTCCCACTCTGTTTCTCCGCCCTTACCTCCACTTCCCCCCCTCCCCCTCCTAAAAGGTCCGCCTCTCAACCCAAATCAAAGAAGGAAAAAAAAGTAAGGAAAGGCGAGAAAAAACATATTCATCTTCTTTTTCCCCGCAAACAAATCCTCTTTCCCTTCTATCCTCCTCCTTTTTCTCCTCCTCCTCCCTCCTTGAGTGTGGAATAAAATTTTACCGCCCCCGCTGTTAAAATGAGGCGCAGGGTGGATGGCGCCTGTCTGCAGATAGAGAAAGTTCTTTTTCTTCCTTTTAAGATGCGAGAGCCAGGCGGGACAGGTTTTATGTTATACCCGTTTTTTCCTTAAGCCTCTTATTTTCTCCTCTGCTTGACTCTTGGCGATGAGAAGGCGGGAGAGGAGAGGAGAGGAGAGGAGAGGAGAGGAGAGGAGAGGAGAGGAGAGGAGAGGAGGAGAGGAGGTGGTGGAGGACGTCATAGGCGAGGAATTTCTCAGTTTAATGGAGACTTCGCTGTCATATTCATGTCGCTGAGAAAACACAGAAAAAAGGAGGAAATGAAAGGAATGAAGTCCAGAGAAGGGAAGAAGGAAATTGATATTCCATTTGTAAATCCGTGTGTAACTCCCCCACGGCTTATTGGTCACGTGATCTTCATCTGTTAAGGAGGACTGGTCAAGGAAGTGAAGATCATGAATGAAACGAAAACAAAAACAATTCCACTTCAATACCTACTTTGGCCCCCACCCCACCCCAACCCATCCATTCCTCTTATATAATTAAGTTCTTCCATCTTGTTTTATCAACGAATATTACTATAACCATTACTACTACTACTATTGATATATTTTACATACGTACATCAGTAATATCACGAACACATCTAACAACAACCTCCAACACAAACACGTGAAAGGTAAGTTTTCCCTCCGTATTTCATAAACAAGAATGAATTTTCGGACAATATTTTTTTTACTCCGTTACTGAAATATGGGAAAAACGGATACACACACGCACAACATTACAGTAACCAACGATAAAGTAACCACTGAAGTGTACAACAAACAACATATCCAACAACCAAGACAACAAACCTTTATGACCTGACAAACACGACAAATAAGACGATCCAAAGCTCACAAAACACGACCAACGATGCTAAAAACCCACATTCCCAGCGGCATCATTGCTAAAACCCTGTCACACGTCGTCCAGCCACATCGAAACAGAGAAATGGGGCAACAGACAGACGCACGGATAGGCAGCTCAGGACGCAGACAGGACGCAGACAGGACGCACACAAAACGCAGACAGGACGCACACCCACTGATTGATCCGCTAACAGGCTTTTGGGTGTGTGGCTGTCGTGGCTGTCGTTCCTCATTCCCTTGGCCCACCAGACACCTGCGTCCCACCGCCGCCATCACCACCTCAGCGCCTAACGACTAGTATAGTCACGCCTACACAAAGGGCCTACACCACGGTTTCGATGGGGCGTAAAAGGGGGAAGGGTGGAGTGTTATGGTGGTGGTGCCTCCCTACTTCAGCGCCACCCTCGGGAAGACGGTATTAAGGAAAAATGGAAATAAAGGTATATGGTATTGGTAAAAAGTAGAAAAAAATGTAGGAGATAATTATTTGATAGTAAGTACAGTACATATATAAAACCCCATACCCTAAAATAGAGTCTATAAATTATTATAGGGACGTAAAGTGATAAAATGTGTGAAAGAAATATACAGATATATGGAATAGAGCAATGTATGTAGAAAAAATACGATAATAAGCGAAAAAGGAGAGGATACAAGGGATTACAGAAAAAGTTGAATTTAGGATACAAACCAGAAATTCTAGAGTGATAAAGGAAGAAAAACTTAAAGAAGGAAAGAAGAGGGGGAGGGGGAAATAATGAATGAAAGGAAGGTATAAGAAAAATGAAAAAAAGAGCAAAAATAAGCAAGACGAAAGAAGGAAGAAAATTAAAGCCATTAAGAAAACAGTTTTAAAAATTCAAAAAAGACAAAGGAACTACTAAAAACACGAAATAATAAAAGATAAATAGAAATAGAAATAAAAAGGAAATTACTTGTCATAGTTTGTGAGAAAGAATAATGAAGTTTCAAAGAACTAAGTTAATTGCACATAAACCTTGGTGCACTGACATCTCTCACTCACTCACTCATGTTATGGCACTGGATATATTATATGTAGTATGTGTAGGATGAAACATATATTAGCAGCATGTAGTCATGTTGGAGGTGTATATACGTGTGTCCTGCCTCTTTCAGCAACACAGCTGTTATTGTGTTGCTCGGACAGACACCACCTCGTTAATAGTGTTGACAATGGACATAATGGTGCTGTTCCGCTGCTGCTTAAGGTGGCGTCACACTAGCACTTTTTCCGTCTAGTTTTACGATTTCCGTTGGTTTTTTCTCGTTCTATCTAGTTTTTCCGTCTGAATCAGTCAGTCTGAGTCAGACGATCATGATCGTCTTCATATGGAAAGTTGAAGACGACTTTCATAGTCAAATCAAAATCCATAGTGATTACTTTAAAGATATTAGATATAATTCAGTAATTTTTTGCAAATTATAATTCAATACATTTGAAGTTATTAAAAATATTCAAGTGACTATTGTACATGTAGATACATTTAAAAGCCGGTTCTATATAACAGCCAACAGTCTCTCGCATGACTCGATTGTTGTGTTTCTTTTTCAAGCCACTCAAAATTTGTTTCTCACTCTTCAAGACTTCAACTTAAGATTATAGACGAAATGCTGTGGACACGTAGCTCAGAAGAATTTCTCGTTGAATGCATACGAGGCCACCCTTGTCTCTGGGACCACAGATCAGACTTGTACACCAAGAAGGTCTTGATATTCAAGGTCTTTTCTAGGTCTTATTATATCTAGGTCGATATTAGGTCTACTATTGATAATACACATAATTAAGTGTATACCAGCGATAGCTTGCCCTGGCGTCGGAGCCATGTTTGTTTACAGTCGAAGGAATAGCTGATTGGTAGTGCAGGCGAACGATTGTGTGTGTGTGACGGCTTGCAGTCAGAAAATTGTTAGTTTTTAGAAAGTTGCTGAAAAAACTAGACGGAAAAAGGTGCTAGTGTGACGCCGCCTTTACATTCTTGAGAATGCATAGTCAGTGTTTTGTGTGTGCCTGTGGTTAATTGCCACTTATCTTAGTTGATCAGCAACTGCACACACGGGTGTGTTTGCGTCATCGTGAGTGAGTGAGTACGGGCCTGTCTATTAAGACTTAAACTTCCTTGGCCGCTTGTAAGAACATGTGACTTTATATTATAACCATAACCTTATAAGTGTACATATATACGTATATAATACAATATATATTTATAATAAAAGTATTGTCTCACTCGATTCCTTGGCACTTACTTTATTTACTTACAAATACTTAAACGTTACTTAAATCAGCAAGCCTTACTTAAACTCGCTCGACCACTTGAAATTACTACCGTATTGATGTATATACCTCTGGGCAGTAAACCTTATCTGCCTATCAGGAGGGCATCACTTGGCAATCACCCCTACACGTCAGAGACCTGTATCTTACATCCAGGTAGATCCCATTACCTGTACAAATAACAAGCTTAGAAATGTGTAACACTCACTCACTCACTCACTCACTCACTCACTCACTCACTCACTCACTCACTCACTCACTCACTCACTCACTCACTCACTCACTCACTCACTCACTCACTCACTCACTCACTCACTCACTCACTCACTCACTCACTCACTCACTCACTCACTCACTCACTCACTCACTCACTCACTCACTCACTCACTCACTCACTCACTCACTCACTCACTCACTCACTCACTCACTCACTCACTCATCACTCCTCACTCACTCCTCCTCCTCCTCTCTCTCTCTCTCTCTCTCTCCTCTCTCTCTCTCTCTCTCTCTCTCTCTCTCTCCTCTCTCTCTCTCTCTCTCTCTCTCTCTCTCTCTCTCTCTCTCTCTCTCTCTCTCTCTCTCTCTCTCTCTCTCTCTCTCTCTCTCTCTCTCTCTCTCTCTCTCTCTCCTCTCTCTCTCTCTCTCTCTCTCTCTCCTCTCTCTCTCCCTACCCACCATACTTCCCCATAACTGTTTTTACCATCCTCCCCCTCCTCCTGTCCCATTTCCCTTCCCTCCCCTCTCGCCTCTATACTTACCGATATTTTTTTACCACTACAGCGGCGAGAAAATGGTTTGGGAGGACAAAATTTATTATGTAACTGCGGAAATTGCGTCCGAAGAGAAAATATATAAAAT
>JACEEZ010016220.1:0-7500 GCA_016584305.1 Chionoecetes opilio | reverse complement strand
TATCTTTCTTAAGTTTTCTCTATTTTTTCACTTTTCATTTTATTCCTTGTATACACACAAAATCGTTTTATTTTCAGTTATCTCACTCGCTTCTCTCTTTTCTCGAATGAGCATCACGCATATCTCTCTCTCTCTCTCTCTCTCTCTCTCTCTCTCTCTCTCTCTCTCTCTCTCTCTCTCTCTCTCTCTCTCTCTCTCTCTCTCTCTCTCTCTCTCTCTCTCTCTCTCTCTCTCTCTCTCTCTCTCTCTCTCTCGGGAAAATTCTAGAAGAAGTCTCCACCTACAAGTATATGGGTGTACTTGTTGGGCATTGCAACACAAGACACAACGAAGTCACCAGACTGAAGCACATCTGTCAGCCTCGACTAGCGTTGCTAAGGAAGGTGGCATGGGGAGACGTGAGGTCGTCTGTCCCCGTCCTTAAGAGGCTATATGTTTCCTTAATCAGATCAGTCATAGACTACAGCGAGCGAGAGGCCGGAGACGTCATCATTGCCTCTGACAGCACGACTGCCCTACAGTCGATAACATCCAGAAACCTTCTTCACACCGTCCTCGTGAACAGAATTATTAAACTTGTGTATAAGATAACGTGTCAGGACAGAACTGTGAACTTTATATGATCCCCATCACGCTGTGGGATAGCGGGTAACGAGCGTGCAGATGAACTCGCAAACAGTGCTACGACTAAGGATGGTGTTGGGTTTCCGCTCCCTCTGTCCCTTGGCCGTCTAAAAACAGAAATGTGTGCAAAAATGGAAACGTACAATAAGAGACATATTGACAGCATGCTCGGTCAGTCTGTTTCTCTCACTACATATATGGACTTAACAAAAGGGTGTCAACCCCACTACATACAAAATGGACTAATTACTAGGCGCCAGCAGGTGTGTTATAGTAGCTAAGGTTAGGGTATAAGTACATGTGGGAGGTAGCTGGCAGTGACAACATCAATATGAAAAAATGTAACCTGTGTAAAACAGAAGAGAAGCACACACTCCGCCATTATGTAATGGAATGTCAATAAATTATCTTTTTTAGAGGCAGCTGTGCCAATGCCTCCTATGCTGGGCTGCTGCACTATTATCTACAACCATGTAACCTTATCCAAGTCAAAAACAGTCACCCAAACTTTGCCAATGCCTCATAAAGGACTTAATATGTATGTAACATAACATAGTCTTTTGTATAATGATTTATCTGAATTGTGTTAACATTGTTAGTATCTAACTTCATTAATCATGGCAATCCTTCCCATGCAACCTGCATGGTGGGGTGCGCCCTTTGTCTATTTTGTACCCTTAATTACATATGTATTATGTATAATGTGTACATTATTCACAATAAACGTTTTGATCTGATCTGATCTGATCTGATCTCTCTCTCTCTCTCTCTCTCTCTCTCTCTCTCTCTCTCTCTCTCTCTCTCTCTCTCTCTCTCTCTCTCTCTCTCTCTCTCTCTCTCTCTCTCTCTCTCTGGTCACTATTTGTTTTAGATGATTTCGTTGAATGTCTACCCTTTACGACGTGATCTCTTTTCCCTCGCTCATTTTTTTTTTTCTCTCTCATTCACTCGTTCATCTTCTGAAAATAGTTTGCATTGAGTGATAAATATTACATACGAGGGCAGGGGTGATCGCAGGGTTGCCAATGTATGAAGTTCACGGCAATCGCAGGGCTACCAACCTACGTATACAGTGCAACAACCCAACAACACCACCACCACCACCACCACCACTACACAATTAATCATAACGGGGTGTGAGTAAACGAGTTATTGAGTGAAGGAGCAACTGAGTGAGTGAGTGAGTGAGTGAAGGACCAATTGATGGAGTGGGTGAGTGAGTGAGAGAGAGACAGAAGCAGGAACAAAATAAATAATAAATGAAACACACACACACACACACCACACACACAAGGCAACACCACCAGTACAACACAAAACAAAAAATCAAGCGCGTTAGGGAGTGTCACTCAGAAAAACAACAAGCAACAAACACAAGCAGCTACACAGACACAGCAGGCAACACAGCACTAACAATAACCGGGGGAAGTGTGGACCCAAACCAATACAGCATCGTTAACAGCACCAGCAGCACCACAGCCTCCCGTAACGAGATCCCACACAGCAGCGGCGGCAGGAGGCAGCGGTGGCATCATAGGGCGCCGCTGCCATCGCGAGTATGATCAACCAGGTCAGGGAAGTCGTGGGAAGGACGATCATTGCCACGTGAACGGAATTACTAAGATTCTTTTGGGGGACATTCCAGGGGCTTTTTCTCCTTCTTCTTACACCTTCTACAATTTTCTTCTTCTCCTTCTTTATCTCCCTCGATCTCTCCTTTATCGCGCTCTCTCTCTCCTTCCTTCTGTCTTTCTCATCTTCTTCATTTAAGGTTCTTTTTGGGGACTTTTCAGGCTTTTCCTCCTCCTCTTATACCTACACTTTCCTTCTCTCTCTCTCTCTCTCTCTCTCTCTCTCTCTCTCTCTCTCTCTCTTCTCTCTCCTCTCTCTCTCTTCTCTCTCTCTTCTCCTCTCTCTCTCTCTCTCTCTCTCATCTCTCTCTCTCGTCGTCTCTCTTTCTCTCTCTCTCTCTCTCTCCTCTCTCTCTCTTTCGTCTCTCTCTCTCTCTCTCCTCTCTCTTCTCTTCTCATCTTTTCTTCATCTATGGTTCTTTCGGATGCTTTACTGGTTTTTCCTCCTCCTCCACTTACACCTTCCTTCTTCTTTATCCCTCTCTCTCTTTCTCCTTCCTTCTTTCTCAGCCTCCTCATCCTCTTTCTCATTTTTCCTCACTGCCTATCAGGTTTTCTCCGTTCTTGAGACATTCTTGAGACTCCTCGCGTTCCTGCCTGACTTCTCGTGTCGTTGAGAGAGAGAGAGAGAGAGAGAAGAGAGAGAGAGAGAGAGAGAGGAGAGGAGAGAGAGAGAGAGAGAGGAGAAGAGAGAGAGAGAGAGAGAGAGAGAGAGAGAGAGAGAGAGAGCATATCAAGAAGAGGAAAGGAAAAATGGGAAAATTGGGGTGAAAAGTATAAACGAGTCTTTTGTCAAGGAAATTTAAACTCAACTTTAATTAGGCGGCATTTGTTTGGCTCTGGAAGACGTCTATCAGAAGTGTGAGGATCTTGAGGGCGTGGCGATCTCTCTCTCTCTCTCTCTCTCTCTCTCTCTCTCTCTCTCTTCTCGCTCTCCTCTCGCTCGTCTCTCTCTCTCCTCTCTCTCCTCCATCTCGTCTCTCTCTTCTCTCTCTCCCTCGCTCTCTCTCTCCTCTCTTCTTCTCTCCTCTCTCTCTCTCTCTCTCTCTCCTCTCTCTCTCTCTCACACTGTATTCCGAACAAAGAATAGAGAAAAGGAACAAATGAAGGAAGAAAGAAAAAAAAGAAAGGAAAAGATTCGCATGACAAAAAAATCACAATAAATAACAATCTAAAAAACATGAGGGAAGTAGCAAAGTGAAAAATAAGTGGATGGAAGAAAGAAGATGAACTGTACACTATAAGGTTATGTTACAATACAAAGTCACGGGTTCTTTACAAACGGCCAAGGAAGCTTAAGTCTTAATAGACAGGCCAGAACAATTAATATCGTGACAAGTACTCATACACTCGGGTGTGTGAGTAACCACACTGACTCGCATGGAGTCCTTCTAGGAGCGCTTGTGTCGCGTCTCTGGTGGTTTCTCTTCTGCATCCCTTCCGGCCCCTCGGCGAGTTATGGCGAGGCGAGTTACATAAGAACATAAGAAAATAAGGAAGCTACAAGAGGCCGTGAGGCTACACGTGGTAGTTCCTGTCACCTAACACTACCTACATCCACCTTTCCTCCCCATCCATGAACCTGTCCAGCCCCTCTTTAAAGCTCCCAATGACTCCGCACTAACTACCTGTCTACTGAGTCAATTCCAATCATTAACCCCCTATTTGTGAACCAGTTTTTCCCTATTTCCTTTCTAAATCTACGCCCTTCCAGCTTGAATCCATTACTTCTTGTTCTACCCTGGTTAAAAGCCGTAAGAACTTTTCCTACCTCTCCTTTATTAAGTCCCTTTATCCACTTAAAAACTTCTATCAGATCACCCCTTACTCTGCGTCTCTCGAGTGAGTGTAACTTTAATAACTTCAATCTATTCTCATAGCTAAAGTTACGCATTCCTTGTATAATTTTGGTCATCCTTCTCTGCACTGATTCTAACAAGGCTATATCCATCCTGTAATATGGAGACCAAAACTGAACCGCATAGTCTAGGTGAGGTCTGACTAGAGCCAGATAAAGCTTTAGAATAACTTCCGCACTTCTACTTTTAACACTTCTGGTAATGAATCCTAACACTCTATTAGCTCTATTTCTAGCTTCAATACATTGTTTCCTAGGTCGGAGGTCTGAGCTCACCCTCACTCCAAGATCTTTTTTACCTTCTGATCTTTTCAGCGATACATTGCGTATGGTGTATCTATTACCAGGGTTTTTTCTACCAACATTCATAACGCTGCACTTATCAATATTAAATTCCATCTGCCATCTGACTGCCCACTCATTAAGTTTATCTAAGTCTCCCTGCAATATGTTTACATCAGACTGTGATCCAATAATCCTACCTACCTTAGTATCATCAGCAAACTTGCTGATATCACTGTTAATCCCACTATCCAAGTCGTTCATGTAAATTAAAAATAGTAATGGACCCAAAACAGACCTTTGTGGAACTCCACTTGTCACCTGTACCCATTCAGATTTAGAACCATTAATTGTAACCCTTTGTTGCCTATTACTTAGCCAAGCTCTGATCCAACGATGAACCTTCCCATCTATTCCATGAGCCTTAACCTTATTTAAGAGTCGTTCGTGTGGTACTTTGTCAAATGCCTTACTAAAGTCTAGGTATATTATATCATAATCCTTATCATTATCTGCCGTCTCATAAACTTTCCTATAAAAACTCAATAAATTGGTGAGACATGACCTACCCTTGGTGAATCCATGTTGTGAATCATTGATCAAACTATGTTTATCTAAGTTCTTTCTACTGTTTTTTGCAATAATAGATTCCAATAACTTACCTACCACTGACGTTAGACTTACGGGTCGAGAATTTGACTTTAGTCCTCTGTCTCCCTTCTTAAATATGGGGATTACATATTCTTTCCTCCACAATAACGGCACATCGCCTATCTTAACCGATTTGCTAAAAATGTGCACTAACGACTCACTAACAACCTCTTTGCATTCTTTTAATACTCTGGGTACACTTCATCTGGTCCTGGCGATTTAAAATTCTTCATTTTATCTATACCCTCTTCCACCATTTCCCTAGTCATCACAATATCTTTGAGTTTCTCCTCATCGCTTCCTTTGAACTTTGAACTTCCTATATTTTATATAAGAAGGTTTCTTTCTTGAACAGTTGTTTATACAGAACTGCTGAGTGCGTGGAATGAGAAGGTCCGCTCGCTGTTTACACGGCGATGACGCAAACACACCGAACGTTAGTTGTGTCTGTCCATATGTGCAATGCTTATCAACTAAGATAAGTGGCCTTGTAACCACAGGCACACATAAAACACTGACTATGCATTCTCAAAAATGCAAGTAGCAGCGGAACAACACCATTATGTCTATGTCAACATTATCAAGGGAGGATGTAGTGCAACAGTCGAGCAACACAATAACAGCTGTGTTGCTGCAAGAGGCAGACACACGTACATACACCTCCAGCATGATCATATGCTGATAATATATATGGTTCATCATACACATTCATATAATATATCCAGTGCCATAACAGAACGAACAAGAGAATTGCTATGAAAATAATTGACAACCGTATATGAAGACAGAAAGAAAGAAAGAGAAGATTAGGAAGGAAAGAAAAGCTACAAAGTAAATAAACATACGAACACGATATGATACAGAGAAACAAAAAAGTTAGAAGAAAAAAAAAAACAGAAAACAAAGTAAACACGAAACCAAGTTAAAAAAACATACAGAATGAAAACAGGATATTAAAACATACAAGAACAAAAATTGATATTCGAATATGATGAAAAAGCAAAACGTTCCAAAATAAAAAATATAATAAATATGAAGGACGAGACTTCTGAAAATACAAACATCGTAAGTAATTATTGTTTCTAGGAGGGTAAAAGCTGACGCTCGGGAATCCAGCGCGTGCTTAAGACCATGGTGAATAACAAACACACATACAGACGTGAGGAGTAAATAAATGAAGAAGGGAACAAAGCCCATTATGGTACAAGGCCCTTGGAACATCGATGACCGAGGCGGGACGACGCCGCGAGACCAGGCGGTAAAAAATGGAACGATTTATTGTCCGGGAGGGAAAAGGCGACACGTTGGGGAGGCGATAGCAGAGTGGTTAGGGTCTCCGACTGGCGTTCTCGATGAACCGAGTTCGATCCCCGACGAAAACCAAAAACTTTCTGTACCGTCGAGTGGCCTAAGAACACCCACATGCCCTGCCCATTAACTCTACCTTCGATTGCGAGTGCATCGGAGGACACAGGGGGGCGGCATGAGCCTCTAATCACAGGCGTCACTATAAAAATCCTGCCTGCGCCACCACGGGCGAGGGCCAACCATCACAGCCCTCAAGGGAACCTCCAGAGGCTACCACCATCCGAGCCCTGGGTCACCACTGCCTACAGGCGCTATAGGCACATATGTATAAAAAAAAAAAAAAAAAAAAAAAAAAACGCGAGGAACGAGGAATGGAGGAAGAAATTAAAAGAATAAGCAGGTGGAGGAGGAAGAGGAAGAGGAGGAATAAAAGGTAAAAGAAGAAGAAAAAAGATGATGAAGCAAAAGAAGAATTAGAATAAAGAACAAGTAGAACAAAAAATAAGGAAGAATAAGCTAAAGATGAAAATGATAAAGATGCTGCTGCTGTTGATGATGATGAAATAAAGAAGACGAAGAAGAGGAGAAAAAATATGATGAAAAATGAAAGAAAAGCAAAAAAACGAAAAAACAATAACAGAAGGAAAAGAAAAAAATTGCAGTTGCCTTTGGAAAAAAACCCCCTCATAAAAAAAGGAAGGAAACATTAATAGGGAAACAAAAGTTTAGCTTGAGG
Organism: Chionoecetes opilio; assembly: GCA_016584305.1. Taxonomy (NCBI): domain Eukaryota; kingdom Metazoa; phylum Arthropoda; class Malacostraca; order Decapoda; family Majidae; genus Chionoecetes; species Chionoecetes opilio. The sequence goes on along the minus strand of JACEEZ010016220.1, from coordinate 410 downwards.
GGTTCTAACTGATGTTATGATCAGCATCTCAAAAAACTATATTTTCGAAGAAAAAAATTACTATAATGCATTTAAATGTAATTTTCTCAATTAATTACAAACTGATTTCCTTTTGCTGCAGCTAAACTGAAAGGCCTTGATCTAATTTATGTTTATTACTCAATACATGTTTTACGTATAGTCTATTTTATCTAATATGGTCAAAATGCACTAAGGAGGCCGCGTCCCCTGCCACCCCCCCTCCTTTTCTACGTGGCAGCTGATTGGTGCACTCAATGTTCAACATGTGTAAAGATTACTCGTATCATCATCACTACCAAGCACACCATCCTCATTACATAACAACACGTGACCACTGGGCATTTTGACCATATTAAATAAAATAGACTGTAGTTATCCACAACTATGTA
>JACEEZ010016219.1:0-12924 GCA_016584305.1 Chionoecetes opilio | reverse complement strand
CCTCTTCCCCTTCCCTCTTCCCCTCCCTCCTCCCTCCCCAGCTCCCTCCTCCTTAAATCCCTCCCTCCATTTTTCCCTTCCGCAGTAAATTCTTTACAGCCAGGACCGACACCAAAAGGTGGGATGAGTGCGTCCTTGCAGTGCGTGGAGGTAAAAGAAAAACGAGGGAAAAGCATGCCGGGAGGTCAGTGCTGAGGGGGGGAGAGAGGGAGGGAAAGGGAAAGGGGAGGGAATAGGAGAGCAAGAGGTACGAAGGAGGGTTATGCCTTAGGTCAGGATAGACGAAGAGGAGAGAAAGGGTCGAGGAAATAATAAATTAGCACAGGATGTTTTTTCTCAGTTTTGCGATACTTCTACAAAATGTGACTGGACAAGGTGGCGAGATATCTAAAATGTATGGATTTGCTTCGACAAGACGAGGTTTAGTTAGCAAGAAACTGGGTGAGCGAACACTACTGTCAAATCAGATGGAAAAATCATTTAATCTTCTGTATGAATGATCACTTTCTATCCCTTTTTCATTGACACTACTCACACACGTTAAAAACTCGACCTGTACGGTATGCATATTACTAAAACTGCTTTTAAAAAAGAAAAAAAAGAAAAAATACTAAAAAAATATGTCCCATACCGGGAATTCGAACCCCTTTCAGAGGGAGCCAGGTATTTTAGCCCCTAGATCATGGTTCTTAACCTTGTTTAGTGCTCGTACCCTTTGAGATCTCATACATGAGTCTCGTACCCCGGGTCAGAAACAAATTAAAGTCCAATACCAAATCATGTGATTCATTACCAGAGGGATTTTTCATTACCAAAATTAGCATAATTTGGTAATGAAAAAATATCCCATGGCAACCTGCAGCCAACAGACGCATGAACACGTACACAAAAGTGTATAGAACTCGATGTACGCAACGGTAAACAAGAAAACGACATATGACGGTAACTAATATATTTTACAAGTTATTCTAGTAGGGGACTTAATAAATGCCCCCTTTTTGGGATCCAGGGATTTAAGAAAATTTGTTGACAGAAAAAATTTTTAAATAAATTTAATTCCATCCCCTTAAAAATATAAACATTGAATGTTTGGGTCAGCATGTCTGTACCCCGGGTGAAAGGGGTTTTCTTACAGTTCCCCCCAGTACCCCCTTTTGTGGTAAGGTACCCAGGTTTAATAAAACCATTGCTCTATACTTTTCCCCTTTCCCCCGGGCCGTTTGCGTTGCTCCCCCCAAGGGCCCCAAACCAATGAACAGGCCGGGAACGAAATTTAAAGGCCGTGAGTTTCTTTCTTTTTTAATGATAACACAGCTTTGAAGATGGAAAAAGTCCCAGTTTCCCAACAACGCTAAAAAACAGAGTAGATTTTTACAGTCTAAATTATAAACTACTTGTATCTCCAGGGCACAAAAAAATTCCCAGTAGTGAGCTAAAAAATTCGTAATATTGGGGGGGCTGGCGACATTAGGGGGCGGGGCGACCAAATTTTATCTACGGTAAGTATTTTGGGGCCCGGCTATTTAAAGTATGTTACGAATTTCCCAATTCTTCTGTGGCGCATCTTTTTGGCTTATTTTGTTTTTTGTCATTTCTAGGGGGGGAAAGTAGTCTAAATTCGCCTAAAAAAAAATTCAATCAATAGGAACAAAAGGGGAAAAACGAGAAAATATTCTTGTTTTCTGAAAAAAAAAACAAAAAGAAAACAGGAATTTTGTTTATGAAGGTGAGGGTTTAGGGGGCAAGGGCCCTTCCCCCCAAAAAAAGGGGGGGGGGCGGCTTTTATCAAAAAAGCAGATGCTCAAAAAACCCTTGTAATTGTTTGTAACCCTAAACTTCCACACTTCCTGAAAATACTTTATCACAATGGGACAAAAATTTTCACAAAAAAATACAAAAAATTTACAAATTATCTGAAAATTTTAAAACACTATACAAGTATTTTTTCGTTTGCTTTTCACCTTATTACAACTTTTTTGTTATTTATTTTTTCTTATTTTCTGACATTTCATAACTATTAGTCCCTGAATCCCAAACCTGGGGGGATTACTATCACATATAATGCTCCCACATGCCCAACAAAACGTATATATATATATTATATATATTTTTATATGATATATATATATATATTATATAATAATATATATATATATATTTTATATATATATATATATATATTATAATATATATATAAAATTTTTATAAATTTTTATAAAATATATTATATTATATTTTTCTAAGCCCCAAATACCTTCTTAAAAATTTGGGTTTTTGGGAAGTTACATGTGGAGTTTGTTTTCCCGGTTGGGTTTATTTTTGGGTTTAAGTTAGGTTTTTAGGTTATTTAGGTTGGGATAGGGGATTTTAACGGGTAAGGAATCGGCATTTACATAAAGGATAAAAGATCGTGGCCCCCACGCACCCCCGCTCTATGGAAAACATTTTTTTCAGTAGTTTCCCGGTGAAAATGAACCATTTAATTAGGGGTTTTTTGGAAGTTTTTTCTGTACATCCCCTACTTGTTGGAGAAAAAAAAAAATACATAAAAGGAAAGTTTTAAGTCCAGAAGAGAGTCCCCAGTTTTTTTGCAGATTTAATTTTTCCCAAAAAAGTGATTTTCCCAAAAAACCCAAATACCCGGGTTTTTTTAAATTTCCACATAAATTTTTTTTTTAAAAAAATTGCCCTTTTTTTTAAAAAAAGGTGGGGGAAACCCTGAAAAACCCAAAAAAGGAAACCTTTTCCCTTGCATCCTAATTCTTTTTCTTTTTCCTTCTTCCACCCTTCTTCTCGAATTTTTAAAGAAAAGGGACTTAATAAAAGTGTTTTTTATATCCAGTATGAAAAAAACCAGTAGTAAAAAGATAATATTTTCCCGATATTTTGACCCAAACAAGTGTTTTCACTAAAAATGTAACTGTGTAAAAGGAGCAAGAGCAATCAAATGAACATTGCTACATTCCTCTATTCAGTGAGTGACAGAAAAAACCCCTTAGGAAACGGGTGTTCACGCGGGAGGGTGCGGGGCCGCCCCCACAGGCCCGGGAAAGGGAGTGAACGCAGCAAGCTTGGATACACCTCGGGGAATCCACTTTTTTTTCAAAATTATCCTTGACCCCCCCTAGAAAGTTTTGAGCGACTTTTCCGAGAAAATTAAGCTAGCTTTACGTTTTTGGCAGGGGGGAAGGAGTCCGGGAAACTATTTTTGGCTGGATCGGGTTTGGCAGGCGGACCCTTTGCCCCCACGGGGGTGGGTGTTGCGGCCCCGGGCTTACCCCAGCTGGAACATTTTGGGCCCCCAAATTTTACCACCAAAGGGAAACTCAAAAGTGCCCCATCGGGCTTGGGGCCGCTGAACGCTTTCCCACCCGCTGGCCCTTCCTTGTTTGACGGGAAGCACCCAACCCCCCAGTTTGGGGCCGTAAGCCAAATCAGGCCCGTCCAGCCCCGTATCGCCGTTTGCGGCTCACAAAACCAGGGGTTTTGGGGTCCAGTAAATGCTGAAAGTTTCTGAAACGTGGACTCTCGTGCCTGTTTTTTCCCGCTCACGAAAGGGAGGGGGCCCTGCACGCCCCGCAAAAAAACCTGCAGATGCAACAGTTTCCTCAAACATAAAAAGAGCTTCTGACGCTGTTTATATTCCAAAAAATTTGAATCAGCGAACGCAGATAAAAAAACCCTTAAAAAGGGGTTTAGTAGAGAAATTAGTCGGTGGAGGTCCGCGCCCCCGGTGTCCCGTTTGAAAACATGCAAAAAAGCCCGAGGTGGCGCCGCCACCTGCACCATTTGGAAGGTTAAACACTCGCTTTGAGCACCAGCCGACCACACTTGCCTGTGCCCGCACTCCCCCAAATTTGCCCTAAAGATTATATGATCGCCCATCTCCCCTCGGGGGAAAGGTCGGAAGTGACCCCACCCGCCAATTCTTTTAAATGCGTTGGGGAAGATTGCGATACACGGTGGCGGGCGGGCCTGTGCACCCGCCCATGAGTACCCAGGCCGTAAGTCTAGGACAACAGGGCGCCGTGGACCGGGAGTTAAAACCCCACCGCCCTCTTGTGAGCCACTCCCCCGGGGGTTTTGCACAAGATCACGGCGGCGTCCTTCAGACCGTTGATGGCCCCGCACGCCAAAACCGAAAGGGTTTACCCCAGGTTTGGAGGAAAAAAGCTCCACCGAAGCAGTGCCGTTCCCCACTGCTCCATTTTGCTCCATCTTTAAGCACCCCCACCGGGCGTGGGGGCGCCGCATGAGGCTGGGCGCAAAAACACCCCCAAGCGCCCTTCCCAAATTCCCGCAGGGCAACACGACACACCCGCTTGGGGAAAGGTGTTGGCTTCGTCGTCCACCAGTGAGGCCACGGCGTCCTGCGGGTTTGGGGCCCGGGAATCTTGTGCAGCTCCCCCCGGGCTTCATCATAGCTGGGTAGTAAAGAGTGGGGCCGCCGGGGCACTTGGCTCACGTGACAGCTGAAACGCGGGGAGCCCTTGAAAATGACCCCAAAAACATTCATGGGCCTCCTCGACCTCGCCCCCCACCCGACGGGGGGAGTTCAGGGTCACACGGAAAAGTTTTTTGGTCGGGAAAAACGAAGTAGGGACGGGGGAAGGAAATCTTCAGTTAACCCTTTAAACTGGGGCCATTTCTTTCATCATTTCCCCCCCAGCCTTTTCCCCGACCCTATCCCAAATGTAAAACAGGGAGTATACTCACTTTGAGGTACTCGGCAATTTTAAAGGGGTCTTTTTTGTAAAAAAAAAGAGCTTGGGTTAGCGGGGGGTTGGTTCCAAGATGAGGATGGTGGGACGCTTGAGAGGTGAGCTTGGAGTTTGGGAAGGAAAAGAACCCCGGGGGTTTTATTTCTTCTCAACTCCCCAAACTCCCCCTCTCAAACGTCACCCCATCCCCTCTTGGAAAAACCCCCCGCCGGGGTAAAATCGCTCTTTTTTTTTTTTACAAAAAAGCCTTAAATTGCCCAAATAAACCCCCAAAGTGAGTAAAACTCGTGGTTTACATTGGTGATAGGGATCGAGAATTGGGTGGGAGGGAAAAAGATGAAAGAAAAGGACCCCAGTGGTTTTGGGGGCTAACTGAAAAATTACCTTCACCGTCCCCACTTCGTTTTCCCCACAAAAAAAAAGTCCCCCGGGGGTGACCCTGAAAAATCCCTGTCACTGGGGGGCGAGGTCGAGGGCCCATGACTGTTTTTGGGGTCATTTCAAGACTCCCGCGTTACACCTTTTACGGAGGCCAAGTGCCCCCCCGGGGGCCACACCTTCACTACCCCCCTCATGAAAGAAAACCGCGGGAGCTGCACAAGATCCGGCCGACCAGCAGGACGCCTTTTCCCCCTGGTGGACGACGAAGCCAAACCCTTTCCCAAACGGGGGTGTCGTGTTGCCCTGGGGGAGTGGAAAAACGCTTGTGGGTGTGGGGGGGGGGGGGTTTTGCGCCAGCCTCATGCGGCCCCCGCACGCTGGGGGGGTGTGCGTCACGATGGAGCCAAATGGGCAAATGGCAACGGCAGGGTGCTTGGTGGACGCTTTTGCCTCCCCAAACCCTTTTGGGGTACCGGTGCGGCTCTGGCGTGCGGGGCCCTCAAAGGTTTTTCCCGAAGGAAAGCCCGCCCCCGATCTTGTGCACCTACCCCTGGCTTTAGTGGCTCCCAAGAGGCGGGGGGGGGGTTCAACCCCCCCGTGTCCGCCCCGCCGTGTTGTCCTAGAACCCTTTCGGCCCCGCTACTTTATGGACGAGGTGCACAGGCTGCCCCGCCACCGTTTTATCCAATCTTCCTCCAAACCCCATCAAAAGCAGTTGGCGGGGGGGCCTCACTGCCGACCTTTCCCCCGAAAGGGAGATGACGATCATATAATCCTTTTAGGGGATTGGGCCAGTGCGGTCACAGGCCCAAATGTGGCCGGTGGTCTCATTCGAGTGATAGCACCCGTCAAACTGGTGCAGGTTTGGGGGCGCCCTTTCCTCGTGGGTTCTGCAGTTAAAGCGCACACCGGGACGCGACGACCCCCCGACTACTTCTCTAAATCCAAACCCCTTTCAAGGGTTTTTTTACTGCGTTCGCTGATTCCCTTTTTTTGGAAAATAAAAAGCGTTTAGAAGCTGCTTTGGGATGGTTTTAGGGCTGTTTGCATCTGCAGGTGGGTTTTGCGGTGGCGTCAGGCCCCTCCCTTTCGTGAAACGGTAAAAACGAGGCACGAGAGTCCAAACTGCAGAACTTTCAGCATTCTACTGGACCCCAAACACTGGTTGTGAGCCCCCATCGGCGATACGGGGGTGGGGCTGGGGCCCGATTGGCTTTTCTCCTCGCCCGGGGGGGGCTTGGGGTTCCCGCAGCAAGAATCCAGCGGGTTTGGGGCGCGTTCAGCGGGTAAACCAGAGGGCGCACTTCTGAGTTTCCCTTCGGTGGTAAAATGTGGGGCCCCAAGTGTTTTCCCAGCTGGATTTCAGCCGGGGGCCGCAACACCCACCCGTGGAGCAAGGGGTAAACCCCCTGCACCCGATGCCCCCCCAACATAGTCCTGGACTCCATTTTTCCCCCCTGCCAAACGTAAAGTAGCTTAAAGTTTGCCGGAGCTCGCTCACAAACTTTCTACGGGGGTGCAAGGTAATGTGAACCAAATGGACCTCGAGGGGTTTTTCCAAAGGGTTGCTGCGTTTACTCCCTTTCCCCGACCTGTGAGGCGGGAGCACCCTCCTCGCGTGAAAACCCCGCGTTTCCTAAGGCCTTTTTTTACTGTCCTCACATGACTAGAGGAATGGCAATGATTTACTTTGATTGCTCTTGCTCTTTTACTACGTTTTCATTTTTAGTGAAACACACTTGTTTGGCCCCAACTATCCCGAAAATATTATTTTTTTCTACTGTTTTTCATACTGTAAAATAACAACTACAAAATAATGTCTTGCTCCCGAAATATTCGAGACGTAAGGTGGAAGAAGGATAAAACAAAAATTTGGATGCAAAAAAGGTACCTTTGGTTTTTTAGAATCCCGCCCCAAAATTTTTTTATGACAATTTTTTTTTAAAAAAATTTGATGTGGGAAATTTTAAAAACCGGGATTTTGGTTTTTTCCCCCGGAAAAAAAAACCCTTTTTTTGGGAAATTTCTCTGCAGAAATCTGGGCCCCTCTTCTGGGGCTTAATCTTCCTTTTTTTGTATAATTTTTTCTCCCAACAAGTAGGGGTGCAGAAAAAACTTCCAAAAAAACCCCTAATGAATGGGTTTATTTTTTCCCGGGGAAAACACTGGAAAAAAATTTTTATTTTCCCAAAAGAGCGGTGTGGTGGCGGCCCCGATCCTTTATCTTGATAAATTTTGGGCCCATTTCCTTTCCCCCGTTTAAAATCACTTTTCCCCAAACCCAAATAACCTAACAAAACGAACTTAAACCTAACATAAACCTTTAACCCAAAGCAAACTCCAATTTTAAAATTTCCCAAGCCAAAAGTATTTAAAAAGGTATTTGTGGGTATAAAACACACATATATATATATATATAAAATAAAATAATAAAAAGAGAAAAGAGAGAGAGAGGAGAGAAGAGAGAGAGAGAGAGAGGAGAGAGAGAAAAGAGAAGGGGAGAAGGGGAAGGGAGAGAGAGAGAGAATGAGAAAAGGGGAGAAAAAGAGAGAGAGAGGAGAGAGAGAGAGAGAGAGAGAGAGAGAGAGAAGAGAGAGAGAGAGGAAGAGAGAGAGAGGGGAGAGAGGGGAAGAGGAAGAAGAAAAAAAGAAAAAGGGATAAAGAGAAAAAATTTTTTTGGGAAAAAAAAAAGGGGAAAAAAAAAAAGGATAAAAAAAAAAGGAAAAACAAAAGGGGGAAAAAATCCCCTTATTTGTAAATTAAAAAAGGGTTTAAAAGGGTTATAAAATTTCTTTTTTTTTCCCCTCCTTTTAAAAAAAAAAAAATTTTAAACATTTATAAAAAAAATTTTTAAAATAGGTTAAAAACCCAAAAAACCCCATTTAAAGGGAAAAAAACTTAAAAAAACCTTTTCTAAAAAAAACCTTCCTTCATTTTTTCCCCCCCCTAGGTTAAAACCCTAACCAAAAAAAACCTTTTAAACCCCACGGTTTTCCCCCCTTAAACCCTTAAAATTGGGTTTTTTTGTTTTTCTCGTACCCCTTTTAAATCTCATAATGGTCTTTGTACCCCCCGGGGCCGAAACAAATTAAAGTCCAAAAAAACCAAATAAAGTGATTTTATTACCAGATGGATTTTTCATTACCAAAAATTTTGAAACAAATTTGGTAATGAAAAAAATCCCATGGGAAAACCCCGGGAGCCCAAAAAGACCCATTTAACCCCCGGGGACCACACGTGTATAGAAAAATCAGTACGCAACGGTAAAAAAAGAAAACGACATATGACGGTAAAATAATAATTTTACAAGTTATTCTAGGATGAAATTAAAAGATGAACCGTTGGACTCCCCGGGATTAAGACCAAATTTTTTGACGAAAAAAAAAAATTATAAATAAATTAAAAACCATTTCCCCCTTATAAAAATGACATTTAATGTTGGTGGTAAACATGTCTCGTACCCCCAGGGGTAGGTTTTGGTTTCCCCCCGGTGGTAAGGGCCCCCCGGTTTTTAAAAACCCCTGCCCTAGATCGTGGAAAAATGTTTTTTAGTAAATGTACGTTTTGTATTGTTTTTACTTGTATTTTAAATTTAAAAGATTCTTTTTACTTTTTTTATATTTTTAAAAATGTATTTTGGGTTTTTGCCATTTTTAAAATTTTTAAAAAAAAGGGAATTTTAATATTTACCAAATTTAGTTACCCTAGATTTTTAAACCTTTTAATTTTTCCCCCATTCACAACCCAGGCCCTTTGGTTATAAACAAAAAATTTTTAAGGGCCCCTAAAAATGTTACACTAGTTTTTATATGTTTGTATAATCTCCCTTTTTCAGCGTTGTTTTATGCTTTTTAGCTGCAAATATAACGTTGCGCATTTTGCTTCTCACGTTTTTCTTGCGGGGGTGAAACATAAACAGTAGCTTTTTTGGGGGACAGGACGCAGACTTGGGGAGATCTTTCAAAATTTTAAGAATTTATTTTTCACGTTGGCAGAGGAATTTTTAATTTTCCAAAAATCTTCCCCAGCTAATTTATAAGACTTTTTTTACACCTCTAATTTCCCCGAATTCCCCAGAGTGGCGACTCAAATGTTGGGGTTTAAAATTTCTAGCTGGGGGATTTCTGTAGTAGGTATATGAGGTCGTCACTTCGGGTTTTTTTTTTGTCATTTTTCTTTTAGCCCTAATTAACACGTGAAACACAAAATGACCAAAATTTCCCGATAGCCCCTTCTAACTTTTCCCGAAATCATGGGGTAAAATGTAAATAGTTACGCCACCAACTCTGTAAAAAACAAAGAAACGTGAACTGAAAAACTTCATGTATCTACGGTAGTGGTAAGGGGTAAAAAACAGGTCATAAACTATAAAATATTACATATATTCACAAAAATCTCTAATGGTACCCCAAAAAACAAAGGAAACAGTTCTGGCCTCAAGGGATTAAAACACACTGTCCTACCTAATCGAAGCAGACTGCTATATATACTGCGGTGACACCCCAAAACCCCGTCTCCACCAACCTGCCACATTTTAAAGGCCTTTACCACTCACATTGCTTCCACTCCTTAAAGCTCAGTAATTACAAAGGGCTCCGGTTAGGCCCCCCTTGCCCTCTCTTCGTTTATGTTGCTTTCCCCTTCCGCCTTTTAACACTTATTTCAAAAACTGTAAAAACAAAAAAAAGGAGAAAGCTAATATAATTTTTGTATGGAGCTTTTTATCATACTTTTGCATAGCTTTTTAAATGCTACATGTGTGCGTGCGTGCGTGTGTGGTTGTGTGGGGGGGGGGGGTTTCATCTAGTTTATTTTACAGGGGCCCGATACGCTTTTTAGGGGCCCCGTCTCCCTAGCTATATTTTATCATTCCATCCTTGTGCCTGTAGTGTTGGCCAAGTCCCACCCCGGGGGGGCGGGTCACAAAATCCGGTTTAACACCCGTTACCCTTCACTGTGGGTGGGCGGGGTGGGTTTCATAAGAAGACCGCCCGTCGTCTTCGTCCACCCAGGGTTGAACCCGGGATTCTTGGTTTCGAGCCGAGCGACTCGCACGAAGACGAAAATAATATATTCTGTAAAGGAGCTTCTTATCAAACTCTTTCATAGCTTTTAACTGCTACGTGTGGGGTGTGTTTGTGTGTGGTGTGTGTGTGTGGTGTGTGTGTCGTGTGTGTGTGTGTGGTGGTGTGTGTGTGTGTTGTGTGTGTGGTGTGGTGGTGGTGTTGGGGTTGGTGTGGTCGTGCGTGCGGGGTGTGTGTGTGTGGGGGGGGGGGGGTTTGGGGGGGTGGGGGGGGGGGTTTTAATGTGGGTGTGTGTGTGTGTGTGGGTTTTTGGGTGTGTGGTGGGTGGTGTGTGTTGTGTTGTGTGTGTGGGGTTTGTGTGTGTGTTGTGTGTGTGTGTGTGTTTGGTTTTTTTTATCAAACCCCCTACAACACAAAAGTTAAAAAAAACTCTGCACTGATCTCGATTATTTTGGGGAAAAAAAAAAATAACTGCCAAAAAATGTGTGAAAAAAAGGTGAAAAAAAGCCAAAAAGAAAACAAACGAGAGAGAAGAGGAGAGAGGAGGAAAAGGGGAGAGAGAGAGAGAGAGAGTAAAAGGGGAGAGAGAAGAGAGAGAAGAGAGAGAGAGAGAGAGGAGGAAGGGAGAAGAGAAGAGAAGGGGGAGAGGAGAGGGAGAGAGAGGAGAGAGAGAGAGAGAGAGTGCTACCTACCAACAAAAAAACTCAGGGAAAAACCCTTTTATATTGAAAACAAAGGGCAGCGGAAAACCCCTTTTTGGGTCTTTAAACTGTACGGATAAAAAAATCATTAGGTGAGGGCGGGAGGAGGAGGAGGGAGGAGGAGGAGGAGGAGGGGGGAGGGGAGGAGGAGGAGGGGGGGAGGAGGGGGAGAAGAAAACTTAGGCTTACAAGAACATAACAATATAACAAATCAAGTTTCACACCCCCACCACCATCTCCTTCTTAACCACAATCTTTACCAACTTAACTTACTAAATCAAGCTTCCTTCTCATCTCCCTCCCACTCTATGTGTGTGTGTGTGTGTGTGTGTGTGTGTGTGTGTGTGTGTGTGTGTGTGTGTGTGTGTGTGGTGTGTGTGTGTGTGTGTGGTGTGTGTGTGGTGTGTATTCATCTAGTTGTTGTTGTATTTTACAGGGCCAGAGCAATGCTCGTGTGGCCCCGTCTCCATATCAACATTTTTATCATTCATCCTTAGTGCTTTGTGTTGGCCGAAGCCAGCACCCGGAGAGCAGGTCACAAACCCGGCTAACACCCGGTACCCATTACACTGCTGGGTGGACAGGGGCTCTGGTATTAAGGAAACAACCCATCTGTTTCAGCTCCGCCCGGGATCGAACCCGGGACTTCTCGGTTGTGAACCGAGCGTGAACACGGCACACTCCTACACCACGGAGTGCCGTGGTGTGTGTGTGTGTGTGTGTGTGTGTGTGTGTGTGTGTGTGTGTGTGTGGGTGGGTGGTGGTGGGTGGGTTGGGTGGGTGGGGTGTGAGGGTGGGTGGGTGGGTGGGTGGTGGGTGGTGGGTGGGTGGGTGGTGGGTGGGTGGGTGGTGGGTGGGTGGGTGGGTGGGTGGGTGGTGGGTGGGTGGGTGGGTGGGTGGGTGGGTGGGTGGTGGGTTGGTGGGTGGGTGGTGGTGGTGGGTGGAGTGGTGGGGGTGGGTGGGTGGGTGGTGGTGGGGGGTGGTGGTGGGTGGGTGGGTGGGTGGTGGGTGGGTGGGTGGGTGGGTGGGTGGGTGGGTGGGTGGTGGGGGTGGGTGGGTGGGTGGGTGGGTGGGTGGGTGGGTGGGTGGGTGTGTGGGTGTGTGTGTGTGGTGTGTGTGTGTGTGTGGGGGGTGTGTGTGTGGTGTGGGGGGGGGTGTGTGGTTGTGTTTTTGGGGGTGTGTGTGTGGTTTGTGTGGGTTTGTGTGTGTTTGTTGTGTGTGTGTTTAGAAATGTAGCAAAAAACTGCTGGTGTTTGTAAAACCCACCAAAATAAAAAGCACAAAATCCCAAACTAAGAGGAAAAGGGTAAAATAAATAGGTAGGTAAAATGACAGGTGAAAAATAAGGTATAGGTTTGTTCTGACATGCCTGGATGCTACCTTTTCAAGGCATTAAAAGGGCGTGGAGGGATGGGGATGAAAAAACAAAAATAAGGAAAGGGCGTTTAAAGCTATTTATGGAAGAGATGAAAGAATACGGGTTAAAACTTTTGCATGATAAAAAAGATCTTTGGAATTATTTTAAATGAGTGGGGAAATTTAACAATGTGAAAAAAAAAAAAGAAAAATACAATAAAAAAAATAGATAAATAATATAATAATAATAAAAGTAAAAATATTAACCCTTCACGCCCAAAATTTTTCTTTTTCTTAAATCGTCTGTTGTTGCCCTAATACCACAAAAAATTACTTAAATATAACAAATTAGCATGGTCGGGATACTAAAAAGTCATATCTAAAAATATCGCTTTTTTCATTAAAAACGTCAAAAAGGGTTTTCCAAAAATTAAAGGAAACTACGCCTAGGTCTCAAGGGGTTTAAAAAATAATAAAAAAATCTTCAAGATAAATTTTTTACAAAGGGTTTCTAATAGGAGGGGTGAAGAAAAAATCAAATGTTTGTGATATGAAGACCATCCAGTTCTCTCCGCTTACCACATTCATAAGGTTTAAAAAAAAATTTAAAGATGAAATTTTCTGTACAGCGTGCCCTCTTAAATGGGTTTTGTAAAATGTGTAAATTGGGGCCCGGGCTATCACACAGTGGCTGGGGCAATGGTTTAAAAGGGAGTTCATTTAGGGGGGGGGGGGAAAAAA
>JACEEZ010016218.1:0-19687 GCA_016584305.1 Chionoecetes opilio | reverse complement strand
GGGGGCCCTTAAAACGTGACTCAAGATAACATGAAGCGCTTGTGAGTTCGTCGTAGAATAATGAGTAATTACAGATACCAGGACCCAATAAACACATAGATGTACATCCATAAGCACGGACTTACCTTAAGACCACGAAGATATACAGTGTCAATGGCATGAGAAGAGAACTTTAAAACTGATGAATTCTTATCAACTCGACGCTAGTCCCTGTGACGGGTAGTAGTTTCTGCAGAATTTTGCAGATAATAGGGCACAAATAGTATAAGTTGTACATTTAGAAGCACGGGCTTAACTTAGGACCACGATAATAGAGCTACAATGTGTGTGACACGAGAGGAGAACGTCAGTCTGGTTGAAAAAAAACTGTCCCGAGTCTTGTCACGAATACCAGTCCGTATGACTTGTTTCTCTCTAATTTACGATTGGTAAAACTGCATAAGCACTGCCCCAAGCTTATATCTAAATGACATACAGCAGCCATATAGTACACTTACTCTACTTCATATCTGCAAAGGTACCAGTGTGAGGTCAGGCCTGTTTAAACCACACTGCCGCCGATAGGAATTCTCGACGACGTCGGCGAGTGTTCCTATTTTTCACATAAGTGAGTGTTCCTATTTTTGGCGACAGCTCCAGCTCTTGATTTTAATATTAGAGCACCCAATATATATATATACATTTAATCTACTTATACCCGTTTTTCTGCAATAAAGTATTAAATACCAGCAATTGCCTGAATAATTAGGTTAGGATATGTGGTTAGGTTATGTTGGCCAGTTAACACATGTCCAGGTTAGGTTAGTGAACGAGCAGCACCCCACCCCCCCCCACTCCCCAGTTAGGCCAGGTTACGTTACCAATGTCAAACTGCACTTTTAGTGCAGAAAATTATTGGATTTCGAAAAAAGCGAAAAAAAATTGAATTACGTATAGTAATTAAATAGGTTTTATTCTTCCTTTTCATCTATTACTAGTGGAAATGTTGCCGAATATTTCCACCATTTCCTCGACAAAGTCTGAGGTGCCTGAAAAATGGTAAGTCCAAAGGCAAGCGTTCATAGAGGGGATAACAGGGGTAGTGACAAATCTGAACTAAACCTAACCTACCCTAATCTGGCGTATTAACCTCCTACTAAAAAAACCTCTTGACTTTGGACTTATAATTTGTTTAGACTTTGTAGAGGCAGGCAGGTAATCACCTGTCGGGAGGATTATAACCCTAACTGAACCTAACTTAACCTCCGAAAGGGGGGGCTCGACCCCCCTACGAAATTATTATCCTAACAAAATCTTAACCTTACCTCCTATAGAGTTAGGGGGCCTCTGGAAGGGGAGGGTGTCTCTGTATGCACTATTAGACAACTATGTCACTTCTACAATATATATATAAAATATATATATATATATATATATAATATATATATATATATATATATATATATATATATATATATATATATATATATATATATATATATACTATATATATGTCCTCGCTGCACAAGACTTTCTACTCATTATCATCCCTATTCTGTCCATATTCCTAATGCAAGTTAATCAGTATCTCTCTACTCTTTCATCCCTTTCACTGGTAAACTTTGGAACTCTCTTCCTGTTTCTATTTTTCCACTTTCCTATGACTTAAATCTTTTCAAAAGAAGAGTAACAAGACACCTCCCGAACTAAATTGGCTCACCCCTCTTTTTTAATTTATTCTCTTACTGTCTTCTTTATAGGGCCTGGCAACTAAGCGGGCTTTGTGTTACCCATTTTTGCTGTGCCCTTGGCCAGTCCTTTTGTGTAAAAAAAAAAAAAAAAAAAAAAAAAAAGGCGAGTGCTTTTGGCAATATTGAAAGGAAATTTATCCGTGAAAGTAACATCTACGACTTTGAGTCCTACTGCAATATTATTCAGAGTGCAACTTTTTTCCAGTATCCAGTTGTGAGGATGCGCCAGCAAGACTGCTTTGACATAGGGTATTAAAGCAATGTGTTGTGAATCGTAGATCCAACAATGAGTCTGCTTCCTTCATAGAAGCCAGGATGTTGTCATCAGCCAGTCATACAAGGAAGGGTACATTGGGCTATATGCAAGAATGCTCGTCAAGTCCCGGCTGGTGGATATTTCCGACAGTCGTAACTTGACGGGTGGGATAGTCAAGAATTGTTTTCAAATGCCCGGCCAGTGGAGTTCTGTGCAGACGTACCAACACAAGCGAGTCCAACGGCATCAGTATTTTGACTGTTTTACACATATCTAATTCCTTTTACCAGCCTAATTTATCATTTCTGCCATTAAAATAATAAACTTTGTTAGTGTCCGCCACTTGTCTGAGGCTTTAGTGTAGAAAAAATGGGCCTGAGTGATGCTTGTGAGTACATTTGAAGTCCCGCCAGTCACCACTAGGCAATATGGCTGACCAGCTCCACCACCGCCGCTCGCCCTCGTACCATTTATCACAACAATATAAAGCCCCTGCACTAATTTTACATAATATGACCGTGGGCATTCACACGTGTGTTGTATGTCACTCTCGGTTATGTTGAACCTCACCTGTAAATGTCTGGGAGAAATATGAATGGAATAAGACGACAACGCAACGATGGCAACGCAACCAGTGTAATGCAACTTGGTAGAGTGTATTAAAATTATTCTTGCTTGATGGCCCTTTTTTTTTTTATTTGGATGGCCTACAGTGATGCAACCACTCATTCCAGTCGGTTAAGGCCAGGTTAAAGAAGTTTTCTCCCAGAGCGTTTGTTCAACCTCAGTGACACTACCCTTCCCGAAAAAGTATGATCCCGTAATGTCCATTGAAGGATGCAAAGGTGGTAAGCCCTTAAATGTTTGTTGTGCTTTCATTGATACAATGAAATAGACCCCTACATCAAAGATCTACTTTCAAACCACGAGAGACGGACACCACAAGTTTGCACTTCACCAAGAAATGAGAACGACAAATGGAATCGGAATGTAGACACGATTTGTTGGCAATGATTATCATGGTGAGGTTACTAATTTTATTTTCAAATATCAAAACAATTACAAAATAAATTATATTGTACAGGTTATCCTCCAATTATGAGTTTGGATAGCTTTACTGCTTGATATAATGATATAATCACATTTAATGAGGTTTTGTCCTCGATATCTTTTAGTTTTGTTTTTTATTGTTACATAAGATGATGAAGATGATCAAGATCAAAGTCGAGACGGATTTGGTTGTGCGGGATGCTCAGACCTTGCCGTCCTAGGTAAACAATGTATTGAGCTAGAATCGAACTAATATGGTTTTGAGGATTCGATTCACCAGGAGCATAATATGGAGATGGTGTATAATCATTATCCTTTATTCTATAGTAACACCACCCGCAGCCTATTAAATTTCTGTTTTTTATAAACATTTTTCCGTCATAACTTTTCCTCACCAACCAAAACTACTATTGATATCTAACATCATGCCGTACTTTTTTTTAATAAATACGCGCATGTATCATATGTCATTACATTGGTCTTGTTTATATAGGTAAAGACTATTGATTTTGCCTATCCCTGACTTCTAATTCCAAACCTTGTTTTTCTCTCATCTACACCATTATTAACTATTATCTATACAGTGAATATACGCTTATAATTCCCTATATAGCTTACAGCAGTTATTTTCCCCTAAAAATATCCACATAGAGGAGTCTAACAAGCATCTCTGCCACCAGATTGGCCATTTCCTTATTTCCCTGAAATGTGTAGTTCGTTACCAGTCTTGCGTGGCGTCGGCTGCTCCGATTATGTATAATCTCAAGATGCCAGTACTGTCGGTGGCAAGAG
This sequence comes from Chionoecetes opilio, assembly GCA_016584305.1. Taxonomy (NCBI): domain Eukaryota; kingdom Metazoa; phylum Arthropoda; class Malacostraca; order Decapoda; family Majidae; genus Chionoecetes; species Chionoecetes opilio. The sequence goes on along the minus strand of JACEEZ010016218.1, from coordinate 15,859 downwards.
AATCGAGACTCGCGCGACTCCGCTTTGCTACCAAAAGATGCGTGGTATGTCAGGCATCTAAATGTTAGCAAAATACAAAAGATGTCGCGGAAAAGTGTCCGCGTACATGGCCCTAGAGAGTACAATATGTCGTGTGGGCCAGCACCACCCACTGTGGCCCTAGTATCACGTCCGAGCCAATTCTGGTAGCAGCCTCATTACTTGCTGTCCTCCATATGACCCGTGACGTTGACGATGGAGACTTGTACACATGCTCTCAAGTCAACCAGACACGCCCCCGCTCAACACTGCATAGCCGGGACAAAAATGTTGTTACCTGAATGTGTTTTTTCGAATCTTTCAACAAGGGAAACTTCAGCAACATCCGCTATCAGAGATAAGACAGCCGGGCCCATACTTATAAGATTTAGGATTCGTCCTTAGACTTCGCTCGAGTCCTTAAATATGGAGGCGGCGTCCTAACTCCTTTCGAGCGCATCCTAAATCGCTAAGACTCGTCCTAATTTCGAGGTTTGTGGCTAGAAGGGTTTGAGGTGTCCTAGCGAGCAGGGTGGGCCGGCTAGACTCGTGCCTAAGGAAGTAAACTGGAGTGCTCCCACCCACTCCCTGAAGAACTGTTCGTGAATAAGATAGATGTACTGGACGAACTTTTGATACTAACAATCATCGATCGCTTGGACCCGAGAAGGAGATTATATATGGACTAGACTAGTGGGAGATGTATATAACGCAACACTAAAAAATACTGCCATCCGTGCTGACAAAGTCACGATGTGTTATTATTCACCTTTTAGGTAGTCATGTTCCTCCTGCCTTGATATCATGTATCGTGATACAGATTGAAGTGCATCCCCACCACACTGTTGATGAAGAAGGTATCATGTTGGAGATAAAGCGATTTAGAGTAGCTCACTATGAAATAAAAATTTTAAAAATGGAATAAGTCGTGATTTATTAAGCCATGGCACATATCCATAGACCTCCGATTTTCTCTCCCCAACGGCCGTAATTCATTAGATCAGTAATGTTCTTATTTGTTTCTTGATATTCATCTGGTTAATTATACCAAACCCACCTCTAACCTAACTTAACATTTTGTTTGAAAGAACTGATTTTCTAGTAGTATATTACAGCATTATTATTCAATTTGCGCGCATGAAGGAAATTGGGGTTTAAAGAAGACCCAGAATGAAGAAATCTACACTATGAAGCAGGTTAGAAATTGTCAGGCTCGAGGATGACCTAACCACGGTAATATTCCGCAGGATTTGGCGGTGATGTTGGCGGGTGGCCAACCACCCTGACAATCGCGCATCCATCAAATTCTCTTTTTTTTTTAACCTACTACCCAACATACCTAATCCAAACTAGCTAGTCCTTAACCCATAGACTTAAACCCTAACTCTAACATAACCTAAATCTAACCTTAACCTAACTCAGCAATTTGGTAATAATGGAGATTACTTTGCGGTCGTTTAAGACACCGACGATTTTTCCTGTCGTACAATAGGATGCAATTTTCTATGGAGATAGTTGTTCTTTTCTGCGCAAGCCCAAAGGTTAAGCAAAAAAACAAAAAAATCATCACCTGTGAATTTTATGTACCGTGTTTCCTCATTAAAACGACTGTATCTCCATCAGAAAAAATCACTTAAACTTGACCGGAGAATTAGTCAGGTCTTCTAGGTTTTAATGAAACCTAACCTATACCTTTTAAGGTTTATGAAACCCAACCTAGCCTGGAAAAATCTAAAAACAAGGGTCTCCACGCTAAGCTGACACCAATGTTGGCTCTCGAGCGTATTATACTTACTGTCTTTAAGACATCTTTTTGTTAGATGTTTAATGAGTGGCCGGATTCCTTAATTTGTCTACATATGGCCGATATTAAAAGAAAAAAAAGTTGGGTTTTTTTTTTTTTCCCACAAAGCCGATTCCCCCCCCAATAATTTATTTTAATTTAGTTTTGGTTGCGGGTCCCGGAAGATTGCCCTATTCGAAGATCTCGTCAGTGCCGAACGGCCTGTGTGACGAACGAGCATATTTTTTGCCACACTACGGCATCTTTTGGTATCAAACCTCCAAAAGCGCCGGAAAATTGTCCTGGTGACACGTGCCTTTAGGTTTAGTTTGTAGGGGCATTGTTTAGTTAGGTTACGTATAGGTTTCGTTAGTGCACAGCACAAGGAGTCTCGAAGATGGGTGCTAAGGGTTTAGGTCTGTATGGAGTTTGTCATCTTTAGAATAGAGTCGCTGCATCTCCTATCTTCTTCTTAATGGCCCACAGATCTTGGGGACATGGTGGAGAAACCTGGGTTTGTGGTGGGGCAGCAACACACATAAGTAAGGGATAGTATATCGTGTGCCCCGCGACCCCCTTAATTTTGTCGTCGCCCCCCCTCAAAAAAAATCCTTAAAAACTAGGGAAATTTTCCTGTCCTCATGGGACTGGTAGATCCGGGGAAGATAGTTCCCCTTATATGTGTGTGCTCCCACAAAAGGACACGACTCCTATGAAGTAGTGGAATATTGACTCCCCACCTCAAAAAAATCCCTAAACTAGGGAAAATTCCCTAGTACATCGCTTAATCGGGGTAATATTTCCCGCGCATAGACAGTTCATTCATCCTAGGGAATATCCCTAGTTTACAGGTGATTTTCTTTGGTGGGGGCCATATTTCGCCTTAGTTGTGCTCCCCCACTACAAACTCCGGTTTCCCACCAGGTGCCCCACTCTCTGTTGTTTGGCTATAAGAAGAGATAGAGGGTGTAGGCCTTGTTCTTAAAGTATCGTCCAGACCCTTTTTTTTTTTTTTTGCCGATTATGTGAAATGTACATTCAACAACGACCTAATCCACCAAAAATAATTGATTTCCAGGCCTTATTTCGCGTAAATACAAACGACTTTTGTAAAAATCGCGCGAAAAAAAAATCCTTCCCTCCAACAGGGCTACGACCTGTTAGTGATGACGTCAGAATACGGGACGCCCGCGTGACACTCTGTCGGGCAACCTGCGGCAAATGTTTTATGAAATGACGATTTGGTGACTGTCGGTGTCAGACAAGTGATCTGGTTCGCCGTACAGATTTGAGTACATGCTCACCTCAATCTGACAACCGGGGGGGAAAAAATGACTCTTGGTTCGCGTTACTATGAGGAACGAACCTCATATGTCATGGGATCCTATATGTTTGGCCCGGTAGAGTGGGATTAACATGTGTCCTCTTATCTTTATTTATCTGTCTCTTTATTGTCGCAGAGGTATTTAGATTGCACTTCGCCGCGTATGTCCCCCGGTGAAATTATACATTATTGATCATAGTTTCTACTAGTTTGGACAATTACAGTATCTTATAATTTTTACTACACAGTCGATATTAATAAAACGGCTGTTATTTACTAATAAGCAGTACAATTGAGAACAGCTAGGGATGTCCTAATATTAAGCACTACTGTCAAGAGGCTTCTTTGTCAGAATTATTGTTAGGCGAGGGGAGGCAAGGTGGGTAGGGTGGGTGCCGTGTGTTGCGACTACGAGCTACTCTCTGTGTCCCGTCCTTCTCTCTCCGCCCAGATCTAGTGCAGTGATCAGTGGTTTGTCTTAGTTTGAGAGTAGTTACGATCATGACTTTTTAGTAATCAATTTGAATGAGAATAAGCTGTAGATCAGGTGTTTGTCACCGCTTCTAGTCGGCTTTACACAGGAGCCACTATTAACTGCTCTAGTTAGCATATTGTCAGCCTGAGCATTTTTTTGAAGATTTTGCTCGATGAAAGCATGTTTTGGTTAGCAAGACAGAGAACTACTTTCGAAGCTATTTTTGCTCGTCCATTTGAGTTGAGCAAAAACGTTTTCTTTCTGTTTATAACAGGACCGAAATTAGTGGTGAACTATATTATTATGCAAGATCATTTTCTTCTAACCTCAAAAGACATCAACATGCTGCTGACTGACAGACTGTGGAAAGCTTACTGATTGACTTAGTTCAGGCAACATCTACATATGGAACATATATATCGCCCTTTTTGTTAAAAAAAACATTAAAAAAGAAACATATCACCCTCTGCGAAGAAGCTGACTGGTCATTTATTTACGTGATACACAGGCGGAACAGTGATGTTGCGAGGCCGCTACAGTTGTGTATTGACATGTTTGGTGTATATGGTAAACGAAGCGGCTAAGAGTGCAGTGTTAGCGACCCGAGTGTGTGTGTCCTTACCTAAAGAGCGAAGCTGCGTATCCGTCCACTATAACGGCGTCAGCCCCGTACCACCACGGCCACGGGTACGGCTCGGCCACAGTGGTCCATAGACCTACTCACGGGGAATTACAGAAGTTGTTAAATGATCAAAGCCTTTGCCTATCAAAAAAACTTCTAATTTGGTATTTTGAATTGGAAAGTAGTTAGTTTCGTACACTGTGTATCGAAACGACTATGTTTCATATATACTACGACACAACTTTTGGTAATCATGGCGAGAGTTTTTTTTCGCGTCGTTTTCAGACACCAACTATTTTGGTAAAACTTTTGGAAGAAGTCCTTCCACCCCTATTCTTTTTTTTTCTTCCCCTATAGCCAACAAGCCTTGAGAAACTGCGGATACGGGGTTTTTGGGTGGGGAAGCAATATAAGTGATTTATGACTCCCAAAAAAATCATCAAAGTCACTATAAGTAGAAATCTAACCAACCTAACCTTAACCCAAGTATACCTAACTAACCCTAACCTTAACCACAAAGTACCCTAAACCTAACCTAACCTTAACCAAGTATACCTAACCTAACCAACTTACCGCAAAGTATCCCTACCCTAACCTAACCTTAACCACAAAGTAAACTAACCTAACTAACCTTAACCACAAAGTATACTAACCTAACCTAACCTTCACCACAAAGTAATACTAGACCTACTCGAAAAAAAATTGACTTACCCACAAAGTATACATAACCTAACCTAACCTAACTTAACCACAAAGTATACCTAACCTAACCTAACCTAACCTAACTGGACTTAGAATTTGTTGGGCACCTCATATTTCAAGCGTCCGTGTGGTTAACCAAGCTAGCGGCACGCGAACCTTTACAGATGTGCAGTACAATAAGCCCATAGCAATACAGTGCGGTAGTTCCTTTCAAAGTCGAGCCGGAAGGATGAGTTTCAAAAGTATTCCCTAGTTTTTTTCTTGGCCTACAATAGGTGCTTGTTCTATTGGAGAGTTTTTTATTTTGCGCAACCCCCCCCCCCCCCATAAAAACAAAAAAATGTATAATGAAACCTAACCAACATTTATAGGTTTTAATGAAACTTAACTAACCTTAAGGTTTTTAATGAAACCTAACCTAACTTAAAGGTTTTATGAAACCTAACCTAACCTTATAGTTTTGTAATGAAACCTAACCTAACTTTAACCACAAAGTATACTTTTTTTTTTTTTTTTTTTTTTTTTTTTTTTTTTTTTGCGCAAATAAGCTATCTCCATTACACAAGCACCGCTTAATAGGAAGCGCTATGATTAATTTGTATCAATTACCGCACTCCAGGTCTGTATTCATTTGGCTCATCAAAACACAGATCCCCCGTGTATAGTTTTCGTTGAGCATCCGCGTCAGTGAATCTGCTCAATGAGCACTGCTCACTGAGCAGAAAAGTTCCCGTGTAATAGCGCCTTTACGGTAATGTGAAGTAGTATTATTGCTGGATATGGGGCCTGAAATAATCCCCCTCATCCGAACCCCATCCAGAATAATACGTCACATTACCGTAAGCGTACACACTGTCTACAAGCTTATTTCTCTTCAAATTGATACTGAATAAGTCTGATTTTTACCTCTCCTCACTAACACTGTCGCTATCTGGGCGGGAGAGGAGGGACCCAGCTGCTTTAGCCTCGCCCTGCACCTCATCCCTACCCACCTTGCCTCCCCCCGCCGCCATAATGCCAAGTAGCCCTTGACATTATTGCTTTGACACCCTGCTTTCTCATGTACTGCTTATTTGGTAATAACAGCCGTTTATTAGATCGATTGTGTAGTTAAAACTTTAAGATACTGTATGTGTCCATAAATATAGCAATTATGATCATAATTTATAATTCACGGGGGACATACGCGCGAGTGCACATCTCCATACATTACCTCCTTGCCTCCCGCTCATCCGTGAGTTACATGCGCCGAGGTAATTCTTTCTCCTCCATTTTACGTAAAGGAAGCTTCCGAAAGCATGGGTATAGAGCTTTTGTCTAGAATAATTCGGTCTTATCTCCCGGTATCAAACATTTGCATAAACTCTGTTACACCCTGTATTATCTCTGTTTACGTGCTCTCTGATCAGCGCGGGAAGATGAGCCTCCCTAATGCTAAACGTCACACGAGCCCTGAGCCTGAGCGTCTGCCAAACCTGAAGCGTTTTGAAACTCTGGAATTTGCGATTTTGATTGCGGATTATTTAAAAAACGGGGGGCTGACTGGATGACAAGTGACGACGTATTGGTGATATACTCGTTAATGGCTATGAGTTTGATTGCATTAAACAGGATGATGAAATGGTCGGACGATTACTTTAAGATTTACCCCTAACCTTAAACCACAAAGTATAACTAAAAACATTATAGGTTTCATTACACCTATCAGACTCTGACAAATCTTTCCCGCCAAGTTTTCGTGCTTTTCTGATGGAGAGGTTTTTTTAATGGAAATGGTACCATAATATTCGGTGATAATTTTTTGTTTGTTTTAAACTGTCTTGCGCAAAATAAAACTATCTCCGGTAACTAAGGGGCGAGAGTGTCACGGTTTCGTTTACAGAGACACCTGACTATTTTTTCTTTGGCCTACAATAGGTGCTTGCTCTAATGGAGATAGTTTTTTATTTTGCGAAAAAAAAAAAAAAAAAAAAAAAAAATAAAAACAATTAAACTTAACCTAACTTATAGGGTGTTAATGAAACCTAACTAACTGTAATGGTTCTTATGAACCTAACCTAACCATATAGGTTTTAAATGAAACCTAACCTAACCCCCTTAACCACAAAGTTATACATTTTTTATAAAATCTTTTTTTATGGGTTTGCGCAAAATAAACTTCATTAGAACAAGGACGGTAAAACTTTGGGAAGAAGTCCTTCACACCCTTCTTTTTTTTCTTCCCCTATAGCCAACAACCTGGGTAACTGGCGGAATACGGGTTTTTGGGTGGGAAGGACAATATAAGTGATTTATGGCTCCCCAAAAAATCATCATCAAATCCACTATATGTAAAAATCTAACCTAACCTAACCTTAAACCACAAAGTATCCTATCAACCTAACCTACCTACAACTTACCCAAAAGTATACCTAACCTAACCTAACTTAACCAAAAGTATACTAACCGAAACCTAACTTACCTAACCACACAGTATCCTAACCTACCTACCACAGTATCCTAACCCGTTAACCACAAATTTCCTTACCTAACCTAATATAAACCTTAACACAAAGTATACCGAACCTAACGCTAACCTTAACCACAAATATACCCAACCTATACCTAACCCTTAACCCAAAGTATACGCTTAACCTAACTAACCTACCTTAACCACATCAAGTATCCTAACCTAACCTAACCTAAATGGACTTAGAAATTTTTTGAGGCACCTCATGTTGCATAGCTCCGGGTGGGTTACCAAGGCTAGCGCACGCTGGAACCTTTACAGATGTAAGTTACAATAAGCATCCAATACAGTGCGGTAAGTTCATGCAGGCAAAGCCGAAGGAGAGCTCCAAGGTATTTCCAAGCACCTATTGTAGCCAAGAGAAAAATAGTCGGTGTCCTCTAAAACGACCGCGAACCTACTCGTCCCATTATAACCCATATCTCCATTAGAAAAGAGACCTATTGTAGGCCAGACAAAATAGTCGGTGTCTTTGAACGACCGCGAATATCTCGTCCAGTCTAACCGGCTGTCATTGACGTATCTCTTCGCCGATCCATCCGGCATGAAAATCTCCCTCGCAGGACATAGGACATTTTTCCTTGCTTGAAATAGCTGGCCAAGGATGAAAGTCTTGTCCCTGAAAAAATATTATTTTTTTCTCGTCGATAGTGCAGAACAAATGTCAATGCGTGTTCGTTTGAAGGAACGTTGCATATCGGTACAATTATTCTTATATATGAATTCATTCGTTGTAGTCTTCAGCAGTTATCAAGAAATATTAATCTTGTGTTTTTTGATATTTTTATACCTTTCTGATGAACTCTTAGTAGTGATTTTCCATGAAACCAAATTGGACTCTTGCTAAATGTAGCCTCAGCGCTTCGTCCTAAGCCGCCGTCTTCTAGGACGCGTCCCTTAGACTTTTCCTCGAACCTTAGGACGCAGGGTTAGGACGAATCCTAGAAGAATCCTAATCTTTAAAAAATAAGTATGGGGCCAGAAGTCGTTTCAAGCATGTCACCGTACTGTCAGAAGAAGTGTAAGCCAGGGAAAGAAGAGTGGATATGGAGTATCACGTCACCAGTCACAGACTAACATGTCATGTCTTAAACAGCGCATTGACAACTTCGACATAAGAAGCTCTAGAAGAGAACTACTTGCTTATTATGAACAATTGAGTTACCAACCCTGGATTCATCAGTCCCCTTGACAGAAAAACAGGCCCCTTTTTTATTACAAGAGGAAGAAACAACTCTTGGAAGCTCTGCAAAATATTGGCGTTTAGGTACAATAAACACAAGAGTATCAGAGCCATATTAATGGCAATAAATGACATGGTTCCGAGAGGATAAATACCTATGGAATTTATGAATGACCAGAAGAAGTGACCATCCAATACCTAAATATACCTTGATGAAACTTGACATCAATCAAATGCACATAGTGCCACGATCTAGACAACTCAAGACGATGCCGCCGTGACCACATTTCAAGGAGGAAAATAAAGAATTATTATCGTTCACGCTGGTGGAGAAACTGCTTTATGCCAGGGACTCTCATAATGTTTAAGTCCAAGAAAGGTAATAAAGGAGCTTATCATGCCTCCATGAAACACGCACATTCAAAAGTGGTTTTGTAACAGCTGCTGCTCCCAAATATTCCCCCAGAATCATTGATAGTAATGGCTCCTTACCAATCTAAATTGATAAACAAGGCACCAATAGTCATACCTGCAAAGCAGATATCAGTCAAGTGGTTGCAAGAAAATGCGTTGCTTGCATTGACCCAACGCCCCAAGATTGAACTGCTGGAAGTTGTTAAAAAATGCACAAAAAAGTTGTATTCGGTAACGAGATGGCAACTCAAGGATGTACTCACCTTGCTGCTACCCATTTGTCGTTGATGCATGAATTAGTTGCTGAGGATCATGCAGGCTACACGGTAACTTATTTGATATTCAGTATAGGCAATGAATTCCTGATATCTTAGTCCACGATGTCGCGTGAACAGCAGTCTTTTTATGGTGACCGACCAACCTTTGTTTTACTGACAAAAGAGAACGCGAACTGCGCTTTGCGCGGAGGCGAATATTTTTCAGTATTGATTTAAAGGGCCTATTATCCCTATAGTTGGCTAATCCTTCCTGTACATCTCCAGCCATATTGGTCGGAGGGACGCCTGTGAATGATTTGCTGATACAAGGCTTTGGTTTGTAAACATTCGCCTCCGGGCATGCGCAGGTTCGCCCTCCCCCCCCTTTTTTGTTGATAGAATAGACATATTTGTTGTCGTAGGACGCCTGGGCATGCCTTTGCGTCAGCAAGTCATGTATGTTAGGCCCTTTGGAATCAATTTAGTAAAAATATTTGCCTCCGCGCATGCGCAGTTCGCGTTTTATTTTGTTAGTATAAACAAGGCGGACTCACCTCATAAACAGATTGCTGGTAACCCGACTCCGCAACTCTACTTCCCTCCGCGCGATCCACCATGTAATATAAAGGTGGCTGCCCCCGACACACTACCACTCATCAACCGAACGGTGCTTTGCCGACGAGCAATACGTTGCCAGAGTTGTATCCCCACACCTGATTGTATCCACACTAAGGTTTTTGTTCAGCGTTCAGTTTCAGTTCCGCAGTGAGTGCACTCAAATTAATCTGACTCCAAAGTGAAAGATGGCTCCTGCTCCCAGTTGCTTAAAAGGCGACGAAGTGGCATGCTCAGGATTAATTACTGTCTGCGCAGCTCAGAAAACAGAAAAAAGAAAGAAGTGGTTAGGCAGAAGAGAAAAAAGTAGTTATATGGCATATTTAATGAACTGAGGTTAGACGAACCGAAATTATTTTCTAACCTATATAAGAAATCTCGCCAGGCATCTTTCACCTAATTTAAATAAGATGTTCTTCGCAAAATAAAAGAAAATGACACAATGCTGCGGGATGGTCCATATTACCTGAGGCAAGTCTTGGAAGTGACTGTGTTTTTTAGCACAGGTTATTCTACACGTCGTCCTGCATAATCCACGAGTAGAAAATCTCCAAACAAGCTGTCCTACATCATACGATGGACGCAAATCCATCTAGAATGTCTAAATGATGAAATATTTTTTGGGTAAGTAAATTCAAACATCTTTGGAGAAATACATCTTAGGAAAAAAAAAATACACATAACATTAATTGTAATGAACAAATATTTCAATAGTCAATTCCTACTTATACTATATTTCTATACTAATCTTGATGCATTTCTAAATTTCATGTAGCTTACCATGTTGGCCTGGCCACAATCTATTGTTTTGCACTAGGCTATAAATTAACCCACTTTTTGCATTACGAAGACTCATTCATAAGCTTTATTGCCAACACACTGCGGTGTTCCCCCAGAAACGTAGCTCTTTTGTGATAATTTTGTCAGGTTCAATCAAATGTCCTCTGGTTGGGGAGATTTTGGCATAGTGCAACTGATACTGGTACCTTGTAGCTCATTCAACGCTAACTCATCAATCCGCGGAATGAAGTCATTTTCGTTTACCATTTTGGCACGCACTTGGAACCAAGACTTGGAGTAACTGACGAGCTGGACCTGACTGAATAACTACATCTGGAGAGGGTTGCGTGATGTCCACATCAACCTGTGAAAATGATTATGTCTGTATAGTATTATATATATATATATATATATATATATACTATATATAATATATTAAGTATATATATATATATATACTATATCTATATAGATGTATAGTATAATTTTTTCCATGGATTAGGTTCAATTATTAAAAAAAGTGCTCTTATTACAACAAAATGTTTCAACCCCCGACCCTTCATGCCTCTGCCCCTTGGGAGTCCAGATCGAAAGCTCCAAATTACGATAATATAATTAATATATTTTGGATATCATTTTTTCTCTCTTTTCAGACTCCTCGATTGCATCCTTGAACAATGGAGACGGTTAAGCTGTAGAGTCCTGAGAGTTTCGATGGCACTTTCGACTGTGCCATTGATGGAAAACATTACGTATTCGCCCTCCTGCTAACAGTGGTTCCTCTATTTTAACTTCTTACAGGCACTTATAGCATAGTGTTGATGGCAGTTGCTGATGCTAAATTGTAGGTTTTTGTATGCAATGTTTGTGGAGTAATGGTAGGGTTTCAGATTGTGGGTAATTGATGCTAGTACTTGTGCACTTACTGAGAAGGAATGGTGGCCTACCTAATCTCAGCCCCTTCGGCAATACACAGGTATCCGAATGCCCTTCACAGTTGTAGCAGATGATTGCTTTCCCTTTTAGGAATTTTATATTAAACCTTTCAGTTTCGAGCCCAGGAGAGTAACCATCGGTGTTTTTATGTAACATCTAGAAAGAGCCTAGGATAACAGGGATAATGCTTTTTGGAATCCTCGCAAGAGGTTTAGGGTTCTTCTGTCTACCATTTCAACTCGAACCTCCCAAGTGGAATATATTACATTGGCATGATTGTACTCAGCGAATCCTTTTGAAGAGGCTGAGACGCTAATTACATGCGATTTTGGTAAGTACTTATGATACAGATAACTCCACTGATGAATGCATTAAGCCTGCGAACAGGCGCTAACAAGACATTGCTAAGATTTGCGACCTTCCACTGCAATACATCAGAGAAAATCCGCAAAGAACATACGCAACGAGTGTATGCGCTACTTTTAATGAATAAGTTGCAGTGCCTTGGCAGAACGAGATGTGTCACCTTTTAAAGTATGTGCCAGACCATTTCATCATTTTCCTGATTTAATGCAATCCAAATCATAAGCCATTAACGATATATCACCAATACGTCCGTCACTTTTTGCATCCATTCAGTCCGGTTTTTTACAATAATCCGCAATCAAAATCTGCAAATTCCCCGAGTTCTCAAAACACTCCTCAAGGTTTGCGACGATGTGCCCAGGCTCGGTGACGTAGCATAAGGCAGCTCTCCCCCCCCGCGCGCAGATTCAGAATTTGTAAACACAGGAGATCTATATAGTACTTGAAGATTTTTTGGGGTGTTTCTGATAGATTTATTTTGCGATGTGGCGTGTACTTGCATCCTGTGTAGGTGCAGCGTGGGTGCTGTGCCTTCCCGAGAGCTTAACACCCATTTGCAACTGTGGGGCGACGATATATGGTGTGCATCATGTGGGGCAGCGGCGGGAGGAGCGGGGAGCGGTGTGTAATTACAGGCCACCGAGATGAAGGACTGCAGTACCCTGGCCGGTATCCCCAAGGATCATAGTTTAAGAAACGTTTATCATAGCTTGGACAAAATGGCCCATTTTAGTCCCAACTGGCTGGCGGATATCATAACTGTGTGGGGACTATCACCAACCGCGCGAGAGGACTAAGAGTTGGTTCACCGAGTTTCTGGCGCGAACTATGATAAACGGCTCCTGCGACTATGATAAACTTTCGCAACTGATTAACAGGCCGAGACACACTAACAGCCTCGTGAGAAATATTCGCCCACATAGGTATTGGGTTGAGTGAGCTGGTGATGCACAGCTGATTAGGAAATACCGATAGCCGTGTGAGGGCTAAGAGTGAGTTCACCTAGTTCTAGCGCGACTATGATAAACCTTTCCTTCTTGTCAACAGGGTCGAGACACATACACCGCAGTGAAGAATATTCGCCCCATAGGGATGTGTTTTGTGAGCTGATGATGCACAACTGATTATGAAATACCGAGTAGACGTGAGGGCATATTGTTCCTCATCAACTTTGTACAACAGCTTTTTTAGATTCGGAACCGCCATCTGGCAACTCTGTTTCGTGTTTACACAGATACTGCTCAACGGTACATCATATGCGTTCATTTTCGGAATGAATTACTACATTACTCTGTAGTCCACTGCCTCAAATGTTATAAACTACGGTGAGAAATATCACCTATAAACGTAGTCAAAGGCAAATTTACTGATTATTATCTTATCTATAATAGATACAAAGTGTTCTGTCTGTGTTTGTGGGTGTGTGTATGTGTGTGTGTGTTTGGTATAGGTTCCGCACCCCGTGGCGCAAAACACCTCATATGGCACATTTTTGAATCAGGTTGACCAGGGAGGTCATAAGCCCACTTATGAGATGATCCGAATCACTTTTTTTTTTTTCTTTTCTTTTATTAGCAGCCTATTAGCGAGAATTTGTGAAAACAAAAGTGGGTTTGCGAGAATTAGAGAAGACTGAAACCTCGAGAAATGCCAGTGGTCGCTGGCATTTTTAACTAAAAGGGTTTGGTCTACTGTTTTTTTGGGCTCCGCGACTAATATTTTTCATAAATTAATTTCGCGATAAACATTGATGCACCGCATCTGAATACCAAAAATATAGTTTCTTCTTTTGTTCTACTATTATATGGATGCCCTTCATTACGATGGAACGTTCTATAATAGCAATTTAATGCAAATTACTCGCCCCCGGAGTAGCAAAGCTTAATTATTTTTTTACATGTATATTGTGGCATGTTAAAATTTGGGTGATGTTCACACTGTTTTCTAAGACAGTACTGCTGCGTCTGGCAAACGCTTGTCAAAAAACAATAAGCAATGCCTTGGGAAAAAAGAAGAATAAGAATGCCGAAATCGGCTTGTTGCTGCGACAATGTAGGTTATAATTGTGGAGGCGACACGCCGCGGCGGGGAGTGGTGGCGGGGAGATTGTGGGCGGCCGGGTTGAATCAAACATTGCCCACTTCACGCGTCGACTCATTGCACTTCCAGGGTTTCTATCTGATTGATACACAATAAAAACAGGAAAATATGACTGCCTAGGTATAGATAACTTCTAAACATACGTTATTGACTATATAATATCATAGAGTAACATTTACCTCGCCTCCTCAACTATAACCTACTTGTTATTTGGTTAAATGCATGTTTTACACGACTCAGGCTTCTATACAATATACATATGAAGAAAATCGTTCTTAAAATTATACTTTTGTGTTTTAAGGTGCAGTGGAATAAGCCCATATTTTCTTTCAAGTTGACCAACTTTCCACAATTTGTGAGTTAAAACTGCCACGAACCACTGGCATTTCGAAGTTGCAGTTCTCTCTAATTGAGGAAGCCTTGATGTAGGGTGATGATATGGGTGATGTGTGATGGGTTGGGGTGATGGTGAGTATGGGTGTGGGTGTGATGGGTGAGTGATGGGTGGGGGGTGATGGGTGATGGTGAGGGAATAGTGGTGGGGTGATGGGTAATCTATCATACTATACAGCAAGTGTGTCTGTCTGTCTGTCTGTGTTGTGTGTGTGTGTGTGTTGTGTGTGTGTGTGTGTGTGTGTGTCCTGGTATAGGTTCCGCCCCCCGTGCGCAATCAACTCATATGGCACATTTTTGGAACCGGGTTGACCAGGGGAAGGTTTTAAGCCCAGTTATGAGATGATCCGATATTTTTTTTTTTTTTTTTTTTAGCAGCGTATTAGCGATAATTGTGAAAAAAAAAGTGGGTTGCGAGAATTGAGGAAACCTTTGATGTAGGGTGATGGTAATGGGTGAGTGAATGGGTGGGTGATGGGTAATGGGTGTGGGGTGATGGGTAATGGGTGTGGGGTGATGGGTGAGTGAATGGGTGGGGGTGATGGGTTGGGGATGATGGGTGATGGGTGAGGGAATAGGTGGGGGTGATGGGTAATGGGTGAGTGAATGGGTGGGGGGTGATGGGTAATGGGTGAGTGAATGGGTGGGGGGTGTTGGGTTAATGGGTGAGTGAATGGGTGGGGGAATACATACATTTCTACATCCATGATTTCAGGAAAGTTAGAAGGGGCTATCTGGAGAGTCCATGTTTGGTGTGCCGAAGGCCCACCAAACACAGGTGGTGGGCCCACCAATAGCCCTCCGCAGGAGCTAGCCAAAAGTCCGCCCGGAGGCCGGCTTTGCGGCTAGTTAATTATATACCCTTTTAAAGAAACAATGACGCTATATTTACGCAGACGCCTATGATAGAAAATTTTGCTAGATTCCCAATTTATGATAATGGCGTATGATAAAAATGTATCATATCCAAGAGTTTGAAATATTTGTCATAGCTATGATTAAGTTTTGATAA
The DNA here is from genome assembly GCA_016584305.1 of Chionoecetes opilio. Taxonomy (NCBI): domain Eukaryota; kingdom Metazoa; phylum Arthropoda; class Malacostraca; order Decapoda; family Majidae; genus Chionoecetes; species Chionoecetes opilio. The sequence goes on along the minus strand of JACEEZ010016218.1, from coordinate 370 downwards.
TACCGGTCCTGGCTACTACCACCGCTCCCCCGTCGCTCAAAGGTCTGCACACATACATCGTCGCCGTGTGGGTTGTGAAAGGGTGCTAAGCTCTCTGGGAAGGGCTAAGCTTTCTGCTGTGCCCATGCAGGATGCAAGTATGTGCCGTGTCGCACAAAAAAAATACAGAAGCACCCGGGGTTCTAAGGTACTGTATTTTTTTTCTGAGTCTCCGTGTGTCTGTGTCGGGCGTTTGGGTGGGAGGCTTACCTCTTGTGACGTCCACCAGCAAGTTTCGCGCCACGGCTGGAATGTGGCTGTTGTTTTTTTTTCCCCCGCTTTTTTTCAAAGTCATGTTTCTAGGAAATAAGGGTGAAAATTAATAGTTTTT
>JACEEZ010016217.1:0-12212 GCA_016584305.1 Chionoecetes opilio | reverse complement strand
AAAGAAATATCCCAGGAAAATAGATCAATTTCCCACCGGAAGAAGGAACTAGAGAGATGGAAAAGGAGAGAAACTGTGGGAGAGGAATGGAACAGGATGGAGATAATAGATATTAAAAAAAAAATTGAGAATAATGGGTAGTTAAATGGCAGGAAGGAATGGCCAGGAAATCAACGTTGCAGTGGTTACTACAGGTGGAAACAGAAACCAGAGGGAGTGACCTGGCATGTAGGGGGACGGGGGTTTAGTAAGTTACTCTATAAAGCAAGAACAGGCCCCTTGGAAGTCAACGGAAGGAACAGGAACTGGAGAACCAGAATTGTAGCTGCAGGGTAGGAGAGAAAGAACCGTTAGAACATGTCATTGTGGAATGCAACAAGTATAGGAGTCAGAGGGAAAAGCTTATAGCGCCCAATAGTAATAGTCCTAGGCAGAGAGGAGGGGACAGGAGACTAGAGCAGAAAGAGGGGGCCCTGTGTACGGTGTTAGGGCTTTATGGGGACAGAAAGTAGGGGGGACAGGAGACTAGAGCAGAAAGACGGGGCCCTGTGACGGTGTTAGGGCTGTATGGGGACAGAGAGTATAGGACAGGAGACTAGAGCAGAAAGACGGGGCCCTGTGTACGGTGGGGGGTAGGCTGTATGGGGACAGAAAGTAGTGGGACAGGAGACTAGAGCAGAAAGACGGGGCCCTGTGTACGGTGGTTAGGGCTGTATGGGGACAGAGAGGAGTGGGACAGGAGACTAGAGCAGAAAGACGGGGCCCTGTGTACGGTTTTTGGGGCGGATGGGGACAGAGAGGAGTGGGACAGGAGACTAGAGCAGAAAGAGGGGGCCCCTGTGTACGGTGTTAGGCTGTATGGGGACAGAGAGGAGTGGGACGGGAGACTAGAGCAGAAAGACGGGGCCTGTGTACGGTGTTAGGGCTGTATGGGGACAGAGGGGAGTGGGACGGGAGACTAGAGCAGAAAGACGGGGCCCGTGTACGTGTTAGGGCTGTGTGGGGACAGAGAGTAGTGGGACGGGAGACTAGAGCAGAAAGACGGGGCCCTGTGTACGGTGTTGGGGCTGTATGGGGACAGAAAGTAGTGGGACAGGAGACTAGAGCAGAAAGACGGGGCCCTGTGTACGGTGTTAGGGCTGTATGGGGACAGAAAGTGTGGGACAGGAGACTAAGCAGAAAGACGGGGCCCTGTTACGGTGTTAGGGTTGTATGGGGACAGAGAGGTTTTGGGACAGGAGACTAGAGCAGAAAGACGGGGCCCTGTGTCAAGGCCGTCTCAATCTATAAAGCCTGCGCCTGAGATTGAGGGACGTCACGGACGGCGTCTGTAGAGGCCACCGAGATGAAAAGGTTTACCTACCTAATTATATGTTTATCAGTATAAAAGATATATTGTTATCTTGGGAAATGTTTTTTCTATAATATTATCAAATAAAAACCCGTAAAACACATTAAAGAAATGCCATTATGAGCCCTCTCAAGAAATATGCATGAACTTAAACTCTTCGCCATTTAATATTTTTCTCGAAAACATTTACATGGAGAATATCAAAAAGAAAGCGGAATTTAATTCGCTTTCCATTGCTATATTTTGTTTTCTGATAAATGAATTTGCAGCATGCATAAATTAGCGTTAACTAAATACATAACATCATGAAATCGGGTAATTTCGTACCTAATATATGTTTATCAGTATAAAAGATATATTGTATCTTTGGAAAAGTTTGTTCTATAATTATCAAAATAAAAACCGTAAAACAGACTAAAGAAAGGCCATTATGAGACTCACAAGAAATATGTATGAACTTAACTCTTCGCCATTAATATTTGCTCAAAAACATTTTTCATGGAAATATCAATAGAAGCGGATTTTAAATTTGCTTTCCATTGCTTAATTCGTTTTTTGATAAATGAATTAAACCATACATAAATTAGCGTTAACTAACAAAAAAGGTCATGAAATCGGGTAATTTTTCCCGTTTGATGATGTTATTTATTTAGTTAACGCTAATGTATGTATGTTCTAATTCATTTATCAGAAAACAAATATAACAATGGAAAGCTAATTAAATTCCGCTTTATTGGTATTCACCATGTAAAATGTTTGCGAGTAAAATATTAAATGGCGAAGAGTTAAGTTCATGCATATTCTTGAGAGTCCTTCATAATGACATTTCTTTAGTGTGTTTTACGTTTTGTTATTGATAAATTATAGAACAAACATTTCCAAAGATAAAACAGTATATCTTATACCGCCGTACACCGCACATGCTGAAAGCTCGGCTCCTACTGACTCGCGGAGCAGTATTACGCTCGGGACGTCACGTCATCCCGCGTCCCAGACTCAGGCTTTTACATAAGGCGAAATTTTGGTTGAAGAAGCCGTAAGAAGCCGGTTCTTGCAGCTTGCGTTTTCTGTTAGGGCGGGGCACTTTTAAGAAGCCGGCTTATTACGGATTGGCCCAGCTGGTGAAAGCGGAAGAAGCTGGAAGAAGCGAGAGCCAGGGCTCGCTTACCACGGCTTTGCCGCGTGGTTGCGGTGACGTCAGAGATAACAACACAATATGGCGGGACGGGCAGAGATTCTCAGACAGGGAGTATAGTCGTAGAAAATACTGTAATTCAGATAACAGAACAAAGTAAAAACATTAGATGAACATTCAGAACATTGGACATACCTTAAGCACACGAACAAGAAATATAACAAGGTTAATGACACCCCAGGGACAAACTTTAAAACAGGTTGAAAGAAGATCATGTTTATACAGGCTGACTATAGTCCCTAGCAGCGACAGTAGTAGTTTTGCTGAATTTCGATGATAATATGGCACAAATTAGCCCATTGGTACATTTAGTAGCACGGGCTTAACTATCGGACCACACTAATGAGACTTCTAAAGATGGAATGTCACCATGGTGATAGGAGAACGTTCGTTCTGGTGAAAATCAAACTCTTCTCGAGTCTTTTAACATTTAACACAAGAACGTTGTTTTTCAATTTTACTAATTATGCTATCAAAGCAGACCGGAAACCGCTTTGCTGTTCATATCCCCAATTTTGGTTCTTAGATCTCCTCTCACACTTGTTGAGAAACGTATGAAAATGTGGAACTCTCGCCGACGGGGACGAGTTGTTTAGTACCTAGTTCAAACCTTCACCATCATCCCGAATCCACCACAAACCACTTGCAAGATATCTAAGTATGCATGCCATTAATGTTGACGGACATGAACACAATAATGTGTAGGTAGAGTTGCTGATAGGTATCGTCGGAAACCATCCGCACTAGCATTGCGTTGAGGGAAAATCTTAAGAAAACAAGGGCTCACGGTATGAAGCTGACCCAAATGTTGGCTCTTGTGTGTTCATAATTACTGTCCCGTCTTAAACATCTGTTAGATTTAAGAGTGCCGGATCCTTACTTTGCACTACATGGCCGATATTAAATTTTCAGGTTCTTGAGAAAAAACTAGTCCATTAGGGGGGGTTAGGGGTCTCTTTTAAAAGGTCAGGTCTGGTCAGGTTAGGTTAGTAGGTTAGTGCACAGCTCGAGGGCTCGAGGAGGGGTGCAGGTTAGGTCTGTTAGAGTTTTGTCATCTTTAGAATTAAAGGCTCCAACCTCCTATCTTCTTCTTCTTCTTATAGCCAACAAGCTTGGGACAAGGTGGAAAATGGAGTTTTTGGGTGGGGAGCACACATATAAGGGGAAATATGGCCCCGATAAAAGTCTATGAAACTAGGGAAAATTTTCCCTATTTATGGAGTTTTTTTGTAGGGGCCATTTCGTCCCTTATGTGTGTGCTCCCCCACCAAAAAAACCCCGATAACCACCATGTCCCAAAGCTTGGTAGCTTAAGAAAGAAGAAGAAGATCGGGGTGGAGCCCCTTGTTCTTAAGATTTACCAATATATATATATCTATATCATATATAATATATATATATATATATATATATATATATTATATATAATATATCATATATATATATAGATAATTATATATATATATATATATATATATATGAGTATATATATATATATATATATTGATTTATATGTGTATTTCCTGTATATTTGGTTAAATTAGTATGTTATGAAAGAAGGATGAATGGGTTATTTTTTGGTGTACCTGTTTTATGTTGGACATACTATAATTAATGGTGTAAATGATGTACAGTTAAACCCTCGCTTTGACCGAACAAATTGGAGAAGAAAGGATGCGGTATTATAATTATCCGAGTGATCCGAAAATTTCGCATAAACAAATTGTGTGTTATATGAGGTGAAAGTCCCTATTTCCGACTAATTCCGTGTATGTGAACTTTGTCCGTTAATCTGACGAAAGTTTAGTATACTACATACATGCAGCCATCCAAATACTACACGAATACAGGGCAATTAAAAACAATCAGAACCGTACAACCGAATTACTGAAAATTATTCGGTAAAAGCCACGCATATACCGATGGCAGAAAAGTACTTGAAGCCGATATTTGTTATCTAAATTAAGGTCCGTTAAAAGCGAGTTTCCGTTATAACGCTAAACTTTGAGAAGTACTACAGGAGCATCAGTGTAATATACCTATCGTCAGTTTGGTGACATTAAGTAGGATTAGGTGATGGGTCAAGAGTGTTCTGCTATAGGAAATACAAAATATGAAAACTAGTTATGAGAATGTATTTGTGAATATCGAATGTTAATTTCGTACTTTACTGGCTTACTTGGTTGCAAATTATCTGACCAATCAGTATTACACTGGTCCTTTGTGCATTAAATTCTGAGTTTTACTACATTTTTTATTTTAGTTTTATAGTTGATTATTGCTTCTGTTAGTAAGCGTTACTTGTCCTATAAAACTTCTAATTAAAGGACATCACATCAATAACCATACCTTTTTATATTGGCATTCCTTGATATTTACCGTATTATAAAGGTGGCAAATATCGGTAAAATTTAGGATGAAAACTATGAACTGACTATTGTCATGTATGAACCAAACACTAATATGCTGTCTGTCTCTTTTATTTCAGGGCAAGCGGTGTAATCTGCAATAGTAACACAGTCATGTTTCAGGTATGTATGTGCCGGTTGCATGAAAGTGTTATCCGACGAAGAGAAGGAGAAGACTTTTGGGGGGAGAAAAAAGGCGAAGAGATTGAAGAGGGGGAGTAAATAAATAAATAATATCTCATTCATGAAACCATGGTTTTACTATCAAACTTACATCACAGATGATTCTATGCACTATATACTTAAAAATGAACCTTCTCTGAAGTCACGCAAATACAACAAAAAAAAACATAAAAAGAAGTTCAAACGAAACAGTAAAAGGAAATTAATTATAACATTAAACAATAAGAACTAAAAGTCACTTTCAAATATCTTTATAAAATACTACTAACATATGCAACTGCTTTTGATATGGCGAAAAAATTTAGTTACACTTTGGGCAATTAAAAGTAAATTAAAGTCAAAGACTTAAAAGTGTAGACTTCCATCCCCCCCCCCCCCCTATAAAATGAATGCAATAAGCAAAATTGTTCCATAGTTAAGCCTTTGTACAGTGATGGGTCTTGGCACCAGTCTGTTCTGGCTCTTGGCACATAAAGGTCTTTTAGCTGCCGTTGTACTGCTGTATTTTCCCTGGACAATGGAAAAACTAGATACCAATCGGATTTACAACCCACTTGACAGCCTTATAAAACAGCGAAAACATTTTTCATAAAGAATATCGGTCTTTAATGTTAACACTTTAACTCTTTTATGATAGGAGTAACGTGATCCTTCTTTCTAGTCCTCCAATAGCTAGTTTAGCTGCAATGATTTGCAGTTTTAAACTCTAAAAGTTAAAGCTGAGGAAAAATATTGTTGAGTCCCCATATACCCATACAGTAATGCATTAAGCTGAGAGAGAGAGAGAGAGAGCGATATTTTCAAGGCCAAAAAATTAGCCAAGAATGAAAAACAGCCCCCCCATATCTTCCAAGCAACAATATAAATCACGCCCCAACCACCAAAGCGGAAAATCCAGGGCCACTGGCGGGCCAGATGAGGCCAGTTAAGGAAATCCCTCATTATACCGACCCTGTCATCAGGTGCAGCCAGTTAATAAAAAAATAAGTCACTAATGTGGAACTCGACCCAGCCAGCCCCAATGATGTCCGTAGGTGCCCGGCCTCTACCTTGCCCTATTAATAGTCCTTGGTTTATGGAGCAAAAAAACATTAATGTGAAGGATATGTGTTGTGATCCCATCACAATATCTCAGTCCAGTTATCGTAACTGATTAATGGATTTCCCCATTCGACGGTACACTTCTCGTCGCTTGTGGTGTTTGTTTACAGTTATCAAGCGGGAGCGCCGAGCGGGCGAGCCTCGAACACCACTGTCAGCCGTTCCTGGCGAGGCACGAAAACGAGAGAGTAAGCCGCAAGAAGCCGTAAAAGCCGGCTTATTACGGCTTCTTCACCAAAATTCGCTATAGAGAAGGCTTTGCCTGTGGTACGGGTTAGGCTGTATGGGGACAGAGAGGAGTGAGGACGGGAGACTAGAGCAGAAAGACGGGGCCCTGTGTACGGTGTTAGGGATGTATGGTACAGGGAGTAAGTGGGACGGGAGACTAGAGCAGAAGACGGGGCCCTGTGTACGTGTTGGGCTGTATGGGGACAGAAAGGAAACTGAAGTATGTAAAACCTCACCAAAGTGTTTCCTAACGCAGTGTTGGGAGATAAGATTACAAAATAGAAACTGATCAAAATGTCTTTCCCAGGTGAAAATAAACAGGGGAAGAGTTTAACAAGTTTTGTTAATGAAGGAGACGAAGTGAACTAGGACCTATGAAAGCGTACTAAGGTCACAAGAAGAAGAGAAGAAGAAGTACGTCGTCATATCTGCCACACGCCAGCTGTGAACGTACCCCTCCGTCCTATTTCATAATGGCTATTTTTTGTACGATAATTTTGATAGAAGAGAGAAAGAGGAGAGAGAGTTTTTGAGTTTGACTTTTCGATCCTTTGCATGACATGATTTTGGACCGTTGCTTGCCGCATTGGAACGCAGACAGATTGTTAGGAGGCGTATTTAGCAAGATTAACCTTACCAGGACAAAGGTAAGAAATGACTTTTGACGGGAAGCCTTCTTGGTTCTCTTCCCGCAGCGCCAGTGTGTAAGGGAAAGGCAGATTGGGTTACTTGCATCCCTACACATCGATATGATGTGTCGATGACAACTGACACACTATCATTATAAGCGCCAGTGACACAGGGGATAAAAGAATAGAGGAGGAACAGGAATTCCTCTTTTCTTTGAGGATGATACGCTATGTAGAGTTTCTCGAGTCAGATTCTTGTGAGTCACTTATCTGCTGTTACTAAAATATTAATTTTTTATATTTAATATCATTTATTTTACAAAAAATAAATTAACATAGAAATTTTTGTCTATGATTGGATATATTATACATTTTGGTGAAAAGAGAAAATACTTTTATATGTGGAATGATGAATTCAATTCATGTATATCTACTGAATATACTATTTTCAGCTAAGGTTGTACGACCAATCTATCTGGAAAAATACGATAATTTTGGTGGCCGGTATAACGACAATGTGGGCTACCAAAAGTTCACAACACGTCTGGACGTAACGCACACACACACACCAAACCAGCCACCATCGTCACGTCAGCCACGCCCTTGTGTAAGAACTCTATACCACCGCCAGGACAACAGAACTGCCACCCCATGCAACTGCTGGAGAGGAGTAACCCAGGGCCCGCAGCCTCCAGACCTAGCCTGAACCCTGCATCAAACCGGTACAGCCGCAAGTGAAAGCCACCACGCCTAGTATTTGCATCCTTGTATGTAGTATTATAGTATTTGCCCATACTCCCCTTCCCCTAAACAAGCGGGAAACCTGGAAAAGTCGCCAGGGACAAGGTTCTTTTCCAGGTACAAACGTTTGTGGTGGCGTTAATACCTTACATTGCACCGTAGATAACACTAAGTCGCCCAGGACAAGGTTTCTTTTCCATGTACACACACACGTACCCCCGGGGTGGCGTAAACGTACAGCTACGTAGGATAACACTAAAGTCGCCAAGGGACAAGGTTCTTTTATGTACAGAGTGTGTGGGCGTAAACTTACATTACCACCGTAGATAACACAAAGTCGCAGGACAAGGTTTCTTTTCCAATGTACAGAAGTGTGGTGGCAATAATACAACATTACTACCGTAGACAACAATAATTCGCCAGGAACAAGCTTTTTTCCATGTAAGACGTGGGGGGGCGTTACTACTTTACATTTCTACACATAGATAACAATAATTCGCCAGACAAGGTTTCTTTCCATGTACAGACTGTGGCGGGCGTTATATTACATTACCACCGTAGATAACACTAAAGTCGCCAGGACAAGGTTTCTTTCCATGTACGACTTTTGGTGGGTTAATACTTACATTGCTACCGTTAGATAACACTAAAGTCGACAGGATAAGGTTCTGTCTATGTACAGACGTGTGGGGGCGTTAATACCTAAAATACCACCGTAGATAAACTAAAGTCCGACAGGACAAGGTTTATTTCCATGTACAGACGTGTTGTGGGGGGCGGTAATACTTACATTACCACCGTAGATAACACTGAAAGCGCCAGGACAAGGTTTCTTTCCATGTTACAGAGCCGTGGTGGGCGTTAATACTTACATGCTACCGTAGATAACACTAAAGAGCCAGGACAAGGTTTCTTTTCCATGTACAGAAAGTTTGTGGTGGCGTGAATACTACATTGCTACCGTAGATAACCCTTAAGTCCCAGGACAAGGTTCCTTTTCCATGTACAGAGTGTGGTGGCGTTAAAACTTACATTGCCACCGAGATAAAACTAAAGTCGCCAGGACAAGGTTTTCTTTCCATGTACAGAGTTGTGCTTGGCGTTAATCTGGCATTTACTACCGGAGATAACACTAAAGTCGCCAGGACAAGGTGTCTTTCAAGTCAGACGTGTGGTTGCGTTATACTTAAATGTTACCGGAGATAACACTAAATTCGCCAGGAAAGGTTTCTTTTTCCAGTACAGAAGTCGTGTGACAGCCAATAATTTACATTACTACCTGTAGATAACACTAAAGTCGCCAGGACAAGGTTATTTTCCATGTATATATACGTGTGGTGGCGTTTAATGCTTACATTCTACCGTCGATAACACTAAGTGCCAGGACAAGGTTTCTTTTCCAATGTAACAGGCGTGTGGTGGCGTAATACTTACATTGCCTACCATAGATAAACACTAAAGTCGCCAGACAAGGTCTCTTTTCCATGTACAGACGTGTGGCGGGCTAAACTTACATTACTACCATTAGAACAGTAAAGTCGCCAGGACAAGGTTTCTTTTCCATGTACAGACGTATGGTGGGTTAAACTACATTGATACCGTAGATAAAACACTAAAGTCGCCAGGACACGGGTTTCTTTTTCATGTACAGAAGGTGTGGCGTAATACTTACATGCTAACCGTAGATACAAATAACGTCGCCCCCAGGACCCAAGGCTACTTTTTCATGTACAGAAGGTGGTCGGCACGGTAACTATGAAATTATATCGTAGGATAACACTAAAGCGCCAGACAAAGATTTCTTTCCATGTACAGGCGTGTGGGGCGTTAAGACGTACATTACTAACGTAGATAACACTAAGGTCGCAGGAAAGGTACTTTTCGATGTGTACAGACGTGTGGTGGCGTTAATCACTTACCCACTACTACAGTAGATAACACCAAAGTCGCCAGGACAAGGTTCTTTTCGATGTACAGACGTGTGGTGGCGTTAATACTACATTACTACCGTAGATAACACTTAAAGTCGCCAGGAAAAAGGTTTATTTCCATGTACAGACGTGTGGTGGGACGTTAATAACTATTACTTACCGTAGATAAACACTAAGGTCGCCAGGACAAGGTCCTCTTTTCGATTAGACGTGTTGTGGCGTTAATACTGAATTACTACCGTAGACAACACTAAAGTCGCCACGCGACAAAGGCTTCTTTTCCATGGACAGACGCTGTGGTGGCAGCTAATACTTACATTGCTACCGTAGGATAACACTAAATTCGCCAGGACAAGGTTCTTTTCATCTACAGTGACGTGTGGTGGCGTTAATACTTACATTTCTACCGTAGATAACACTAAAGTCGCAGGCCAAGGTTTCTGTTCATCGCACAGACGTGTGGGGGCGTTAATACTTGCATTACTACCGTCAGACAACATCTAAAAGAGATCGCCAGGACAAGGTTTCGGTTCCATGTAAAGAGTGTGGGGGCGTTAATCACTCGACAATACTCGTAGACAACACTAAATTCGCCAGGACAAAGGTTATATCATGTACAGCCGTTGTTCGTGGCGTTATACTTACATTACTTCCGTAGATAACCATACTCAATCGCCCAGATAAGGTTTCTTTCCATGTACAGAACGTGTGGCGGGCGTTAATACTTACATACTACCGATAGACAACACTATAGTCGCCAGGACAAGGTCTTCCCATGTACAGAGTGGTGTGGTGGCGTTTAATTATTTACAGTACTACCGTAGACTAACCACTATAGTCGCCAGGACATGATTTTTTTTCTGTTACAGACGTGTTGGTGGCGGTTAACACTAAATTACTACCGTATATAACAATAAAGTACCAGGGGACAAGGTTTTTCTTGTCCATGTACAGAGTTGTGGTGGCGTGAATACTTCTACATTGCTCGTAGATCAAAACACTAAAGTCCGCCAGGACAAGGTTTCTTTTCCGGATGTACAGTAGTGTGGTGCGCTAATAGTACATTGCTACAATCCATGATTTAGGGACAGTTGAGAGGGGTATCTGGAGGAGTCCGTGGTCATTTTTGTGGTCTTCATCTCGTTCATATTCGGGCTAGAATGAACAAATACAAACACATCACCAGAGTGGCGACCTATACTGAGGCGACATCTAGTGTTCAGTTTCTGAAGTGTCTCCGCCGTCGGTCGTTCGCCCCGAAAATAACTAGTAGTGAAATTGTAAACCGTCTATATTGCAGTACCAAAGCATAAACACACTTGAAACAGGGTAGATTATACAGTCCTGATTAAATCTACTGTGTATCATCTTAAGGGGCACAGAAACAGCAGTAGTGATGCTATAATTCGAATATTTGGCGGTCTGGCGACATTACTGCAGGTGGCGGACCTTCACTGTTATCTACCGGTAGTGTTTCTCGAGTTCAGCTTCTTTTTGAGTAAATGTGTTACAAATATATTTTTGTTTGACTAATTTCATTTATGTGAAGAAAAAAAAATTAAATGGACACTTCGGATGATTGATATATTATTACATTTTGGTGACAAGAGAAAATATCTTATATGTGGAATGCTGAAATTCAATGAGTATATAGTATCTACTGACTATATTATTTTCAGCTAACGGTTGTACGATAATAGATATGAAGGGCCTACACCCTTGTGATGGCCTCAGCAGGGCCGTTGTAATGGCAGACGCCTGGCCCCGGATGTCTACGTAGCAGCCAAAGCTCCTAGGTAGTAACAATCAAGATCAAGATCACACCACACAACCAGATACCGCGTCACCTAAGCACCGCCCTGTGCCAGCTTTGCGCCAGGGGCAGTATCGTAACCAATGCAGGTTTAACCGAGGTGCGATTATGCTAGTGAAACTTTTCCCAATACCCAGATGCCAGCCCTTCGTCAGCTTTTACTAACCACCGCCAGGGACCCCAGACCGCACCCTGCAATTGCCGACAGAAGTGCCAGGGCCCGCATCCTCCATCCCTAGCCCTGAGCCTGCAACAAACCGTTACACAGCCGCAAAGTAAGCCACCACGCCTGTTTCTTGGGGTGACGGGCGGAGTATTCAGTGTTTTGCCATACTCCCCTCCCCCCCAAAAAAGGCAGGGGGACCTGGGGACATGTCTAGTGTTGCCCCATTACTCCACCACCTATCCCACAAAAAAGCTGGGCGGACCATGGCGGGAATGCTTAGTGTTTGCCCATACTCCCCTCTCCAAAACAAAGCTGTGGGACCTGGGGAAGTCTAGTGTTTGCCCATACTCCCCCTCCCCACAACACAGCTGGGGGACCTGTGGGCACTGTCTAGTGTTTGCCCATACTCCCCCTCTGCCACAAAACAAGCTGGGGACCTGGGGCAAGGTCTAGTGTTTGCCCATAC